>CM067175.1:53997816-54030733 GCA_034093135.1 Erigeron breviscapus | reverse complement strand
AAATTCCTTCATTTACTTCCTTCATTCAATTTCCAATCATCTTTATCTCTCTTATTTACTCTATATTCATTCATTCATTCATCAAATCTTCATTATCACCTTATATTTATTCAATTTCATCTTCTTCAATCAATCAAAAATGGCACCTAGACAATCAAACTCACCCAAGAATCTTCTATCTGCTGAATATGCTCCGGCTGCAGATGTCGTTAAAGCACCTCATATCACTCTTGAAGCAAAGGCTATAAGAATGAATATGAATAACTGGATGGCAAAACTCTCACTATCCAGTGTCCATGATCCACAGTCCATCATTGGGAGACTAAATACCTTTTTTCTCTCATGTCCATTGTATGGTGCTTTAACAATAAATCCAGAAAAAATGTATCACGATTATTTGTGTGAATTCTGGTACACAGCCGAATATAATGAAGCGAATTCATCTATTGAATATTCTCTTGAGCAAGGGACCAGACCCTTGGCTTTTACAGTAGATTCTCTCAGAGCAACTCTTCAATTAGGCTATCTGGATGAGAATGAGTTGGCAATACCACTCCCTACTGGTATCAACTTCAGAGAGGTATGCAGATTGATGGGGCATACAGAGATAGTGGATGAGCATGGTCAGTTACTGAGAAAAGGAACAATTTATATGAGCAGACTGACGGATTCGTGGAGATATTTCTTCACACACATTGTTGAGTGCATTGGAGGTAGTTCTGGAGGGTTAGACCAGATCAATCAAACCCACCTCCAGATTGCCTACTGTTTGTGGTTTGGGCTAAGAGTTGATTTTGCTCAGATATTGTTTGACGATCTGGTAGAGCGTCTAAAGATAAAAGGTAGAAAACCCTTTGTACCATATATTCGTTTTCTTTCAATAATATTTAAGAACGTTCTTGGAGCCCAGTACGACTTTGAAACCACTCATTTTTCTATGAGTGAATACATGAGAGATCTGACCAACTTAAGGTCCAGAGATGGTGAGGTAGATATTCCTCCAGCCATGTTAACATTTCAAAGGATTGAAGAAAATGTGGCACCAGGCAGGGTCCAGGTTGTTGAAGTGCCTGCTGGTGATCAAGATGTTGAAATTGTAGAAATGGTTCAACCCATAAGACAAGTGGCTCCAGTAGAAAGTGTGCAACCGAATGTTGAGCTTTCCAGGCGACCCAGATCACATAGGCGTCTGATGAGAGGTGGAGTCCAGGTAAATCCATCAACCCATCCTGGTGATATAATGAATGTTGATGGGTCTCCTATTTTTGAAGAGGAGAATATTGAATCTATTGTACAAATTGAACAGAGAGTGGATACTGAAGTCCAGGCTGTTGTACAAGAAGATGTGGCTCAGGGTGTTGAGCAGATTGATCTCAATGTTGAGGTTGGTGAACAGATTGATGTTGTTGGTGAATCATTTTGGGATGAGGCTGACTCCCCTATGTCTGGAGGTCAGAATTTTGATGTAAATATGGACTTTCTGGGTGAAGAAGTTGTACAGATTGACAGTCAACCAGAGATACCTACACCTCCACCAGAAACAAATATTCTTACACCAGAAACCGAAATGCCACCACCACCATCTTCAGAACCAACACCACCACCAGAAATGCCACCACCTCAAAGAAACATGCCACCACCACCACCACCTTCTATACCACAAAACACCCAATACTTCACACCAGCAACCGTCCAACCTTCCGAATCTCAACCACCTCGTGCGCCGGAGTCACCAGTTGCACCATCTGTAGATGCAACTGAAGAGGACTGGGCACAAGTACCACCAATGACCAGATTGACATCTCATCTGGAACCGCCCAGTGGTCTCTCCACTTCATCTTCTACCGAGGTCCAAGGCCTTCTTAGTAAGGTGGCGGACCTGGAGAGATCACTTCAGAGCTCTTCCCAGGTTATTTCTGACTTCAAATCAATTTCAAACAATTTAGCGTCAGAAATGAACCTTTTTGCTGGGAATGAGAAGTTGGTTTTTGATAAATTAAACGAGCTGGTACTGGCCACCAATCGCAATACTGAAAACATTAAAGTGGCAGTCCAGAGTTTGGAAACAAAACTGGTAAGTTCTGTGGAGACTGCAGTGGAAAGTAAGGTTGTTCGTCCACTGGCAGGTCTTAAAGAAGAGGTTGAACAGCTGGTTACAAGGGTAACCTCTCTGGAGAGTAGGCCCACACTGGACCAGAGTGCAGTTGTTCGCACTATCAGTGAAGAATGTACAAGAAGGTTCAGAAACGATATGCTAAAAGAATTATGTGAAGAAGTTTCTGGAACCATTCTTCCTAGTATTTATGATGGGGTGTTACCTCAAGTGGAAAAGCTACTGGATGAGAAGTTGCCACAACACTTGCCTTCATCTGTTGATAATGTTCAGAAGGAAGTGCAGGCACTCAAGAAAGTTGTGTCTGAAACAACTCCAGTACAAGGTACATCTTTTGGTCCACTGGACAGACTCATGATTGAACAATTGTGGAATAATCTCAAGTCTGGAGATCATTCCAAGGGGGAAAGGTCGTCTGGTGACCAAACTGAAAGACAAGCATATGGCACTGAAGCCGGGCTTACTGAAACACAAAAAGAAGTTGTAAGAGCTATTGCCACTGAAAGTGTTATGCAAAGAAAACAAGTGACTGGTACTGATGCCAGTGCACGATTGGCACAAAGAGCTCTTAGCACTGAAGAGGCTACTGGTACTGAGACCAGTGAGCCCCAATTTGAATCCTTCCCAGATATCCAAACTACACTGAAGGCTGTGAAAGGAAAAGAAAAAGTGGTGTCTGGTGAAGAAGAAGAACAAATTGAAGATGCTGATGATGAAACTGCCAGAAAGTTAGAACAACAATGCATCATGATCGAGATCTTCAAGAAAAATCAAAGAGAAGAACTGCTGGCCCATCATAGGGATATGGCTACTCATGGGACTCTGGACTCATACAATGCTGGAAGGTTAGGCATCAATATTGAAGTGTTCAAGAGGATGAAAGAGGATCCCAGAGTTCATCAGTGTCTAGATGCATTGAACGATGTTCATGTACGCTCGTTCTACGCTGAAGAAGAGCAGGTATATGACTCGTTAATTTATGGTGTTTCTATTCCAGAGTTGATAAGGCAGAGAAAGGAGGAACTGGTGAGCCTCCAGAGAAAGATAAGAAAAAATGTTGCTGCTCTGGAAGTAGAGTACAGGAAGAGATTGACTGGTCTGCCAAAGCTTACTGCCAAACAACTTAAGGCAATAAAGGATGCTGATGTGAGCACGTTCATTCCCCTGGATACCACTCTGAAAATAAATCAACAACACCAGTCCACTGAAGGACAACAGAGTGGTGTATCCAAGGATACTGAATACATGGTCCAGATAGCAAAGCAAAAGGCAACTTATGAACAAATGATGAATTTCAGGGCCAATGCCAGAAGGATTGTTGATGCTGAAATCAAATTGGCTGAAAATCATCAAGGAATGACCAGATTCAATGTAAAGTTGACCAGGGAGGGTAACTTTACAGATGAAAGGAAAGATACAGCAGTCCAAGCTTTTGGATGGACTGAACTGAAGGAGATTGGATTGACATTTAAAGGTAAAGCTGATTTATCTCCAGATGTAAAGGCTTTTATGAAAAGAATTGAGAAGGTCTGGAGAAGAATACAACAATTGGAAGCTGTGTTGGGTCTGAGACCACCAGTGTCTGTTCCATCATCTCCATCTCCAAAGAGGAAGGCCACTGAAGATGCACCAGGGCATTCATCAAGAAGAAGGGCCTAAACTCTTTTCATTGTACTTATTGTATTTAATAGTTTGATGAAAGTTGTAATTATTTTCCATTTGATGAAATAAATTTTAGTTGCAATTTTTGATTCATATAAGATAAATGATCAGATTTAGTCTAAGTTAGAACTTAAAAGATGAAACTGAAAACACTCATGATCTATAAAGTGTTTTCCAGTAACTTAGATTTTTTAGACTTAAATCGACCAAGTGTTTTCCAGGCATACAAATTTGTATATCTATAAGTCTGAAAACACTTGCATTATTTTTAAACAAATAGGGGGAATTTGTTAGGTCCAGATTTACTGGACTCGCTCCAGACTCGACTACTGGAGCCTTACTGAAGATCTGTCCAGTATCTGACCTACTCCAGACTTGGAATCTGGAGTTCCCTTATGAAGATTTGTCCAGAAATAATTGAAGATCAGTGAGCATATACTTGTATAGGAAATCTGGAGTATTCTCCAGATTAGCTCACTGGACTTCACCCCAGTCCAGATCTACTCTACTGAAGACATTCTGACTGAAGTCAAAGACTGAAGTCTGAAGAAAGAAGACTGACAAATGGCGGAGTCCACTGGAAGTCTTACCAGATCTGCACACTTGAGGATTGTTAGTGTTCTAGATCCTGCAAGTCTGAACACTGATATCGAGGATTGACTTTTGCCTTTACACACTTTCCAAAGAACAATCCACTTGTTCTTTACAAAGTATACGTGTGTTAAGGTGGTTGGATAATAGGATACACTTGCACTTGATGTGACTTTACCCTTATTCCTTATCCAATACATTTAATGTTCTTGTCGGATCATTAAATGTATGCCAACCATATTTGTACGGCACAAATTCACTGGTGAATTTGTTGCCTATAAATACAAAGTCATTTCTTTGACAAAAATACTTTTAAGCATTCATTTTGCATTTAAGTGAATTTGTCCAAATACTCTTGATCTTAAACAGGGATACTTCACAACTTTAAGTATCTCGATCCTAAAGAGTTATTTAACAAATATAGATCATTTGTAACTCATAGGTTGTTAGGATATATACTTAATTGTATTATCTTGATTCCGCAACAACCTTGTATTTTATTTAAACATCATAAATAAAATACCCATGAAACAATACATAATGTTCCACTTTATTTGTTTATTGCTTTAAGTCTTGTATTACTTTATTTATATACTTGCATTTATATTTAAGTAATACTAGTCCTTTTCTAGTGACTATTAGACTTGTTGTATTTACACATTCTTGGGTTAACCATCGAACTTAAGGGACTCACAGGACCAGGTACCAAACCTTGTTCCTTTCAAACTGGTGAAGCTCTTCTTGCATAGCAGTCACCCAGCTTGGATCTTCCATAGCCTCGTGAATCTTCTTTGGTTCATTCAGTGATAAGAAACTGACATATAAACATTGATCACTGGAGGTTCTTCTGGTCTGAACCCCTCTACTGGAGTCACCTATGATCTGATCGATAGGATGAGCTTTTGTCCATCTGGAGTATTGACCAGGATTGTTACGGACAACAATATCAGTGCAAGAGTTCAATTGAGTTTCAGGATGAGGATCCTGCCAGACTATTTCAACATCTTCATCTGAATCAGTAAGATCACGATTTGAATCAGGAAATTCTTCATTTGAAGGCATTTCTGGTATAATTTCAACTGATACTGATACCGGGGGAGTAGTACGAACATCTGATCCAATAACAAGTTCAGAGGGTAGTTTAAAACTTATTGAAGGATAGAAAGGTGTACTACTGGGGGTTTTCTTCTTTTGAGCTGGTTCCAAGTCAGAATGACTGGAAACTTCTTCAGGTGAATCTTTGCAGTTGATGGGATCAGATTCACAAAAGATAATTGGATTTTCTGGGGGAGAATCAAGGACTGGCTTTCTATTAATTGCATTATTCGATTCATCAAATGTAACGTGTATTGACTCATGGACCTTCTCCAGTTTCTTGTTGTAGACTCTGAAGGCCTTGCGAATGGCTGAATAGCCTAAGAAATACCCTTCATCAGCTTTGGCATCAAATTTGCCTAACTGACTGGAGTCGTTCAGAATGTACAATGGACATCCAAAAACGTGAAAATAACCAATATTTGGTTTTCTATTTCTTAAGACTTCATAGGTTGTCTTCTTGTGTCTTTTGATGTAAACAGACCTGTTCAGGGTGTGGCAAGCAGTAGCAATTGCTTCAGCCCAGAAACTAGTAGGAAGACCAGATTCAGCCAACATACTCCTGGCAGCTTCTATCAGCGTTCGATTCTTTCTTTCTACAACTCCATTCTGTTCTGGAGTTCTTGCTGAGGAGAAGTTCTGGGAGATGCCAGTGTCAGTACAGAATAACTCCAGAGTTGCATTCTGGAATTCTGTTCCATTGTCACTTCTTAACTGACACACCTTTCGCTTATGCTTGAGTTCAATCTGCTTGATAAGAATGATGATTTCAGCAGCAGCTTCACTTTTAGACCTGAGAAAGATCACCCAACAATATCTGGAGAATTCATCTACGATCACCAGGGTGTATCTTTTACCAGCATGAGTCTGAACATTCACTGGACCAAAGAGATCCATATGAAGCATGTGAAGTGGTTCAGTTATGCTAAAGTTCTGTCTGGTCTTGAAACTGGCACGTTTCTGCTTTCCCATCTCACATCCTGGACATGGCCTTTCCTTTTTGAAGGAAACTGAAGGTATCCCATCTGCCAGTTATTTTCTAGACAACTTATTAATATTTTTGAAATTTAAATGGGATAACCTTTTATGCCATAACCAGTTTGTGTCTTCATCAGCTTGAGTATAGAAACACTGCTATGATGGAGGGCTTTCCATATCCATCACATATACATTCCCTCTTCTGGGAGTAATCAATACCACCTTCCAGTCTTTGTTAAATACAATGCCCTGAGCAATATTGAACAATACTTGATAGCCATCATCACACAGTTGGCTCACACTGATTAGGTTATATTTCAAACCATTCACATAAGCCACTCGTTTGAATTTGACTTGTCCATTTCTCAGAACACCATACCCCTCAGTTTTTCCACAACCATCATTTCCAAAAGTAATGGAGGGTCCATCAGAAATTATGAACTCTTCCAGTAGGGTCTTACATCCGGTCATTGTCCTGCCAGTTGCACTGTCAAGATACCAGATAAACTTCTTTCGATTGCCCTGCACATCCACCAGATATATCAGTTAGATTTGGGAACCCATCGACTGATGGGTTCACTGGATCCTTCCTTATGGATCCCTGGGGGTATTTGGTTGAGTTCACTTTCTTCAACAGTAGTTTTTATAGAAAACACTACTGGAGTTGATAGTTTAGAAACCTTTTTCTTTTTCTCAATTAAAGGAACATTTTTATCTTTCTTAGAAAAAGGTTTGGGATTTTGTTTAGGGCCAGATGAAGTACCCTCAAAGTTGTTCAGTCTTGCATTACAGCTTTGAACTTGACGAGCCAGTAGTTGAAACTGGCTCTCCAACCTTAACAAAATAGATTCTTCAGATGACACCTGAGCCTTTCCAGTTGACTGGACTTTAGGCTTAGGAAGGGAACTGGTCTTTTTCCTTTGAACCTGGGGTTCTTTAGAAGCAGTCTGAGGCAAAGGTTTATTTTGATTGACCTTTTTAACTGGAGCAGTCATCTGGGATGCTCCAGTCTTAACCTCAGGAAGTTGAGCTGGGATTATACAAGTTTTTAGGGTAGAAGGTTCATCATAGATAGTACTTGGTCTAACCTCCTCTGGTAACTGGTCAATAACTGGTATTAATGCTGCAATATGAGTATTTCCATCCAGATAAGCACGTTTTTGGGATGGAAATTGGTTTATTCCAGCATCATATGGCTTTTTTGTTTCTAGCCGTGATTTAATGACCTGTTTTTCTTTTTGCAAAATCATTTCCAGGTCATGTTTTTCTTGAACCAGTTGTTCAGTTACCAAAACTTGTGCTTGAAATGCCAGTTCAATATCTTGAAGTTCTTTTAATTTTGATTTTAAAGAAGCGATTTCAGAGGAATCTGTTTCTAAGCCATTAAGACTGTCAAATCTCACAGTTTCCACAAAAATTAAATCAGAATTTAGAGCTTCAGCAATGTCCAATTTTAATTCAGGATCGGTTTCATTATCATACTCACTAACCTTTTTTATAACAATGTCCACCCATCGACCAGATGTGACATCATCCTTCACCAGATGCTCTTGATCTGCCAGAGCCATAAAACAACAATCTCTTTCTTCTTCTTCATCAACTGATGAATCATCTGAGGTAACCCATGCTTCTTCAGTGGTTGCTATCATGCATTTATTATTTTCTATTTGTTGAGACATGAGAGCAATTTGAGCCTTAAGCTTTTTATACTTGGACTTATAGCTATCATCAGGCTTGTTATAAGAAGTAGATGGACCAGACTGAGAGACAAACTGACTGGACTTGCACTCCTTCATGAAATGACCTTTTCTGCCACACTTAAAGCATGTCAGATTGGTCTTGTCAGTAGAGGAACTGGGTGCATGTTGTCCAGTGGGCCTATTTGCTCTTGCTTTAAAACGATTAAATGTCTTAGCAATCATTGCAACCAGGTCATCACTGTCAGTTTCATCACAGTCTGGAGAGATATCATTAGTGACTCCAGAATCCATTAGTTCAGACATCATCTTCTTCATAGAAAATACATTCTCGGAAGATATTAATGCAGCACAAGGTGGTACAGTATTACTGACCAATGTGGAACTACTGGAAGCATGATTTAAAGCATCTTTTTCAGCCTCAATCCTCTGGGCTTGATTCTCTTCAGTGAATCTGAAGGCTCCATACAATGTTGACAGAGTATGGGAGTGCAAGGTTTTACCTTGTCTCAAGACCAGAATCATGTGAGACCATTTAGTAGGAAGAATATCACAAAATTTCTCCAAAAGTATATCCTTGTCTTTCTCAACCCCCAGTCCTCTTAACTGGTTTATAATGCTCATAAATCTGGTGTAAGTACCAGTTAGAGACTCATTGGGGAGAGCAAAAAATGACTCATACTTTTTGTGTAACATCCCAAACTTTTCTTTAAGATTTGACTAACGCTGTTAAGTCAACCTCATGTGTGTCGTTAAGTCTAGTGTGAATATATGCATATACGTAGTTAATGTGTGAGGTTTGAAAACCTAAATGTTAATGTAGTATAAATGTGTGAAATATGAAGAATTATGTCTATGTAGTGACATTTAATGAAGGGTTAATGTTGTATATGGTCAATAAAGAAGTTGTGACCAAAAATGAAGGATTAGGAAGCCTAGGGACTAGTTTTGACATGTGTGGAAAGTCAAAAACGGTTCGAACGAAGATAACCTTTATCTTCGTAAGAACGAAGATAACCTTTATCTTCGTAAGAACGAAGATAACCTTTATCTTCGTAAGAACGAAGATAACCTTTATCTTCGTAAGAACGAAGATAACCTTTATCTTCGTAAGAACGAAGATAACCTTTATCTTCGTAAGAACGAAGATAACCTTTATCTTCGTAAGAACGAAGATAACCTTTATCTTCGTAAGAACGAAGATAACCTTTATCTTCATAAGAACGAAGATAACCTTTATCTTCGTAAGAACGAAGATAACCTTTATCTTCGTAAGAACGAAGATAACCTTTATTTTCGTAAGAACGAAGATAACCTTTATCTTCGTAAGAACGAAGATAACCTTTATCTTCGTAAGAACGAAGATAACCTTTATCTTCGTAAGAACGAAGATAACCTTTATCTTCGAAAACGAAGATAACCTTTATCTTCGTAAGAACGAAGATAACCTTTATCTTCGTAAGAACGAAGATAACCTTTATCTTCGTAAGAACGAAGATAACCTTTATCTTCGTAAGAACGAAGATAACCTTTATCTTCGTAAGAACGAAGATAACCTTTATCTTCGTAAGAACGAAGATAACCTTTATCTTCGTAAGAACGAAGATAACCTTTATCTTCGTAAGAACGAAGATAACCTTTATCTTCGTAAGAACGAAGATAACCTTTATCTTCGTAAGAACGAAGATAACCTTTATCTTCGTAAGAACGAAGATAACCTTTATCTTCGTAAGAACGAAGATAACCTTTATCTTCGTAAGAACGAAGATAACCTTTATCTTCGTAAGAACGAAGATAACCTTTATCTTCGTAAGAACGAAGATAACCTTTATCTTCGTAAGAACGAAGATAACCTTTATCTTCGTAAGAACGAAGATAACCTTTATCTTCGTAAGAACGAAGATAACCTTTATCTTCGTAAGAACGAAGATAACCTTTATCTTCATAAGAACGAAGATAACCTTTATCTTCGTAAGAACGAAGATAACCTTTATCTTCGTAAGAACGAAGATAACCTTTATCTTCGTAAGAACGAAGATAACCTTTATCTTCGTAAGAACGAAGATAACCTTTATCTTCGTAAGAACGAAGATAACCTTTATCTTCGTAAGAACGAAGATAACCTTTATCTTCGTAAGAACGAAGATAACCTTTATCTTCGTAAGAACGAAGATAACCTTTATCTTCGTAAGAACGAAGATAACCTTTATCTTCGTAAGAACGAAGATAACCTTTATCTTCGAACGAAGATAACCTTTATCTTCGTAAGAACGAAGATAACCTTTATCTTCGTAAGAACGAAGATAACCTTTATCTTCGTAAGAACGAAGATAACCTTTATCTTCGTAAGAACGAAGATAACCTTTATCTTCGTAAGAACAAGACTTATCTTCGAACGAAGATAACCTTTATCTTCGTTAGAACGAAGATAACCTTTATCTTCATAAGAACGAAGATAACCTTTATCTTCGTAAGAACGAAGATAACCTTTATCTTCGTAAGAACGAAGATAACCTTTATCTTCGTAAGAACGAAGATAACCTTTATTTTCGTAAGAACGAAGATAACCTTTATCTTCGTTAGAACGAAGAACCTCTATCTTCGAACGAAGATAACCTTTATCTTCATAAGAACGAAGATAACCTTTATCTTCGTAAGAACGAAGATAACCTTTATCTTCGTAAGAACGAAGATAACCTTTATCTTCGTAAGAACGAAGATAACCTTTATTTTCGTAAGAACGAAGATAATATCTTCGTTAGAACGAAGATAACCTTTATCTTCGTAAGAACGAAGATAACCTTTATCTTCGTAAGAACGAAGATAACCTTTATCTTCGTAAGAACGAAGATAACCTTTATCTTCGTAAGAACGAAGATAACCTTTATCTTCATAAGAACGAAGATAACCTTTATCTTCGTAAGAACGAAGATAACCTTTATCTTCGTAAGAACGAAGATAACCTTTATCTTCGTAAGAACGAAGATAACCTTTATTTTCGTAAGAACGAAGATAACCTTTATCTTCGTAAGAACGAAGATAACCTTTATCTTCGTAAGAACGAAGATAACCTTTATCTTCATAAGAACGAAGATAACCTTTATCTTCGTAAGAACGAAGATAACCTTTATCTTCGTAAGAACGAAGATAACCTTTATCTTCGTAAGAACGAAGATAACCTTTATCTTCGTAAGAACGAAGATAACCTTTATCTTCGTAAGAACGAAGATAACCTTTATCTTCGTAAGAACGAAGATAACCTTTATCTTCGTAAGAACGAAGATAACCTTTATCTTCGTAAGAACGAAGATAACCTTTATCTTCGTAAGAACGAAGATAACCTTTATCTTCGTAAGAACGAAGATAACCTTTATCTTCGTAAGAACGAAGATAACCTTTATCTTCGTAAGAACGAAGATAACCTTTATTTTCGTAAGAACGAAGATAACTATCTTCGTAAGAACTGGAACTAACTTCGTAAGAAGGATTTTCCAGACTAAGTTCGTGAGGTTTGTTAAGTTCGTTTGAGTCCCAAATGACTTATATTTCATATGTTAATGTACGATAGGTGTCGGGGATTACTGATAAGCATTATTAGCTATTTGTTTGCGCGCGTACACTACTACCAGGTAAGATACACTACTTTGACACGCTGGGAGATCAACTAAAAGCTGGTTTCAAATCGTAAACACTTCCATTCGGTATCTTTATATTGCATGTGGGCATATGGTTTACTTGGGAGGTATTATGGGTTATGCAGTTGACCATGAGACCTGAGATGCAGTCCCTATTGTAGTGTAATGTAGTATTGCTTAATGTAGTATGTAGCTATGCAGTTGATGTAGTTTAATGAAGTATCTTGATATGCATGATATATAGAAATGAAGTTGATGTGTGATATGCATGCTTGACTTGTACGCCTAGTTCACTAGATTTGCTAGGTTACTATGTCACTTGCACGTTTAAGGATCCAAACGTAATGAAGTTAAAGTGTGTGAATGTCTAGGAATGTGTGTTACCTAGACTATATGTGTGTGAATGTTTGGGAATGCAGGAACCCAATCTATATGTGTGAAATTGAGCTCATAAAACTAATGCAGGGAAAGTGTTAAGCTTAACCCGTACTTGTCTTAGCCGGATGAGTGCGTTGATGCAGTTGTTGCTTGGGTGGCTCCTCGCAACATGGTCTTTATAACGCAGGGCGAGTAATACGAGAGGTTTGACCAACCTCCACATACGGATTACTCTTGGATTGGCTTGCCACTCCTTAACGACGTAAGATGAGTAGTCTTTTGACTGATCATCCAGTCGGGTGTGATGCAGAGCACACTTATATGCAGTTAACAAAGATACGTGTGACAATGTGTGAACTAATGCAGGATAGGCACATTTAGGATGATTATCCTAATTAATATGAAGTCGAAATGTAGTATATGTGTGAACGTGTGATGTGTGTTGTGCCTAATAAAACTTGTCTAATAATGAAGATTGTTTTAATTGGACAAATGCTTTTACTTAAGTGTTATCTTACTTAGCTATTCTTATAGCTAACACTTGCTTCTTTAATGTGGTTGTTCCCTCAGGTTTAGCTTGATGGAATTAGATGAAGGATGCGTGAGCTTGGGTAGATTCATTGAAGGAGCCTTAGTTATCCATAGACGATTCTTTGCTTAGACTTTTATTTACATTTCGTACTTAATGTCGAATTTATGTTGTGACATGTGAATGGTTGTTTTATGTTGGGCAACCGTTGGGTTTTCATTTGAACTATTGTTTGATATGGCATGTAACACCAAATAAATGCAGAAACCGAAATGTTTTTACCGGTTTTGACTTTTACAGTCTTTACTTCCGTCATTTAACACTGTTAAGTGAAAAGTTTTGAAACCCATATTTTTAAACGACGGGTGTTACATTTTGTTTAGGGAGACCTTTCTGGTAACAACAGTGTCATCACCTCCCTCATGCTGGTTCACCAGTTCATCCCACATGGTTTTTGCACTGGGATAGAGAACTAGTGTGGGAATTAGGGTTTCTAGAACAGCCCCGAGGATCATGTTTTTAAGGATGGTATCAAGATTTACCAATCTCCTCTCCTCTTCGGACCAGTGTTCCTCCCTCTTTTCCCTTCCACTTCTTGATCCAGTTGGGTCAAGGAGTGCATTGATAGGAAGTCTAGACACATAGGGTCCTTCATTTAAAATTTTCATCATATTCCTTTCAATACCAGTAACATGTAATATCATCCTAGCTTTCCACGTACCAAATTCATCATTGTTCCCATTGAATTTAGGAACAGGATTATTCGAGTAGTGCACATGTACATGTGGAGAAGCAGCAGGAGGAGGAGGATTATTATTGACAACGGGTGGTGGTTCATTAAAATTAGGTTCAGGATTACCTCGTGTATTTTCTGGGCTGGCCATCGTGAAACAGATCTAGGCAAGTATATTAGCCTTCTGCTCTGATACCAATTGTAAAGTCCCTCACACGATGGTTTAACCCACGAGTGTAAAATAAGAAGTCAAGTATGCACTAGATTGGACTAGTATTACTTTAAATACAAATGCAAGAATATAGATAAAGTAATAAAGACTTAAAGCAATATTTAACAAGTAAATAAATGATGGAACACAAATGTAATTTTTCAAGTGTATTTTATTTATTGATGATAAACAAAATACAAGATTGTTGCGGAACCTAGATATTACAAGTATGTAACTATCTAAACAATCTTTGAATTACAAGTGATCTATAGTTGCTAAATAATCTCCTTGGATCGATATACTTAAAGTTGTGAAGTATAACTGTTATGATCGAGAGTATTTTAGCAAGTTCACCAAATTGCAAAAAAGTAATTTGTACGAGGTATGTGACTTTGTATTTATAGGCAAATAAATTCAACAGTGAATTTATTATGCCGTAAAAATATGGTTGCATGCATTTAAGGCAATACTTTAATTCCTTAAATGCATTGGTTAAAGTACAAGGATAAAGTCATATTGATGTGACTTGTCATCCTTTAACCAACCACCTTTACACACGTATTGTACTTTTATCAATAGACAAATGGATTGTCCGTGTAAAAGTGTGTAAAGGCATAAAGTCAATTCCTCGTAATCAGTGTTCAGACTTGTAAGGTCTAGAACACTGTTAAGGCTCCAGTCGGGAGATTTGGTAAGACTGTCAGTGGGCTCCACTGCTTGTCAGTCTTCTTTCTTCATACTTCAGTCTTTGACTTCAGTAAGAATGTCTTCAGTAGAAACGATTTTGACTGGAGTAAAGTCCAGTGAGATAATCTGGAGGATTCTTGTAACATCCCGAACTTTTATTTAACGTTTGACTAATGCCGCTAAGTCAATTGGGGTGTCGTTAAGTCTTTACTTAATATTTGAATGTAGTTATGTGTGGTTAACGTAGATAAAGTAGTTGGGTTTAAAAGCCTAAATTTTAATGACGAATAAGAGTGTGATTAATGTCGCTTAAAGGCTATGTAGTGCCTTTTAATGAAGGACTAATGTTGTATATGGTCAATAATGCAGTTTGTGGCCAATAATGAAGGGTTTAGAAGTCCAGGGACTGATTTTGACATAGGTTGAAATCTAAAAACGGGATTAAGGCTTTGATGGGTGTAATTAGGGTTGATTGAGCAGCCATTAGCAAATAAGAACTCACACACAAAGTCTCTCTAATCTTTTCTTGATTTCTAAAGCAATTAATCTAGTTTTGGGTCTAACGATTGGGTATTTTGGTGTTGGAATCGATCAGCCATCTAGCAAGCAGGTAATCATTGAATCGTTGGTTGTATTTTCAGGTTTAGAGGTTGGTTAATTATGAAATAGATCTGATTAAAATTGGATTATACACGTAATTAGGGCTTAGATGGTGTTTTGGTCAATTAACGTGCAAAACGATGTTAAACGAGTCTATAATCGATCTTGATGATCAAAAGGTGTTAAATTGTGTCGAAAACATGTTTTGGGTGAAGCCTAGATGGATCGTTTTCTGGAAAATCGAAGAACTTAGTCGTTTTTGAAAAAAACGAACGAACTTAACGAAACTGTTGCTAAGTTCGTACGAACGAAGGCTATCTTCGTAAGAAGGATTTCTGAAGTTAAATTCGTAAGGCAAAATTAAGTTCGTAAGAAGGTTTTCATGCTAAATTCGTAAAGAGGATTAATTTCGTAAACTATCTTCGTTGGTTATATAAATTCGTTCAGAGATCATCTTCGCAAGTTATAATCATTTTCGTAAAGTATTAAACGAAGTTTATGTTCGTACGAAGATTAACTTCGTATGAATGATTTTTGGGTTATCTTCGGCAGATCAACTAAATTCGTAAAGAAGCTATTTTCGTAAAGTAGATCGAACGAAGTTTAAGTTCGTACGAAGGTTATCTTCGTAAGGTGTAATTCTGGAATTTTACGTAGTCAGTCTTAAGTTCGTACGAGGGTCCATTTAAGGTCCTAAATGACTTATACTTTATATGTTAATGTACGATAGGTGTCGGGGATTACTGATAAGCACTATTAGCTATTTGGTTGCACGCGTACGCTACTACCAGGTAAGATACACTACTTTGACACGCTGGGGGATCAACTAAAAGCTGGTTTCAAATCGTAAACACTTCCATTCGGTATCTTTATAATGCATGTGGGCATATGGGTTACCTGGGAGGTATTATGGGTTATGCAGTTGACCATGAGACCTGAGATGCAGTACCTATTGTAGTGTAATGCAGGATTGCTTAATGTAATATGTAGTTATGCAGTTGATGTAATTTAATGAAGTATCTTGATATGTATGATATATAGAAATGAAGTTGATGTGTGATATGCATGCCTGACCTGTACGCCTAGTTCACTAGACTTGCTAGGTTGCTATGTCACTTGCACGTTTAAGGATCCAAACGTAATGAAGTTAAAGTGTGTGAATGTCTGGGAATGTGTGTTACCTAGACTATATGTGTGTGAATGTTTGGGAATGCAGGGACCCAATCTATATGTGTGAAATGGAGCTCATAAAACAGATGCAGTGAAAAGTGTTAAGCTTAACCCGTACTAGCCTTAGCCGGGCAAGTGCGTAGATGCAGTTGTTGCTTGGGTGGCTCCTCGCAACGTGGTCTCTATAACGCAGGGCGAGTAATACGAGGGGTTTGACCAACCTACATATACGGATTACTCAAGGATTGGCTTGCCATTCCTTAACGACGTAAGATGAGTAGTCTTTTGACTAATCATCCAGTCGGGTGTGATGCAGGGCACACTTATATGCAGTTGACCATGAGACCTGAGATGCAGTACCTATTGTAGTGTAATGCAGGATTGCTTAATGTAATATGTAGTTATGCAGTTGACCATGAGACCTGAGATGCAGTACCTATTGTAGTGTAATGCAGGATTGCTTAATGTAATATGTAGTTATGCAGTTGACCATGAGACCTGAGATGCAGTACCTATTGTAGTGTAATGCAGGATTGCTTAATGTAATATGTAGTTATGCAGTTGACCATGAGACCTGAGATGCAGTACCTATTGTAGTGTAATGCAGGATTGCTTAATGTAATATGTAGTTATGCAGTTGACCATGAGACCTGAGATGCAGTACCTATTGTAGTGTAATGCAGGATTGCTTAATGTAATATGTAGTTATGCAGTTGACCATGAGACCTGAGATGCAGTACCTATTGTAGTGTAATGCAGGATTGCTTAATGTAATATGTAGTTATGCAGTTGACCATGAGACCTGAGATGCAGTACCTATTGTAGTGTAATGCAGGATTGCTTAATGTAATATGTAGTTATGCAGTTGACCATGAGACCTGAGATGCAGTACCTATTGTAGTGTAATGCAGGATTGCTTAATGTAATATGTAGTTATGCAGTTGACCATGAGACCTGAGATGCAGTACCTATTGTAGTGTAATGCAGGATTGCTTAATGTAATATGTAGTTATGCAGTTGACCATGAGACCTGAGATGCAGTACCTATTGTAGTGTAATGCAGGATTGCTTAATGTAATATGTAGTTATGCAGTTGACCATGAGACCTGAGATGCAGTACCTATTGTAGTGTAATGCAGGATTGCTTAATGTAATATGTAGTTATGCAGTTGACCATGAGACCTGAGATGCAGTACCTATTGTAGTGTAATGCAGGATTGCTTAATGTAATATGTAGTTATGCAGTTGACCATGAGACCTGAGATGCAGTACCTATTGTAGTGTAATGCAGGATTGCTTAATGTAATATGTAGTTATGCAGTTGACCATGAGACCTGAGATGCAGTACCTATTGTAGTGTAATGCAGGATTGCTTAATGTAATATGTAGTTATGCAGTTGATGTAGTTTAATGAAGTATCTTGATATGTATGATATATAGAAATGAAGTTGATGTGTGATATGCATGCCTGACCTGTACGCCTAGTTCACTAGACTTGCTAGGTTGCTATGTCACTTGCACGTTTAAGGATCCAAACGTAATGAAGTTAAAGTGTGTGAATGTCTGGGAATGTGTGTTACCTAGACTATATGTGTGTGAATGTTTGGGAATGCAGGGACCCAATCTATATGTGTGAAATGAGCTCATAAAACAGATGCAGTGAAAAGTGTTAAGTGAAATGTGTTTACAGAAGAAAATAGAGAGAAAAAAGTGTTTTTGCAGAGATAAGTCGAAGTCCTTTAGCCTAGCAATCACTTTAGCCTAGCAATCACTTGCCCCTTTTATAGAGAAAATATCTAACTAACTATCCTAAAAATCTGGGATCTTGAGCTAGAAATCAGCGATCTTGAGCAGATTTTTCTCTTTGACTTGATTACTTGGTAAATGAACGTTATGGAGCCATTTTCACACGTTCTCAACTATAAATTCCGACTTTGGGGGCAAGTCTTCGACTTTGGGGGTAAGTCTTTCGTTTTACCCGTTCCTGTACTACTAAGTCAAAGTAATAACGGTCAGATACCTTAGAGCCCCAAGATCTTGTACCACGAATATCTTGGACCACGAAGATCTTGGACCCGAAGATCTTGGAGGTGAAAATCTCAGGCATAACAATAACATTGCATTATCATATCGTCAATTGCATTATAGCATCATATCTTTATATTATCATAGCATCTTATCGTGTTAACATCGTATCATCTTACTTTTACATCATATACATTTCATATCATCACATACTTTATTCCATCATATCAACATTACGTAACATACATTTCATCATAACATGCATAAGCTTACCATTCATCATCAATGGTAATCATAATCAATCCCAAAATAACCTCCCATTCATTCCCGAATACATATAAGCATACAAACATTCATTTGGGGAAGTTAACTTATAAAAACTATGTTTTGTTGTCCCTCATGTGATAAAAGATGTTATCTTACCTTGTGACGAGCACAACGAGCAATACACAAAGTTAATGTGTCTTGTTCGTGTTCCCGACTATCCATAGCAAAAATGTAACCAATATGTAACATAAACGGGATTCCAAAGAACCTCTCTGAGTTCCCTACATCATAAGGTAACCTAAGCATAAGGTCTATGGGTCAAACGAGCATGAAAACAAGCCTAGACGATCACCAGGTGAGAATATGCGCCGCATGGATCAATTATGTGCCGCATATTTGTGATTTTCAAAGGTCAGAAGTTTCCCAGACTAAAATATGCGCCGCATAAAAAGCCTATGAGCCGCATATCGGGCTCCAGCCATACTTCGCAATTTCGTTTCACTTCAAACTCCTTCCAAATGAATCCCAAACCTCCACCATGACTTATACCCATTAAATTAACATTGAATAAGACTCAATTGAACCTATGAAAGCATCAATTGATCCTTGAATCAATTACAACAAATATTCACACTTTAAATCGTCCGAAAGACGCAAAATCGGTAATGTTTTGATCAAAAACTCAATACATCAAATGGGTTTCCAATTAACCACATGGAATTGACTCTAATACATCTAAACAACATAATTCATCATTAAAGTTTGCAACTTGATGTTGCTAGCCAACTCAATTATCGATTCTATTCATGAAAACGTCAATTCTACCCGAAAACATCAAGATTAAGCAACCCCAACCCTCATGGCCGAATCTATAGGGATAAAACCTAATTGAAAACTTAATTATCATTCAAGAGATGATGTTATACCTGTAGGGATGATTAACGGATCAAGAAGCCATCAAAATCCCTTCCAAAAAGCCAAGAAATCGCCTAATCTTGAGGTAGATACCTAGGGTTTTGTGTGTGAAAGCTTGTAAGGGTTTTGATGTGATTAGCTGACCTTATAGACGTGATTTTGGTCCTATATATACTCGAAAAACTTTCAAAACTTAACATCTAAGCCCTTGCACTTCCTTATAACTCATTTCGTAACCTAATTGCTCGTTTAACGCACACGGGAAAACTTAACGACTCTTAAATCCTATCGAAAACACTTTGTGACTTTATTAATCATCATTAATCCTTTAATCATATTGCACCTTAACACATTAATCCAACGTTTCATATATTAAACACATAAGCATTTAATCACGTAATCCAATTAAGGCATATAAACTTGACGTAACCTAACGTTAACTAACGAACAAGTCAAATGTCAAACATAAAAAGTTTGACATGTTACAATAAACCTATATTAAATTAAAATATTAAAAAACAGAAAACGGATCTGCGTTTAAATCTCACTTCGGATCCAACAACTATGCTGGCCATCTGCGAACTTGGTGGTGGCTTTTCCGACCAACATTTGCGGTGGTGGTTGGTAACGAAGATGATGGTGCCATGTTTTATTCATAAAATATATTGGGTATATAAATATATGTAGATCTGTATATAAACGTTTGTATATGTATATGTAAAAATTTTTGGATCTGGTGGTAGAAATCAATGAAACTATATATTAAACTCATTGGTGTGTGTGTGTATATATATATGTATATATATTTTGTGTTTGATGTTGATGTGTCTGATGATGCTACATATTCATATATTATATTTTGTGTTCGATGTTTGATGGCTATTGGGTTTCATGATACAAAGTTGATGTTGGTGATGATGTCTACATATATAAAAGAAGAACAGTGACAAAAGAAAAAAATATATAAAGTGGATGAGATGTATGAAAGGTCAATTATACCTCTCATGTGAGGGGCACATGGGACATTTAATGGCTCTCATTAGATGGATCCGTCAAATTGGACCGCGCTTGCAACGAAACTAGAAGTTAAGGGATCATTGTTCATAAAAAGTTCAAGGGAGGGACTGTCGTTGTAAACATTGACAAACCACAGGGACCATACGTGCATTTAACTCTTAAAATAAATAAGAACAAGAAGTTGTTACATAGGAATTTGAGTTCATAAGGATGAATGTTGTGGAAATCCACAGATCTCATTTTAGTGATCCTAAATTTGGACCTAGTTTGCACTTCAATTCAAAAACTAAAAACCCTTTGATTTTGGGGGAAAAAAAAAGTGAACAGATTGGTGTTAAATTTGTGAATGATATAAATGCTTTAATATTATGGACCTTATAATGCAGACCTTGATAACACATAACAGAGAATCCGACCCAACAACAAATTCATATACCCAGCTAAATTTACTTTTTTCCTAACATTCAATCGGTATATCTAC
The DNA here is from genome assembly GCA_034093135.1 of Erigeron breviscapus. Classification (NCBI taxonomy): domain Eukaryota; kingdom Viridiplantae; phylum Streptophyta; class Magnoliopsida; order Asterales; family Asteraceae; genus Erigeron; species Erigeron breviscapus. The sequence goes on along the minus strand of CM067175.1, from coordinate 54,009,949 downwards.
GTACGACATCAGGGAAACCTCACCGTATAATGGTGAATCCTTACTTACACGTACCCTAGACAACGAGATATTGACTATGGGCCGTTACAAGTATTCGGAGAGAAAAACCCCAAGGTTTGTCATCCCTAAGGATCGAACTCAAGACCTTTGGTAAAAACAGGAGTGTCTCTGACGAGCTAGGCTAGCGAGCCAAATTTACTATCCTCATGAATAAACGAGATCAAATTATATATATTACATTTAGAGTCCTCTTAGGAACAGTAGCTTCCTGCTGACGTCAGCAATTTTGTCTTATTCCTATTTTGTATTTTTCTTTTTTTTTTTTTTTACGATTATATACTTTTAGAGTTTCTTATTTTTACCACATAACTTTTAGGTTTTATCACTTTAGTCTAACTTTTTGTATACAAAAACTTTTTTAAAAAAGGAAAAAAATTATATTTTTCCCTCGGTAATTAGACAGCTAACTAAAAGTCTAAAACATTACACTTTTTTTTTCCTTGCTTTTTTAGGTCTATTTTTTCCCCTCTTTTTTGCAAAAAACGTTTTAAAAGAGAAAAATAATTATACTTTTGGTAAAGGTAATTAAACAGGTAACTAAAAGTCTATAACAATTACACGATGAACAGACATGTATAACAATATATCGTAGTACTTTTGTATCACCGACCTTATACACAACGTGCGTTTTACGTACCGTTATGTCTCCCGGAGCAACGCCCGGGTTACAAAAGCTCTTTTAAAATGGAAAAATAATTATACTTTTCGCCCAGGTAATTAGACAAGTAACTACAAAACTCTTTTAAAATAGAAAAATAATTATACTTTTCGCCCAGGTAATTAGACAAGTAACTACAAAACTCTTTTAAAATAGAAAAATAATTATACTTTTCGCCCAGGTAATTAGACAAGTAACTACAAAACTCTTTTAAAATAGAAAAATAATTATACTTTTCGCCCAGGTAATTAGACAAGTAACTACAAAACTCTTTTAAAATAGAAAAATAATTATACTTTTCGCCCAGGTAATTAGACAAGTAACTACAAAACTCTTTTAAAATAGAAAAATAATTATACTTTTCGCCCAGGTAATTAGACAAGTAACTACAAAACTCTTTTAAAATAGAAAAATAATTATACTTTTCGCCCAGGTAATTAGACAAGTAACTACAAAACTCTTTTAAAATAGAAAAATAATTATACTTTTCGCCCAGGTAATTAGACAAGTAACTACAAAACTCTTTTAAAATAGAAAAATAATTATACTTTTCGCCCAGGTAATTAGACAAGTAACTACAAAACCCTTTTAAAAGAGAAAAATTATTATACTTTTGGTAAAGGTAATTAGACAAGCAACTGAAAGTCTAAAACAATTACACTTTTTACCCTGGTCCGTAACGAAGCAACCATATATAGTGTTAAATATGATAATTATCGTTCTCCGCGGCAACGCGCGGGTAAAATTCTCGTTATACATAATTGCTTTCTAGACCTCAATTCAATTGCTTTCAAGCCTTAAACTCAACTTTTATATAACAAAAGCTCGGATACCCAGCCAAATCGATGAGAGCAAAATTCAAGTTACAGAACTGACTCAATATTTCAGCTTTAAATTTATTATATCTAATGTATTTACAAATAAATACACAAACGATGCAAATACAGAAAATGATTCAGTCCATTCGAATGATGGTGAAGTTCTTGAAGTTGAAGAGCCCACTGCCCGATTCATGAAGAGGTGCATGTGTTGCTTGATTAATCTATTTGTCACGTAGTATAATTTTAGTTTTGTTAGATTTAGATTTTGGGGTCCTGGGCCCTGGCCTGTCTTGGAACCTCTATATTGGTTTTCTGAAATAAAGTCTAACCTGGATAATCTTTACCAAACAAATACACTCTCTAGTTCAGCAACATTGAATTCGCCTCTATGTTAACTATCAGTTTGTACAATAGATAAATGAGATTAGTATTTGAGAATGTAATGAAGTATACACGAATGTTTATGTTGTGTAATAAACTACTCGGATGTTTATTTTATGTAATGAACTTTTAAATTCTGGTTACAATACGTATCCGAGTGGAACGACTCGACTCGACAATTTTTTTTTTTACAAGTTGACTTTGTTTGACCAATCCATACTTAGAAAATTTTTAGACAAAATGAAGTGAAAAACTCGAAATGTTCAAATTCAAAATCTAACAATTTAGAAGACCTTAATATGTTATAATAAACATATTCTATAAGTTTCAGACCTTGAAAACATCGGATGAAACTCGGAAATTTTTTTGCTCGAAGTCAGAGGAACTGCGGCCGCAAGCACGGTCGATCGTGCTCTGCGTCCGTGCTCCTAGAAACTGAACACCAAGAGAAAATACTGCAGACGCTGAGCACGGTCAACCGTGCCTGCGTCTGTACTCTTACTGCACACACCAAACATCAAATTTGACTATTAACTTAATTTGCAATCTTTCTCAAACTCAAACACATGTTCTATAACACATCAAAGCTGATTTCAAACCATCACATGACATAATTTACAACATAATTCAAGTGACCATTTGACCATACAATCATTTATACATCCATACGGGTCATCTACCCATAAAGACATTTTGCAAGTCAAGCAAACTTATTTTTGAACCAAAAGACCATACATAGATTATACTTGCTAAAATAAACCAAGAACCAAATTTACCAAAATGACAAAAGTATCATGAGACATAAAGAGGTGGAATAACTAGGTGTCTACAAATAAATACCATTCCTTCAAGAATGGCAATACCTTCAACCTTCCAAAAGCGACTTCTAAAACTTCAAACTTCAATTCCACAAGTTTCTAGTTCCTTCTTCCGGAACCGCCTATAAAAAGGTAAACAACTAAAATGTAAGTGAATATACTTGCATACATTTATGAACACGAAGGAGGGCAACGCACAAAGGACTATTACATGTAACCTATGGCACCGTCGTGCCATACCTACATGCTCACCTTTGTACTTTAACGCTATACATGGATCCATATAAGCAATCAACACAATCAATATCACATACTTGGGATTCTTAGACCCTTTCACAAGAGGTTCTTAGGCCTCATACACAAGGGATTCTTAGGCCCCATAAATCACATAATAAGAGGTTTTTAGGCCTCATTTATCACATTGCCCCACACGGGCTTTAACGCCAAATCGATTTCCATACATGAAATCCATCATCATATGGAAAGTCGACCCAACGTATACATAAAGGTATGCAAATATATTCACCTCCTCCGCGACTTGAAAAAACAACTCGATAAAATGGCAATGCACAAATACAAGCTTTCTGTAAGTCCCAACTTGTTAGATGGTACTACTGAAGACACCTCTATGTCGATGGTGGAGTTACTTTGCAATATACTTACTGAACTGGAGACGACCAGTTGCAGAGGTATATACCAAGTTCTAGATAGATTACTTATATAAAAGACAATAAGTAAAGAACAATGCAATAATACAAATAACTTGTAAACAATCTTGATGAGACAATATGTAGTTTTCAATGTGTAATTTATTTATTGATATTAAACAAATTACAAGGTTGATGCGGAACCAAGATAATACACGAATGTAAATATCCTAACAACCTATGAAATACAATTGATCTATACTCGGAATTTCTCTTCAACAATCGAAACACTTAAAGTAGTGAAATGTTCCTTTTAGCGATTGAGAGAATATTGCACAAGTTCACCAAGAATATTGCAGGTTTGCAAAGTGTGAATTCTATCGAAGTTTATTCGAAGAAGTTAATATTCTTGGTTGTGCAATGACTTGTATTTATAGGCAAAGTTAACATTGGGATGTTAACTTTAGCCGTACAAATGTGGTTGGGAGCATTTAAGGAATAGCATTTAATTCCTTAAAAAGCATTGTAAAGTCGCATGTTAAAGTGACTTTACATAACCACCTTTATGTACCTTTTAATACTTAAATAATAAGATAAGGCTTATTATCCGGGTAAAGGTACATAAAGTATACAAGTCAATTCCTCGTAATCAGTGTAAAGCTTTGTAAGGGCTTTCCACTGATGGTCTCCAGTTTGTAACTGACTAGAATGCCAACTGGGCTTCGCTGCCATTGCCATTCTCTTTCTTCCATTTGTTGTCTTCGACTTCAACTGGAATGCTTCTTCAACTTGGTCAGTTCTCAACTGGAGGAAGTCTTCAGTTGCGTTAACTGTACGGTGCAACTGGACTTCAATATATTTCTCGACAAATCTTCTTGGTCACCAGTTTACTGGTCACCAGGTGCAACTGGTGAACTGGTCAGTGTGAACTGGTGACTGGACAATTCCAGGTGAACTGGTCCTAACAAATTCCCCCTATTTGTCTAGAAATATAGTCTAAGTCTTTTCTAGTTCTTGTATCTGTACAAGTGTGAACTATAGAGACTTGTTTGATTTAAATCTATCTAAGATATCTAAGGCATTTTTTATAGATCAATAAATGCCTTAGGTTTTTCTTTTATGTTTGTCAGATTTTAATCTTTTATCTACCTTGTGGTTACAGACTGGTAACTTCATTTATACAAGGAATGAACTTTACACAAGTTACAGAATGTAAAACAAATTACAAGAAGATAAAATGAAGAAGAACTTAAACAGATGGCCCTTCGCCAGTTCTCCTTCTCTTGGCAACTGTAGAAATGGGCTGTTTGTCTTCTGGGTCAACATTTAGTCTCTCTTCAATATTTTCTTTAAACTTGAGCAGACTTTGAAGAACAAACATCCATCCTCTTTCAACCTTGTTCTTTTGTTGCTTGGCCCCCAACAAGTTTGCCATCTCCACCAGCTCCGAATAACCATATCCAGTAACATCAGGATTCTCAGTTTGCCTTAAGGGTCCATGTGAGTCCCTTAATTAACGAGATGGTTAACCAATAGAAAGTGTAAAATACAACAAGTCTAATAATCACTAGATATGGACTAGTATTACTTGTAAATAAAGATGCAAGATATATAAACAAAGTAATACAAGACTTAAAGCAATAAACAAATAAAGTGGACCATTATGTATGTTTCATGGGTATTTCATTTATTGATGTTTAAATAAAATACAAGGTTGTTGCGGAATCAAGATAACACAATTAAGTGAGTATCCTAACAACCTATGAAATACAATTGATCTATACTCGGAATTTCTCTTCAACAATCGAAACACTTAAAGTAGTGAAATGTTCCTTTTAGCGATTGAGAGAATATTGCACAAGTTCACCAAGAATATTGCAGGTTTGCAAAGTGTGAATTCTATCGAAGTTTATTCGAAGAAGTTAATATTCTTGGTTGTGCAATGACTTGTATTTATAGGCAAAGTTAACATTGGGATGTTAACTTTAGCCGTACAAATGTGGTTGGGAGCATTTAAGGAATAGCATTTAATTCCTTAAAAAGCATTGTAAAGTCGCATGTTAAAGTGACTTTACATAACCACCTTTATGTACCTTTTAATACTTAAATAATAAGATAAGGCTTATTATCCGGGTAAAGGTACATAAAGTATACAAGTCAATTCCTCGTAATCAGTGTAAAGCTTTGTAAGGGCTTTCCACTGATGGTCTCCAGTTTGTAACTGACTAGAATGCCAACTGGGCTTCGCTGCCATTGCCATTCTCTTTCTTCCATTTGTTGTCTTCGACTTCAACTGGAATGCTTCTTCAACTTGGTCAGTTCTCAACTGGAGGAAGTCTTCAGTTGCGTTAACTGTACGGTGCAACTGGACTTCAATATATTTCTCGACAAATCTTCTTGGTCACCAGTTTACTGGTCACCAGGTGCAACTGGTGAACTGGTCAGTGTGAACTGGTGACTGGACAATTCCAGGTGAACTGGTCCTAACAAATTCCCCCTATTTGTCTAGAAATATAGTCTAAGTCTTTTCTAGTTCTTGTATCTGTACAAGTGTGAACTATAGAGACTTGTTTGATTTAAATCTATCTAAGATATCTAAGGCATTTTTTATAGATCAATAAATGCCTTAGGTTTTTCTTTTATGTTTGTCAGATTTTAATCTTTTATCTACCTTGTGGTTACAGACTGGTAACTTCATTTATACAAGGAATGAACTTTACACAAGTTACAGAATGTAAAACAAATTACAAGAAGATAAAATGAAGAAGAACTTAAACAGATGGCCCTTCGCCAGTTCTCCTTCTCTTGGCAACTGTAGAAATGGGCTGTTTGTCTTCTGGGTCAACATTTAGTCTCTCTTCAATATTTTCTTTAAACTTGAGCAGACTTTGAAGAACAAACATCCATCCTCTTTCAACCTTGTTCTTTTGTTGCTTGGCCCCCAACAAGTTTGCCATCTCCACCAGCTCCGAATAACCATATCCAGTAACATCAGGATTCTCAGTTTGCCTTAAGGGTCCATGTGAGTCCCTTAATTAACGAGATGGTTAACCAATAGAAAGTGTAAAATACAACAAGTCTAATAATCACTAGATATGGACTAGTATTACTTGTAAATAAAGATGCAAGATATATAAACAAAGTAATACAAGACTTAAAGCAATAAACAAATAAAGTGGACCATTATGTATGTTTCATGGGTATTTCATTTATTGATGTTTAAATAAAATACAAGGTTGTTGCGGAATCAAGATAACACAATTAAGTGAGTATCCTAACAACCTATGAGTTACAAATGATCTATATTTGTCAAATAGCTCTTTAGGATCGAGATACTTAAAGTTGTGAAGTATCCCTGTTTAAGATCGAGAGTATTTTAGACAAATTCACTTAAATGCAAAAGGAATGCTAAAAGTATTTTTGTTCAAGGAATGACTTAGTATTTATAGACAACAAAATTCACCAGTGAATTTTGTGCCGTACAAATATGGTTGTATACATTTAATGATCCGACAAGAACATTAAATGTATTAGATAAGAATAAGGATAAAGTCACATCAATGTGCAAGTGTATCCTATTATCCAACCACCTTAACACACGTATACTTTGTTAAAGAACAAGTGGATTGTTCTTTGGAAAGTGTGTTAAAGGCATAAGTCAAACCTCGATATTAGTGTTCAGACTTGCAGGATCTAGAACACTAACAATCCTCCAGTGTGCAGATCTGGTAAGACTTTCCAGTGGACTCCGCCATTTGTTAAGTCTTCTTCCTTCAGACTTCAGTCTTTGACTTCAGTCAGAATGTCTTCAGTAGAGTAGATCTGGACTGGGGTGAAGTCTTCAGTGAGCTAATCTGGAGAATGCTCCAAATTATCTATACAAGTAAATGCTCACTAGTTTTCTATTATTTCTGGACAAATCTTCAGAGGGACTCCAGATTCCAAGTCTGGAGTAGGTCCAGTAGAATATGTTTTCTGGTCAGATCTTCAGTGAGCTCCAGTAGTCGGGTCTGGAGCGAGACCAGCAAAATAAGTTTCTTAACAAACCTAAATAAGGTTCCAGTAGTCCAGTCTGGAGCCAGTCCAGTAAGTCTGGACTAAATCTGGACCTAACAAATTCCCCCTATTTGTTTAGAAATAATGCAAGTATTTTTCAGACTTATAGATATACAAATTTGTATGTCTGGAAAACACTTGGTCGATTTAAGTCTAATCTAAGTTACTGGAAAACACTTTATAGATCATGAGTGTTTTCAGTTTCATCTTTTAAGTTCTAACTTAGACTAAATCTGGTCATTCTACTTGTAAAAATAAAAACTTGCAACTATTATTACTTTCATCAAAAAGGAAAATAATTACAACTTTCATAAACAAATAATTACAACAAGTACAATGGTAAGAGTTCAGGCCCTTCTTCTCGGTGAATGCCCTGGTGCATCTTCAGTGGCCTTTCTCTTAGGAGATGGAGATAATGGAACAGACACTGGTGGTCTCAGACCCAACACAGCTTCCATTTCTTGAATTCTCTTCCAGACTTTCTCAATTCTTTTCATAAAAGCCTACACGTCTGGAGAGAGATCAGTCTTACCTTTGAAAGTTAATCCAATCTCCTTTAGTTCAGTCCATCCAAATGCTTGGACTGAAGTATCCTTCCTCTCATCTGTAAAGTTACCCTCTCTGGTCAACTTCACATTAAACCTGGTCATACCTTGATGATGTTCAGCCAGTGTGATTTCAGCATTAATTATTCTTCTTGCATTGGCCCTGAACTTCATCATTTCATCATATTTAGCCCTTTGCTTTGCCAACTGGATCATCTCTTCAGTATCCCTGGATACACCACTCTGCTATCCTTCAGTGGACTGGTATTCTTGTCTATTGATTCTATGAGTGGTATCCAGAGGAATAAAGGTGCTCAGATCACCATCTTTGATAGCTTTCAGTTGCTTGGCAGTTAGCTTGGGTAGACCAGTTATCCTCTTTCTGTATTCCAATTCCAGAGCACCAGCATTTTTTCTGATCTTTTTCTGGAGGCTTACCAGCTCCTCCTTTCTCTGTCTGATCAACTCTGGAATGGTTACACCATAAATCAACGAGTCATATACCTGCTCTTCTTCAGCATAGAACGAGCGTATATGGACATCGTCCAGTGCATCAAGACATTGTTGAACTCTGGGATCCTCCTTCATCCTTTTGAAAACTTCAATGTTTACGCCTAACCTGCCAGCGTTATAGGAGTCCAGAGTACCCATTGTAGCCATATCCCTATGATGGGCCAGCAGTTCATTTCTTTGATTATCTTTGAAGATTTCTATCATGATACACTGTTGTTGTAACTTCCTGGAAGTCTCATTATCAACATCTTCAACAACTTGTTCTTGTTCTTCACCAGACACCATTTTTTCTTTTCCTTTCACAGCCTTCAGTGTAGTAGGAATGTCTGGGAAGCTTTCGAACTGGGGCTCACTGGCTTCAGTACCAGTAGCTTCTTGTGTTCTTTCAACCATACGTGCACTGGCATCAGTACCAGTCACTTGTCTCTGTTGCACGGCGCTTTCAGTAGCGACTGCTCTGGCAACTTCTCTCTTTCTCCTTATTAACCCTTCTTGTTCACCAGTAGATGGAACTGAACGTTTTTCCCCTTTGGATTGATCTCTAGTCCTTGACTTCAGATCATTCCACAACTCTTCCATCATATGTCTATCAAGGGAACCAAAGGTTCTTCCTTGTTCTGGTAATGAAGCAGCCATACCAGTTTTGAGTGCCTGGACTTCCCTTTTAATACTTTCAATTGATTCTGACAAGTCCTTGGGCAGCTCAACTTCAACCATCTTTACAACTTCTGGCAGCATAACCTCCTGAAATGATCTTAAGGATTGATCCAGATATTTCATCAGATATCTCTTTCAGCATATCACCCCTGACCTTTCTAACAACTTCATTACTGAGGGTGTTGACCAGATCAGTCTGGTCAAATGTAGGCCTGCTCTCCAGTGCACCAACTCTTGTAACAATCTTTTCAACCTCATCTTTAAGACCTGCCAGTGGTTGTACAACCTTATTCTCCACTGCAGTCTCAACAGAATTCACCATCTTTTCTTCCAACCCTTGTACTGCCATTCTTATATTTTGAAAATTAACATTCGTGGCCAGTACCAGCTCATCCAGTTTGTTGAAAACTAGCTTCTCATTACCAGCAAATGTATTCATTTCAGAAGCTAAGTTGTTTGATAACAAAGATTTGAAATCAGAAACAACCTGGGATGATGACTGGAGTGATCTCTCCAGGTCCGCCACCTTACTAAGAAGGCCTTGGACCTCGGCTGAAGAAGAAGTGGAGAGACCACTGGGTTGTTCCAGATGAGAAGTTACTCTGGTCATCAAAGGTACTTGTGTCCAGTCCTCTTCAGTTTCGACATGTGAGACTGGCACACTTTGTTTGGTTGGGTGAACTGGTGATTGAGTTTGTGTTGGTTGAATGAATGGTGTGAAGTATGGGGTTGATTGAGGAATTGATGGTGGTGGTGGTGGTGGCATTGAAGGTTCTGGTGGTGGCATATCTGGTGTAGGAAGTGGTATTTCTGGTTGGGGTGTTTCGGTTTCTGGTGGAGGAGGTGGCATTTCTGGTGAAGTTTCAAACTGTACATCTTCGCCCAAAAAATCCATATTAACATCCAAATTCTGACCTCCAGAAATAGGAGAGTCAGCCTCGTCCCAAAAAGAAGCACCAACCACATCTATCTGTTCACCAGCTTCCACATTTAAATCCAGTGAAGCCTCTTGCTCACCAGAAGCTTGTTCTTCAGTCTGAACAACTTCAACAGCCTCTTCTCGTACAACAGCCTGGACTTCAGTGTCCACTCTCTGGACTCCACCTCTCATCAGACGCCTATGTGATCTGGGTCGCCTGGAAAGCTCAACATCTGGTTGCACACTTTCAACTGGAGCCACTTGCCTTATAGGTTGTACCATTTCAACAATCTGAACATCTTCACTACCAGTAGGTTCATCAACAACTTGTACCCTTACTGGTGCCACATTCTCTTCAATTCTTTGAAGTGTCAGCATTGCTGGAGGAATATCTACCTCTCCATCTCTGGACCTCAAGTTGGCCAGATCTCTCATATACTCACTCATTGAGAAGTGAGTGGTTTCAAAATCGTACTGGGCTCCAAGGGCATTTTTGAATATAAGAGAAAGAAATATATGGCACGAATGGCTTTCTCCCCTTCGCCTTTATACGTTCCACCAGATCATCAAAGAAAATCTGGGCGAAATCAACCCTTAGCCCAAACCATAAGCAATAGGCAATCTGGAGGTGTGTTTGATTGATTTGATCCGATCCTCCAGAACTGCCTCCAAGACACTCGACGATGTGTGTGAAGAAGTATCTCCACGAGTCCGTCAGTCTACTCATATAAATGGTCCCTTTTCTCAACAACTGACCATTTTCATCAACTATCTCTGTATGCCCCATTAATCTGCATACCTCCCTGAAGTTAATACCAGTAGGGAGTGGCATTGCCAGCTCATTCTCATCCAGATAATTTAACTGAAGAGCCATTCTGAGAGAATGTACTGAAAGAGACAAGGGTCTGGTCCCTTGCTCAAGAGAGTAAACAATAGAAGTATTTTCTTCATTGTATTCGGCTGTATACCAGAATTCACAAAGATAATCGTGATACATCTTTTCTGGATTTAAAGTTAGGGCACCATACAGTGGACATGAGAGAAAAAAGGTGTTTAATCTCCCAATAATGGATTGTGGATCATGGACACTAGATAGCGTGAGTTTTGCCATCCAGTTATTCATATTCATCCTTAAAGCCCTAGCTTCAAGGTTGATATGAGGTGCTCTAACTACATCAGCCGCCGGAGCATATTCAGCGGATAGTAGATTTCTTGGTGAATTTGATTGTCTAGGAGCCATTGGATATATAGAAGAAGATGAAATTGAATGATTTTAAGGTTTATGAAGAAGAATTTAATGAATATGCAGTTAATATGAGAAATTTAAGAATGAAATTGAATGAAGGAATTTTTGAAGATTTGGGAGTAAATGTTCGAAGTAAATGAAATTGAAAGTGAAAGTGGGTATATATAGGAGAGATAATGTGGATTTCAAACGTTCAATTTGAATTTATCAAATAACATTTTTGATCGTGTTTGAGATCCGCATTTAATTGTATCACATCACCCATAAATGGTTGATGGTTCACCGCCCACAAAAACAAGCAATTTTGTACTTTTTGTGTTCCCAAAGTAAAAAGACCATCATTAGTTTTGAAAAATATCCATGCCACATAGGATTTATAAGATAAATATCTTTGAAAACGTTTGCTTACGTGGCACATACAAAGATCAAGTATTTTGAAAATATTATGACGTTATTCAGTGCATCTGGAGGTTGACAGGACCGTCCAGTATCACTGGTGGATTAGTCCAGTGAAGCATGTACTGATGGTACACTGGAGGGACACTCCAGTAAAGTACCAGTGAAAACCAATTTTTGAAAGACTGGAAACCTCAAACTTGCACGTCAACTAATACAGACAAATGAGAGGGACACATTTACAAGAAGACATAAGTCAACTCAAACACGCACTTCAACTTGTCCGGTTACCAGTGAGAGGGACATATTTACAAAGCACCAGTAATATTTTCTGAAGAATTTGTCCAGTGAGAAAATTAATTCCCCCTGAACTTAAACATTTTTAAGAGAAAATATTTTTCAAGTCTTCCCTGGAA
>CM067175.1:53958216-53996816 GCA_034093135.1 Erigeron breviscapus | reverse complement strand
CCCTCGGAAATATTGGTTCTTCTTCATTCCTTCGTCTATTCTCAACTTCCTCATTGTTGTGTTGCTCATCCATACTATAATAAGAGAAGATAATTGATTCAAACATAAAACCTATCCCTATATTCTATGAACCATTAGCCAAAACCTACAACGTTATACTAGACCGTTCCAAAGTTTGATGCGGTCGGATTATAAAGATGTTAGTACTTCAACCACAATAATGCCGGCCTTATTGTGCTTTTATACTAACAAGTTTATAAGCTAGCACTTCATCAAACACTTTTTCGGGCCCCATATAAAATTACCGAACACCTAAGGTCAAGTCATGTCTAAGGTTTAAGTCTAGGCATTCGCTCAACAAGGGAATACCTAAATCCCTAAAACCTCGGCTCTGATACCACTTGGAACAACTCGACTCGACCATTTTTTTATTTTTTTTTACAAGTTGACTTTGTTTGACCAATCCATACTTGGAAAAATTTTAGACAAAATGAAGTGAAAAACTCGAAATGTTCAAATTCAAAATCTAACAATTTAGAACACCTTAATATGTTATAATAAACATATGCTATAAGTTTCAGACCTTGAAAACATCGGATGAAGCTCGGAAATTTTTTTGCTCGAAGTCAGAGGAACTGCGGCCGCAAGCACGGTCGACCGTGCTCTGCGTCCGTGCTCCCAGAAACTGAACACTAAGAGAAAATACTGCAGACGCTGAGCACGGTCAACCGTGCCTGCGTCTGTGCTCTTACTGCACACACCAAACATCAAATTTGACTATTAACTTAATTTGCAATCTTTCCCAAACTCAAACACAAGTTCTATAACACATCAAAACTGATTTCAAACCATCACATGACATAATTTACAACATAATTCAAGTGACTGTTTGACCATACAATATTTATACATCCATACGGGTCATCTACCCATAAAGAGATTTTGCAAGTCAAGCAAACTTATTTTTGATCCAAAAGACCATACATAGATTATACTTGCTGAAATAAACCAAGAACCAAATTTACCAAAATGACAAAAGTATCATGAGCCATAAAGAGGTGGGATAACTAGGTGTCTACAAATAAGTACCATTCCTTCAAGAATGGCAATACCTTCAACCTTCCAAAAGCGACTTCTAAAACTTCAAACTTCAATTCCACAAGTTCCTAGTTCCTTCTTCTGGAACCGCCTATAAAAAGGTAAACAACTAAAATGTAAGCGAATGCTTAGTGAATATACTTGCATACATTTATGAACACGAAGGAGGGCAACGCACAAAGGACTATTACATGTAACCTATGGCACCGTCGTGCCAAACCTACATGCTCACCTTTGTACTTTAACGCTATACATGGATCCATATAAGCAAATCAACACAATCAATATCACATACTTGGGATTCTTAGGCCCCTTTCACAAGAGGTTCTTAGGCCTCATACACAAGGGATTCTTAGGCCCCATAAATCACATAATAAGAGGTTCTTAGGCCTCATTTGTCACATTGCCCCACATGGGCTTTAACGCCAAATCGATTTCCATACATGAAATCCATCATCATATGGAAAGTCGACCCAACGTATACATAAAGGTATGGAAATACACTCACCTCCTCCGCGGCTTGAACAACAACTCGATAAAATGGCAATGCACAAATACAAGCTTTCAACCTATAATCACATCATATTATGCATATAAGCTAACATTCACAATCTTGACTAACTCAACTTAGTCATTATTAACATTTCACTAGCATTCCTAACCCCAAATCATCACACTTTATCATTGAGTTGCTTTTCATCCAAAACTTGCTTATTAAAAACAATCCATCATCATCATCATCACTTTTTTTTTTTGAACGACAATAGAAATATATTATATATGAAGAACCAACTAGCAAATTGCTAGAGGTCAAAGAGTACAATTACAATTACAAATTCTAGATAATCGATAAAACCTATATCTAGAATCATTCCGAAGCTTTAACTGCTAAGATTACAAAAAAGGTTGAAAAAACTTGTGCCAATTACAGAAGCCCGAGACACAAGAAAACCCCATCATCGTCACTTTTATCATCAATACTTTAACTAGTGATAATCACCCATTTCTCAAAATCAATATTTTTCATGTCAACTTGTTTATTTTTAGTTAAATACATTAAGCAACTCAATAATAAACTTAAATGAATAAGAATTTTGGGGAAAACTATACAAAACTCAATTTCTAGCAAAATCCCTTTGATGTCTCAAGAACCCTAATTCAATAAAAAGAAAATAAAACTAGGTTAAGGAAATCAATACCTCTAGAATGGGAGATAGAAGAATAGGGTTTCCAAACACAATTTCTTCCCCTATTTCTTTCTTAAATTCGTCCACCACCACCACCATACACAAACCCTAACTTTTCAATTTTTGATGATTGTAGATTATTATTATTAATCTTAGAAGAATTCTTGAATTGTTTGAAGAATTTAGATTTGATTGAGATTAGAGTGGAAGAAGCATCAAGAAGAAAAGTTGGGTGTAGTAGAATGGTGACTATGGAGGGAAAAATATGGTTGTCAATCTAAGGAGATGCCACGCCCCATCTCTAAATTTCGGTGAGAAAATACCCACTATCCGATAAAGTTCCAACTAAATTGACCCCATATCCAAAAATAAAATACTAGGTAATTAATTTAATGTCAAAACTATAAAAAGGGGTTAATTTCTTTACCTTAAAACTTTAGGGTGTTACACCGAGTATATATAGCAACCATATAAGACGCCACTTGTAAGCTTTTTATTGATCGGGTACATCCAATAACCGGGATTTTAAAATTCGTTACATACAATAAACATCTAAGTAATTCATTACACAACATAAACATCTTTGTACAGTTCATTATGTTTCTAAGTACTTATCCCTAGATACATTTGATGACATACCCCTCCAGCGGTACGCAGAACCTGACACAGTAACGTTGTGATACGAAGGTCCGTCCGTTACGAAGGCTTCCGTGGAAGGATAAAAGGGATAAGAGTTACTCCCCTAAAAGTTTGGGATTTGTTCTTATCACCTCTAACTGATAATTAGGGAAACTATATCCCTGGCCTAAGACTTAGGAAACCGTAAGAGGCCTACTTGTTCTCCAAGAACACATCTCCTATAAAAGGAGACTCGTAAAACCTTCTAAAGGCACTCAATTCAATACTCGATCACACATAGATCGAACTCCGGCTAGATTGGCGTAAAGAGATCAAAACTCTACCTCAGGGGAATCGCCAACGAATAGCCTAAAAACACCCATCATCCTACATTTTATCCTAATCTTGGTTTGGTGCACAAACATTTGGCGCCATCCGTGGGACCGCATACTCAGATCCCATAACCACTCTTAATTCTGTTTTTTGTATCGAATCAAAAACTAGGAAAAATGGCCGATGTTCCGCCAGGATTTGGAGAAAATCCCCAGCAGACGACCGAAAACGAACCCGCTGGAAACACCCCGCCCAATTCTGGGCCAACAACTGAAGCGCCGACCAGTGGTGGCCAGCAAGTGGATCGCCGAACTGATGAAAACACGGGACGCTCAACCCAGACGCCAGGAGGACAAGGCGGGTTCACCCGAGGGTCTCCATCAAGGACCCCACAATTGTTCGATCCAGATTATATCCTCCGAAATTATAGTCATATCCAGCAAACCATGAGGCATCTTCGAAGGATTGGAGCGCTGGACGGCACCAGCCGGGTATTAAACTTCAACGATGAAACGAAGGATGACTATGATGCGGAGACTCCTCCGAGGGGACTCCGGCGATACCCACGGATCCCAAGATCCAGGGTCAGAACCGATTACGGCTTCGGGCTGTACAGTGAAGGCCCCCGGCCCCGAACACCTCCGCTTCAGACACAGCCGGAAGAAACCGAAGCCTCAAGGCCAGAAAACGCAGCCTCTGGAGCCGATACTCAAGCTAATGTCCCCACAGGAGCCGCAGGACCTGGGTGTCAACAGTCCAACATGCCCCAGGCAGGATCTACCCCCGGACAAAGCACCCAGTATGTCCCAGCGAGCACCGGAAGGAATGACGCCAACCTGGCGTACGATACTCCCGCTGGCTACAATGTCCCATCCGGAGCTTATCAAGGACCTTTGGGCCAGAGCTATCAAGGACCTTCGGGCCAGAGCTATCAAGGACCTTCGGGCCAGAACTATCAAGGACCTTCGGGCCAGAGTTATCAAGGACCTTTGGGCCAGAGCTATCAAGGACCTTCGGGCCAGAGCTATCAAGGACCTTCGGGCAAAAGCTATGGAGGCATGAACGGACCAGGAGCACAACAATATTCCTCCCAGCGATATGGTACCCAACCTTCAGGAGGAACGTATGGCAATCAGCCAGCAGGGCAAGCGCAACCCCATCAGTATCATGCATCGCAATACACTACGCCGACTCAGGGGGTCCCGCAGGGAATCGGAGGACCACAATATGTTACACAAACCCCCAGGTCTGCACCAATCCCAGGATCGTATGGCCCTCTGAACTAGGGAGCTCCAATGTACCAAAACGCGCTGGAATTGCAAATGGTCGGAGGGAGTGTTGAAAATTCACCATTCGTCGCGTGGATACAAAACTATCCTCTCCCTAAGGATCTAAAATACCCCTCGCACCTAGGGACGTACAAATGAAAGAGCGACCCGGACGATTTTCTAGAAGCATTCGAAGGAGCCGCAGAAATGAAGGTATGGAACGTACCGGTTGCGTGCCGAATGTTCAGATATGCACTCGAGGGGGATGCCAGGGAATGGCTGAAAAGCGTAGCGAAAGGGTCCATCACCAGTTTTGACGACCTCAAGGAGAAATTCAGGGCCCGTTTTAGTCAGCAAAAGAAACACAAGAAAATCCACGTGGCGGCCCATGGAATAAAACAGAGAGACACGGAGGGTTGCAGGGCATTTATTGACTGATTCACCACTGAAACAGAGGATATCATGGACCTCCCTGAGTCACAAAGGATATCCGGATTGTTACATGGCCCCCGGAGCAGAGGATTGGTCGAGTTTCTATATAGAGACCTTCCGAAGACATATGAAGCAGTTCAGAAGAGAGCCCACGTGTACTTGGATGCTAGGGACACCGCCTCAAAGGGAGACACAAGTCCCCCACAGGAAAAAGAAGTCACGACAAGCAGAAAAGGAAAATGGGGAAGTGAAAAGGAAAAATCGAGATATAGCCCGTATCACAAAGATGATAAAGGGTACCTCAAGATTAACCTCCCGGAATTGCACAAAAGCCCGACAAAAATATTACTCACTAAAAGCGTCGCAAAGACTTTCCCCACACCGCCCCGGTTGAGCGGTAAAAACAGGAAAGACCCAGAGAAGTACTGTGAGTTCCATAGAGACCATGGCCATGATACGAACGCATGTTGGCAACTCCGGAAGGCCATAGAGGAAACAATTAATGAAGGAAAGCTGTCACACTTGGTGAAAAGTGTCAGACAGCAGCAGAGTACCAAAAAAGAGGACGAAATGGTGAGAAGAAGAAGGGCCCCGAAAAAACTATTTATACCATCGTAAAAAGCAAGCCGGGGACAGGACGTTCGCTCCCGAAGACCTACAGGGGAGATATGACAAGGATCACATTTCCCTCAGTCTATAAGGCCTTCAGAGACCCCTTGGTAGTCTCGGCACTCTTGGAAATATCAAAGGTCAAGCAAATTATCATAGATACGGGAAGTAAATGCAACGTCCTGTACGAAAAGGCATTCTGGATGTTACATCCTGTGTCACGAATGAATTTCAGAAAGACAGAAGCTTCGGTACAAGGGTACTCCGGGGATACAGCTACACCGATAGGGAAATTGTCGGTAAAAATGACAATTGGAAGGGGACGTTGGGAGCGAAAAGAGAAGGTCACGTTCTTGGTGGTCAGCGGAACATCACCCTTCCAAGCAATCCTAGGGAGACCCGGAATCCAGAAGTTTGAGATGATCCCGTCCGTGGTACATGGCATGATCAAGTACGAATCAGACGGAGGGGTAGGGACCTTGGTGACAAAGGCAAAGAGGCTATCTGAAGAAGGCCAGGACGGCCCCCATTGGCTCTCATGGAGCGAAGGACCCTACTATGGGCGCTTAGGTGGATAGTGATCCATCCGAAAGCAAGCCCTATTCACAAGACCCATTAGTCTTTCACTATTTATAAAGCCTAGAGGATATGGTATGTAACCTCACTTATATTACTAAATAAAGGCTTCTTATTTTTCAGCACATTTTCTTTTTTTCCTGAAAAAAGACGCATATATGCGTAAAAAGTAAAAAAAAAATGCATAAAAAATACATATGCATTAAAATGGGGACGCCCATATACTAAAACTCCGGAGATTAAAAGGACCTATAGTCCAAACAGACACCTACGGATATATCCACATAAAAATAACATGCAAATAAGTGGGTGCAACGAGAGGCAGTTATAACTGCTTCAAAGACAGCTCCTAAGCTGCAAAAACAACTGCCAAAGTTGAATAAAGCAGCATATAAGACTGCAACCACGAGACAGCTCTTAAGCTGCAATTTAAACTACACGAAAGACAGCTTCTAAGCTGCAACATTAAAAAGCAATTACTAAGTTGCATCATACTCACAAAGCAGTCTATACGACTGCAATCATCAAAAGTTACTAAACCACAGTTCCCTAAACTGTAGTTCATAATATCCATAAGCAGCTTTAAGCTGCAGACATAAAAAGAAATTGTTTAAAACAGCATCACAAGCTGTTAACAAAAGAGAAATTGTTCAAAGTGGCACAGATGCCATATTAGAGGCACACAGGCCATGGACACATCACTGAGGATTGGCAGCAGCTTCAGGTTGGATCACACCAGGAACAATCTTGAGCAGGTCATCAACAACAGCATTAGGGTCAGCTACAACTTTGTCCAGGTAAGGAAAGACAGCCTCTTTCCACTTCTGGTCGGCAATTTCAAGGTCATGAGAGGCATTTGCAATAAAATCTGCTCTGCACTGCAAATCACACTTGCCCTCTGCAGAAAATTCCTCCAAAACAGTAGACCTTTCCTCTGTCCTTTCAGCCGTAGTCACATCCCCCAAAAGCTGACCAACTTCATCACTATACAATAAGGACCTACTCACATAGGGGATCACCTTTGTGACTAACCTGACCTGATCCTGCTTCAAAGCATCAACCTGCTTACGCAACAACCTGCTACCCTCACGCTCTGCATCATACTCTTGCTGCAACTTTAAAACAGCTTCATCATGAACCACTGCATCTGCTTTCAACATATTTATCTGCTGCTTCAAATCCTGAACAATGTCAGATGACTCAACGGTGGTCACAAACCTGGCCTCTCTAGCCTTAAGATCTTCAATAGTGGCTAATAAAGACTGCACTTCCAAATTATTGGACCTAAGGTCAATAGACATCCTAGAGAAATGCCTGGAAACAACAGCATCAAGATAAGAATGAAATTGGCGATCTTTCTTGAAGACTCGAAGGAACGTCTCATTATCCATGTTGTCTATCTTTTTCACATCCTCAGCATTCATATCCTCACCACCCAACCAGGAGAGAATCTCCTGGTCATGAGCATCTGCAGTAGACAAGTACTACATAAAATATTGCAGAAGAAAAAACCTCAAAAATGCATAAATAGAGAAAAAAGTTGAACCTGTCTTCGGAGCAGAAGGCTTGCGCAACTCAGCAGGTTTGGCATCATCACCAACTTTTCTTCTCTTCAGAAGTCGACCCGCAACGGATTGAGGGACAACAGAACCAGGAACCTCCTTTTTCTTTCTACCCTTACCAGCAGTAGAGGCTTCAACAACTTCAACTTCAGACATATCCACATTTAAAACAGGAGGATTCACGGCGCTTGATACCTCTGGATTTTCGTTTTGAACAGCAGAAGAACCAGCATCAGCAACAAGGCTCCCCTGTCCCTCAAGACGAGGTACCACGGTTACCTCCTTCACACCTCTTTTAACAAACTTCCTGAAAGTCATATCTGCAAAAGCCAAACATCAACAACAAAGACGAGACAAAGGCAAAAATACGACAGATAAAGTACACAGCTAGTCCTTAGCATCAATATCTACACCACCAGGCAAGACACTTATCACTTTTGCCTTATACAACACAACGTCAGGATACAAGACAACCTTTATGGGATTAGATCGAATCTCCCGACACAAATCATCGATAACATACTCAGGAAAGGGATTTTCGTATTTTTTATGGATACACAACAACTTTCTATTGGTTACAGAATCATAACCATCAGGGATTAGAGAAGCTTTCATAAAAACAAAATCGCTTTTCCATTCACGGATATCCATACCACCCCTTCTAAAGCAACCAGCTTTTGAACGGTTACCTACTGTAACCCAATCACCAGAAGGACAGGTTTGCACAAAGTACCTAAACAGATCTAGTGACGGTTCACCGCCATATGCCCTACACATAACCTCGAAGGCAACTATTCTTGATAAACCAAGTGGTGTGATAGTGGAAATATGGATGTCAAAATAATCAAGGACGCCAAGCATAAAAGATGAAAAAGGGTATCTAACATTACCCTCAGTCATAGATTTGATGTAAAAACCAACATACCCATCCGGGGGAGTCAGAACAGTGTCACCATCAGATGGGATTTCAAAAGATGATATTTTTCCAGGAAAATATTTTTCAACGAACTTATTTAGTTTCGACCAAATGACGGTCGATTCGGTAGTTTCGATACCTCCTTTCGACATCAGAAAGCGCAAATCAAAAGACAAAGTTGAAGAAAAAGGAAAGAAAACGCGTACCTAACAATATGATCGGAGGATATGAGAAGCAGAAACCCTAAGACGAAAAGGGGTTATTTTTTTGGGGACAATTAAAATAAAAAAGAAAGACGGAAAAAAGGACTTTATATCCGGCTACATGAAGATCACATCCGTCGATCAGTTGTCTAGGGATACGCGCCCATCTACCACCCTTAATTATCTTTCAAATCAATTTAATTAGGGCGGTTTAGAGAATTTACAGGACACACCCCCGGAGAAAGAGGATAAGCCAATAATAGTCCAACGTAATGCTTATTTTGCAAAAATCATCACCTTGGACTGGGGGGCTTGATGACATACCCCTCCAGCGGTACGCAGAACCTGACAGAGTAACGTTGTGATACGAAGGTCCGTCCGTTACGAAGGCTTCCGTGGAAGGATAAAAGGGATAAGAATTACTCCCCTAAAAGTTCGGGATTTGTTCTTATCACCTCTAACTGATAATTAGGGAAATTATATCCCTGGCCTAAGACTTAGGAAACCCTAAGAGGCCTACTTGTTCTCCAAGAACACATCTCCTATAAAAGGAGACTCGTAAAACCTTCTAAAGGCACTCAATTCAATACTCGATCACACATAGATCGAACTCCGGCTAGATTGGCGTAAAGAGATCAAAACTCTACCTCAGGGGAATCGCCAACGAATAGCCTAAAAACACCCATCATCCTACATTTTATGCTAATCTCGGTTTGGTGCACAAACAAAATTGTTTTTTATAGTATCAAAAATGCATTGGTAAATGGTTCAACAATTGTCAAGTTAGGATCCCTGTTTTCTTCGCAATTTAACAATGCAATTGGTGACATCAATAGTTAACTTAGCGACATTGTTCATCAATCGGTAAGCCAAACATAGCATTAACCTAGACAAGTGTGATTACTTTGATTATTTAACAAGTGAATTTCTTAGGAACTTTTGACAATTTAAATCCGTCAACAAAAATTCTACATAGTAGAAAACGCTTATCACGTGTAAATTATCACCGTCATGACATCTCATGCGCTACAAATTGGCGCATTGTGCGGCTACTGAACTATTATTAGGTATATATAGCCTCGTCTGACTCCTAATTATTACTACATATATATAGTCTCGTCAGAAACCAAAAGAATTGGAACATGTGGTTAACGCCCCTTGCCTCTGAAGACAATGGGTCAAAGTATTTATCTTCATGACTTACTTTCATTCTTTATAACGCCCGAAAATTTTTGACCATTTTAATTATATATTTATTTGTTTATTTTATATAAAAACATTATATTTTAACTCATTTAATGATATTACATGACTATAAACTTAATCCATACTTATATAAACTTTAAACAACTTTATACGACGCGAAAACGAGTTTAAGTAACTAGTGGGCTGCACCCAGACAAGTGGGTCGCACTAAAACTTTTATGTCCCAGACCTTCCATTAGTGAGCCTCACCCGATTTGTGGTGGGTAGCACTAAAACTGCACTGACCTCAAACTTTCAGTTAGTGAGCCTCACCTGAATGTGGTGGGTAGCACTAACTGATCAGCAAATACCCAACTTTTGAACCAATTTCCATAGCTCAAATTAAACTCACATTTTACACCCATAAAGTGCAGATTTCATTTTGACATCCAACTAAACATGACAAGCTTGTTCAACACTTCTTTTACATACATTTCAACATAATGGTTCAATGACCCGTTTGACCCATTACTAGCAAATCCATAAACATTACAATATTAACATTAAGACTTTTTGTTTCACAAAATGGGCAACTTGGGAGCACATGGACCATTGGGATTTTCTAACCATCAAAAATCGATAACACAAGTGGCAAGAACCTCGGTTACTACCTTCTCCTATAAAAAAGGTTAAACACTAAAACATTAAGCAATGCTTAGTGAATGCATATACATATAATCACACACAAGTTACCAAATCAACAAATATCAATTGTAGTCTATCTCATGATAGCCATATCATTCATTTCATTCATAATCATAATAACAAACACAATTCATATGGATCCATATATAATACTAGTAGGACTTTACCCACCTACTAGTCTTTATCAACAATTGCTAGTAGGAATTTACCCACCTACTAGTCTTTAACAAACAAATTTGCTAGTTGAAATTTACCCACATACTAGTCTTCAAATTCAACAAACAAATGAGTTATAGGAATTTACCCACCTATGACCTCCATTAACATGAATATGATTATATGCATATATACTCAACGTCACTATGGCTATTAGGCATAACTAAATGATCTTCACCTCCACCTATACATATCATAATACACATAAGTTTCATTACACCAACCATTCCATAAAGCAACTAACTCACTTGGGTGTTTGGCTAATCAACACATTTCAAAAATAATTTCATATCTCAATTTTCATCATATCAATTTACTAGCCAAACACCAATATGGAATTACTAAAAGAACGAGGTTTTTCTTATCACTAAAACATTCACTTACATAAATCCTTAATTTCTTAACTAGAAATTACTAGGGTTCTTATTAAAATTATCAATTAAGAATAAACCCCCAAATTCAAGAACAAGAACCCTAATTCTTTCAATAATAATTTAATAATTCATACCTCAATATATATATATATAGCTCTTCCCCTTCTCTTGCCCAACTCGACACACACACATCACCATCACCAAAATTTCTCTTATTTTTGATTATGGATTTGCTTAGATATAAGATTGAAGTTGAATTGGGTTGAATTTGATGTTAATTCCAAACCCATACACAAGATTGTAAGAAGATAGGAGAATGATGAAGAAGAAGATGTTGGTGGAACGGAGAATGACTCACTACACGAAAGAATGGCTGGACACTCTCCCCATATGCCACGTTTTTATTAAATTATAAATGGTATTATACCCGTTAGCCACTAAACTTTCAACTAAATTTACCCCGAATCTCAAAATAAAATACTAAGAAATTAATTTAATGTCAAAACTATGATAAGGGTTAATTTCTTTATTTACCTTAAAATATTAGGGTGTTACAATCTTAGATAAATCCTATAAGTAATCTCTCTACCTCAGGGGTAAGGTTGCATACACCTTAACCTTCCCGACATACCATCGTGATATTGAGACCCAAAATCCGTAAAAGACGACATTGGGTGTTACTTACTTACTTTATATATAGTCTAGTCCGACTCTGATTTGACCGGTTTGGAGTCCAACGCGATTTTCAAAACATTGGTCACAACACGTCAAATATTAAGTTTTCTTTTGGAACCACTTAAAAGCATGACCAAAATGTATGAGACCATTCGCATTCTAATCATCTTAAAAAATAGCCATAGGATAATATATAGAAACAAACTCTTGTTGCGACAACATACCTGCAAAAATAGCATCATCACCGGTTCAATAAACAATGAGAAAAGAGTGTCACATGACCCTTACTGGAAGTCACTTTCAAATTTAGGACACTAACAAAAACAAAACATATCCAGTTAAGTAGAAGAATACATCATCTGCAATAATTAACTTAATTACGATCCTTCTTTTAGAGATTAGAGAGGCAACCGCATCTCCTCCTCCATCTACCTCTTGCATAATAGAACGACTATGGGAGCTAGTGGCCGGTTCAACATTTGGAGCTTGCAGCATATCCACTCATTGACTGGCAATCTAGAAGCAAACTCTTCCACCATCTCATATTCTTCCCTGCATATCATAAACATTCTGATTTTAAATCTGAAGATGGTTTATTAGCGGAAAACAATTTTCTCTGTCTTCTATCTCCAGAAAATTACTCATTATGTTGAAAAGTGTTGGATGTTATCATTCTATAGCTCAGAAAATTGAAAAAAGGATGTTAATAAATTGTACTTTTCTCTTTGCATATTATACTTTTAAGAAGCAAAAATCATTCAAAGAAACATGGAAATACAGAATACATATCCGATAACATAATGAAAGAGTATCATTACATTCCACCAGGATGCCCCACATAAACCAACAAGCTGATAAGACCTCCAGATGCTACGATTCTGCTTGCAGCCTCCATTCCTAGGAGGGTTGTTTTTGAATTGGTAATTACTGTTTTGTCACCCCCCGGAAGATATCCCAAGTTGAATGCAACTAGCCTATACCCGAAAGACAACATGCAAGTGTTTTAAGGGCATAGATTCATAATAATTGATAATATGTACATAAATCCATATACATGAGTTTCTCTATACCTCACCATGATGCCCCTTGGAACAACTTCTTCCATTTTGCTGTGACACTTAACAGAGAGATCTACAATTTCTTTCTGAAAGCAATAATATAAATAAACTAAATTACTTTGTCAAAAGTATATCACAGATTACAAAGAATTGGAAAATTAAGAAAATTGGCACCTCATCAGGATCAAGTAATTTATCCAACAAAGATGTGGTATTCTGTAATGCAGTTTCTTGAATGTCCATTGAATAAACACGGCCGCTACATGACTTATCAGCAACCATATACACCATCGCCAAGGTATCGTAACCATTTCCACAAGTGGCATCCACAACTACGTCCCCTTTCTGGACAACATGTTTCCAGATACTGTAATTACACGAATGAGAAGAAATTTGTAAAACATGGATGTGCAGAAGCCAGAAAGAACAATTTTTTATAAGGATTCGTGGATATCTTTAAGTGGAACATAGATTCATCATGTAACTAGAGAACATAATATTAAGTGAATTGGTAAATATAGGAACTTATATAAATATAGCAGGTGGCGTTTCATTTTGTTATTACCCCACGGAAACTAATAAACCTAAGTTTCTCACTAAGTTTAGTTCATTATATATTTGAGTTTTGTACTAAGCACCCATGTCCAATCTCAAGTATGACAAGGTTAACCATAGTATTTCCATGGTACCAACTACTAAGGGAGACATAGGTTAGGGAGTTAAACTGTAATCAACGATTCAGGCCGCTAAGACAATCCCAAAATCCTTAGGAAAGCTACTTTCGAGCGAATAAGACAAGCTTTTTAAGGTTTTTACTGTTTTTTTTATCTACATGGAATGAGCGATTTTCAAGTGGATTTGGCACTCAAGATAGGGGAAAGGTTCTCAGCTAGTAACCTACTTTGCTGTGTTTCTTCACTATGTGCATGTTCATTTTGCTTGAGGTGAATATATAGTCACCCAACATTTACAAGAAGTTAATCAATCAATTAATCTAGTTTTCAACATAAGCATGGTTAGAAAGATAAAAACCACATTAACTATACACAAACAACAAAAATTTCATATATTTTAATCAAAAAGATCATCGAGAGATCATGACCAGTCGAAAATTAAATTTAGCACAGTCCTAGCTAGCAAATCAGTATTTGGCTCGGGTTTGTTTTTTTAGTATTATTTTTTTAATGGCAAATTTGGGCTCAGCGGCATTGCCTCTTCATACACCTAGCACTTTTGCTCACCACTAGAATTTAAACCCAAGACCTCAAACTCTCAAGTCACCCCAAGTACCAATCCATCTATTGATGGTTGGTGGCCAGAGTTTAATTAGATGTGTATTTGGTTTGTTAAAGGTTAATTTGGCTATTATTATAAAATTAATGAGGCATGTCACATTAAATTTTCTTTTTAGATGATAGTCTCATCCTGGATTGTAACGTGTAAAATGTCATCTCACTTATACAATTTACCAAGAGGTCAGGAGTATTCGTATTTCATAGTCAGAACTCAGAAGTGAAATTCTCTGGAAACAACTGGCAAAGCATTTACCAACTCTTTTTTTTTTTTTTTTCTTTTTTCTTTCTATCCCAAAAAGTAGAAACAAGACTATCAAATGTATTCATTAATCAATATGAGTTGTTAGCTAGGAATCAGACAAAATCTAAAGGGTGTGACTTCATATATATTTTAATCAAAAAAATCATCGAAAGATTAACCTCCCTCAGATTCAATGTTGATGTTGAGAAACAAGTACCTACGAGTGAGCAACTTGTGTGGCCTTCCTTTTACCGAAAATATACTCCATCATCACGCCCTCTAAACCTATTATAATTTATTATTAAATTTATTACAAACATGAAACATATATATGTGAGCCAGACGGAAATTATAAACATAATACATACCAGATAGAGGGGAAGAATCCGTAACTGATTTGTAGTTATTAGAGGAACAAGCAGCAGCAGCAGAAATTGAAAAACTGTTGCGCCGCCATAAAAAAGAAGAAGATTTATGGAAACTTCTTCCCACCACTGGATAAACTGTGCATCGCATCATCTTTGTTTCCAATCGGATGATGAGGAATTTATATACAAGGATTTCAGTTCTTGTTGAATTATTTTCTTTTTTTCTCATCTGTTAGAGACTTAAGGGCCTCCGGCCATAAAAGAGATAAAAGTCGAAAAGCGAAAAAGTTTAGTTACCTATTGGCCGAAAATAACATACGAAGGTATACCTGTCTATTGAGTAACACCCGACAACATTAAGAGTAAGAAATAGTAGAAAACAAGCGACCTAAAATACTTAAACACATGTTCGACAATACAAATACAGACCGAGTCGCACTTTGACTCGTGATTCTTCAACGAGTCATAAGCCCTGACGAGTCATTGAACGAGTCGACTCTTTTCCACCTAGTTTTGACTCGATTCGTATTAGTCGACTCGTGACTCGTACGAGTCTAACAACTATGCCCTGTGGCTTTCCAACTCTTCGCATCAGCAATTCAGAAAGCAATTCAACAATTATAATATTTAACTCTCTTGTTGGTATTGGTAGCTAAAAAAGAGTTTTGGAAAGTCAATTCAAACCCAACCCTTCTATAAATCTATATCTATAAACCCTTATAAAGAGAATTGGATTTAAGACTTAAGCATTTTTTACAATATCCCTAAATTACCCCTAACCCTAAAATAAGTAACACACGTTCATTTCACGCCACTTCTTTGTCTCCCTTTCTTTCATACAATCACTTTCCAGTGCGACAGTGTCCATCATCACCGACACCCCGACCATCGCCTTCCATATCCATCACCACCACACTTAACCATCGCTTTTTAAATGATACCGTTGCAACGCGCGGGCACCCTTCTAGTTTATTAAAAGTGTTATTCGTGTTCACCTGTTTGCTACCTAAACCCATTTAAACCCAACCCAAACCCTCTAAATCCGTGTTTTGTTCGAAATGGATCATTGAGTAACGATGGTCCTCCTAAATAATCAACCTAATAATCCTCCTAATCATAGGATCAAGTCACATGGAAAAATCAAGGGGGTGATAAGGAAAAATAATTAGTGGGTTACACATGTCAATTTTTTACACTATTAGGAGAATTATTAGGCTAAAACTTTAAGAGGATTAATAATTTTCCTTTTGGAAATTTTTACACCTTTACCCCGATGTTCATCCATTTTTGCGTCCAAGGTGGTAAGTGCTAACCATGTAAAGGTGGTTGGTGTCAGAATTTTATCTATACTATATTATAAAAAAAGTAACATTTTATTTTTGGAAGTGTTGAAAAATATGTAATATTTTCACTTAGTATTCCTTAAAATATTTTTACCTATATTATCCCCCTTATATTAATGATTAAATTACATTATCAATCATTTATCTTTTAAAATATCTTCATTAATCCTTTACATCAATTATCTACACCACTCGACGCCTCATCTACCACCAACAGTTGCCCCACCACCACATCGTCGCCGCCACGACCATCGCCTCATTGCGCGGGTAACATGCTAGAATTCTTTATGTTCTTCATGTAGCAATAGTAGTCCAATATATCTTCAAAATATATATAGTCGTGGTAAATAATTGGGATATAGAGAAGAGATGTAGAGAAATAAAATCAGTTGAGAAATCCATTGAACCCAATTGTTTGGTAACAGTGAAAAATTAACTTGTGAAATGAGCAAAGAAATCTATTTCTTATAAAATAAGCCTAACAAATGAAGAAAACTTATTACATAAATGGTTTCAGCTTATGTATTTTTCGTTAATCTATTTCTTATAAACAAACATTTATAATTAAAAAAAATTAACAAATAAGATGTAATTTATAAAATCCCAAAATTAAAAAGAGATTTCAACCAAACGTTTTAGGACGCATTTGGTTGTGAGAAAATATTTTCTAGTTTTTCATTTCTTACTTTAGAAAATGAAAAGGCTTTTCTGTTTCTGAATACAAATGAAAATTTTGAAAACGCGTTCGAATTAAAAAATGATATTTCTATTTTCCGTTTTGTAAAACTTAGAAAACATGTTAGATTATGATTAGAACGCATTTTTTGTTTTTCCATGTTTTCTTCAAAAACAAAAATAAAAAACATGAGATGTTTCCCGCAACCAAACGCGGCCTTAAAGTTTTGGTTTTACCCACCAAATGAAACCAATAACGAGTATCACAATGAAAAAAAACAATAATAGATATACATTATATATTATATATATACTACATTAAAGAAAAGGGTTGTGAATAGTAACCCGCCTGCGTGGCAGGTTACGATTAGCCCATGTCACACCCTGTTTCATTATTTAGCTTTTGCCAAATCGCATCCCGTTTGAGTTTTTTACTACGGCTTACTTATTGGTTTTCTTCACACATTTTTTCTTTTGAGACATTCAACCGTTATGTGGCCACCCTATGTACGTACCACTACTCGCATTTTGTTACATTTATTTAGTACACTTGAATTCTCAACTAATATATATGCAAGATCTCATCCCGTTTTAGTTTTCTACTACAGCTTACTTCTAGGTTTCTAGCACACTTTTAAAAATACTTGGGACGAGTTACGAGTTGTCTACGTCACACCCCGTACCACTATTCGAAATTTGCCACATGATATATTGTTCGGGGTTTCTACCAGGGGCTATTTCTTGGTTTTTTTCATATTTTTGTTCCCACACCATGTACTACTATTCAGGGTTTTGTAAAATCGCATCTCGCTTAAATTCCTAACTAATATATTGAAGATTTTCTTACATTGCATCCCGTTCGGGTTTTCTACCACGAGTTACTTCTTGGTTTCTTGCACACTTTTCAAAAAAACATATGAATGACAAAATGATTTTTAGTTAACCGGTTGAAAGCTTAACGTAAATACACTAGATAATGTAACAATTTCAAATACACAATTGAGGTCCCGCAACGCGGGACGTGACCTTTCCTAGTGAAATTTGAATGGAAACGGCATGGATGATTCTTAAATAAGTCCAACTTGTGGCTTTGTGCCATGTGTAAGTTCGGCATGGACGATTCCTAGTTGATTTCTCCGTGTTTTTAGGGTGTGTTTGGTAAAAAAAATGAGGTTGCAGAAATAGAAATGAATTCATTTCTCATGTTTGGTATGACTAAGAAATATAAACACAGAGAATTACTAATTCTTTGAGAAATAAATTTATATGTAAAACCATTTCTTCCATTTCTTTCACTTTGGGATGAAGATAAGGAGAAATCAATTGTCTAAGACTTCTTCATCTTTTTCTTTCTCTTTTTTCCCCTTCTATTTGTGTTGCTTCTCCTATACTAAATGTCTGCTTATCAAACATTATAAATGGGAGCGTTCGGTTTCCCACAGCGGTGGTGCAATGATGGAAAATAAGGTACCCTCTGCTGGTGAAGAGATGGTGGTGGGGTCTGACTGTGATGGCGTCGGTGGCGAGACCTGATCGTACGGCGGTGGTGATCTTGGGAATCGAAAATTTATTTATCGGCATATTAGAATTATAATTTGGTGGTGATTTGACTGTATATATATAATCAGTGGGGAATTTTGTATCATTTATTAATTAAAAAGATTAATATTTAAAATTTGTTCTTGATGTAGCTTGCAGTTTGCTGCAAATTTGATTTTCCCATAATTTAGTGATATAGTGATACGTGTAAGATATAGATAGATACTAGCATGGTACCCGCGCAAATACGGCGGCGGTGGTGAGGAAGATGGTCTAGTGGTGTCGATGATGGTACTATTGTCGGTGATGACGGTGTCAAGTGGTTTAGGTTGATGTGATTGTGATATTGGAAATATTTTAGAAGATAAGGACTTAGAATATTAATTATTAAAGTAAGAGTTTGAAGTGTAAATTACTTGTAATTCATTAAGGGCAAATTTAGTAATTTATAAAAACTCTTTCCATAGTGGTGTTTGGGGGAGAATTTTCACTACTAGGATCCTGATAGGATTTACACTTTAGACCTTCTGTGATAATTACTTAACAATACGTTGTTCTGACGGATCCTTAGTTTCGGTTAATTTACTAGTCCTAGTTGTGTTATGTTATAATCTTGATATAACATGATCTTGATATCGTCAGGATCTATAATCCCACTAACGAATGTATATCTAGTACAAGAGATATTATATGCAGGATTAAAGTAAAAGATTGCAACATGAAGAAAACGTGTTTCAACGGATAGTTTACCACTTCAACCACAAAAATCGGGATTGATAACAGTTTTACCATGTGAAGAATAATACTCAACGTTCATCTTTGCCATTTCTTCAGCGTAAGGAGCAAGCCCAGGAAGATCTCAGATATTTCGGAGATATAGTTCAACGTCTAGCTCTATAAATAGAAGAAGATCTCATTCAGAAGAGAAGGGACAATTCACACACAAGCATTCATTCAACATACTCAGTCGCTCTATAACAACTTAGTGTCTTAGCTGTAATTCGTTTTCATTTCCATTCATTCATTGTAATCATTCACAAACAATAATAATAATAATAGAACAGCAGGTAGGATCGATTGAATCCTCCCGGGGTTTTTTACCTAAGATTTCTTAATTGAATCAAGGGTTTTTCCCCGTCAACAAAATTCTGGTGTCGTTGTCTTTTTCGTTTTATCTTCAAGATCCTAGCTTCAATTTTCAGTACTTTACTTTTATCTTCAACAGTTTTCTCAGATTCTAAAAGTATTTCTGTCTCAAAGGCTTTCTTAAAACTATTTTTAGTAAAAACTCTTATTTTAGATCATTATCTTTAAGAAAACTTTACTTTTATTTGAAAATCCTAAAACACCAAGCCCACTTACAAATCTTTGGTCCTTAAGTTGTCTAAAATCCTTTCTAAAATTATCTTAGGTAATTTTTGCCCGAAACAAGTGGGGGTTTATTAAGGGCAATTTAGTACTTTCGTATGTAACTATTGTGTAACACTTTCCAAAAATGAGAGGTGTGATAATTTTTATAAAGTAATATAGATATTGATAAATGCATATAAAATAATTGTTGGTAAATAAATGTTTACTTATTTGATATTTGTTATCCAAAATAAATTATTTTCAATTTCTTAGTTTAATTATTTGGTTTTATCAAACAAGGGAAATTATAAAATTTCTCAGCCATTTCATTTATTTGCATTTCGTTTCTTTGTTTCATTTCATTTCTCATAATTTTTTTATACCAAACTCACCCTAAAGTTGTAGTTAAAGTAGCTGGAAATTTAATTTCTTTCACAAAACTAGAAGAAACGAAGTTGTGTAATATGTAATTTCTCCGAGGAACTGATTTCTCCGTGTCTCAATTTCACACCTTCAACCACACAATGGAAATCATTTGATTTCCATTTCTCATCGTTTATTTCACCCTACCAAACACACCTTTAATGGATGTCACATAACATCTACTTCATATAGACTTTTTCACTACTTCTATGCACCATTTTTGTTAAGGAGATGGAAGAATGAACCTTTGTCAGTTCTTGTCTGGCAAGAATGTGATAGTGGCGTTCGTTAATTCGCTGTCCACATATTATGGCTATTAAGAAACCATATAGCAAGCCCACCAAAACGATTGCTAAGACTGAAATTAGTATAAACATGATATGATTAAAATAAAAATACAACATTTTGTTAAGGAGATGGAAGAATGAACCTTTGTCAGTTCTTGTCTGGCAAGAATGTGATAGTGGCGTTCGTTAATTCGCTGTCCACATATTATGGCTATTAAGAAACCATATAGCAAGCCCACCAAAACGATTGCTAAGACTGAAATTAGTATAAACATGATATGATTAAAATAAAAATACAACATTTTTTAACATATCAGGACGAAAACATAAACACGAAGTAGTGATTTGAACTAGCAACATATAATTCTTCTCTTGCCAAAGTTATTAATACATCGGCGGTTATGCGTTATTATCAGCAGTATGACTCTAGCTGAAAACCAGTACTGGAAATATAGCAACAAGATAGAACTAGCCTTACCAGGGTGCTCTTCATATCCAAACATTTCCCTGAGTTCATCTGCATAATATTTGTAGCCCGGCACACCTAACAATGCTACAATCTGTTGGAAGTTGTTCAATCCTTATCATAACCAAGTAAACAATGAGACACTATAGTAGCACTGTTAAATAGAACCATGAATATGATGGAATAGGATTAAGCTCATCAACTAGAATACTTAATTTTGCATAAAACAAGTAGACAACAATCTTAGTTTTGTGGATGAACTTGATGCAAAAAAAGATTTTGTGAACATGAAAGTCCGAATTATCCGTCGATGGAACCAGGTTTTCAAGCTTGACATGATTCTGATTGACGAACGTGTAAGTTAATTTAGATATATGTCAATACTTCAAATCTTCTATTTCAGAATTGTAAGACAATTTTGGTACATTTGGTGACTTAAAATCTTAATGTTTCTGTTTTATATTTAGGGTAAAAAGATTCAAGCAAGTGTGAAGAAAGATTTGATCCCCCACTTTGATGAGCTTCTTAAGGAGGACACTGTTGTTTTAATTAACAAGTGTGGCGTAGGTGTTTCTGATGACAAATTCCCTGTGGTCAAAAATAAACTAAAACTCAACTTCTACAAGTGTACGCAAGTAAATCTTCCTCATTCCTTCCAAGGCCACCCATACGGTTTTGCCTTTGTTCCCTTCAATGAAATAAATGTTCAAATGGTTAAAAATCCACAAATTCTGAATGTTGGTAAGTAAATCTATCAGATCTGTTGTTTAATAGACCGCTTATAACGGATTTCTTATAACAGATCTACAATTTAAGACGTATATTGTTTTTTCCTTGCAGATGTAATTGGATGTGTAACATGGACTAGAAATCTTGATATTTTCAAGTCTTCTTCAGGAAAAGAAAGCAGACGTTTCAACTTTGAAATGAAAGATTTGGAGTGAGTTTTGTTACTCTTTTCCATTCTTATATTCAAATATGGAACCTTTAAATATAGTTTCATGTTAGCCTATTGAATTGAATGAATGTCATTTTTCTGAAACTTTTGTGGATCTTCGAGTGCTATTATAATTGTATCTACTCTTTGAAACACTTTAATGCTAACGATTATGACATAGGTTTTATCTACTACTATGCACTATTTTAAAACATTAACAGACCTAGAGAATGTTTTTTATCAGTTGGATATGAAACTGTCAGTTGATAGAGTACATATACATATTCAATTCATGCATTTAGTGTGACAATTTAACAAAATTAAAATCACAAAATCTGCTCTTGCATTTAGTGTGACATACATTGAATTCATGCAACAACTTTACTGACTTGAAAAAGTGTTGTCCAAACTTGCAGTGGTAGGGTGTTGAAATGTACCTCATGGGGTGATTATGCTACAGCTTTCAACAACTTTGTGGAGAACAACAACTCAGCTGAACATGTAATCGCCATTCTTATACATGCTTTGGTTAAGAACTGGAAAAGTAAGCTTCTCCATATCATACTCCCTACCAAATTACCCATATTCATATATGGTTTTCCAGTCTGACTCTCATCTTATGCCAAATTATATCTTAGGTACTGTGAGTATTCAAAGTGATATGTTTGGAACTAGAGTTTTTATCAATGAAGACATTGCAGAAGCCCAAGATCTTAGAAGAAGGTATGTAATTGTTATAACAAATAAAAAATAGTGCTATAATTTGTATAACCTTGCTCACAAAACTGTTTTGCAGCTTCATACTACAAGAAGGAGCAGCCACTACTTCAAGTGCGCTTTCATCTCAAACAGTGTATCCTAACCGGTTGGAATTTCTACTGAATTTGGAAAAGAAAAATGTGGACGAAGTCAGAGAGACTCAGATGGTAAGCTGCAAAACAGGCCAATGTCAAACATAGAATCCACATGTAACCATTTATTTCAAATAACTACATTTACCATATCAATCTTTGCTATTTAATGTGTTAAACAGCCAATGGAATGTGTTGTGCTTGGTACAACTGCACTTCTTGAAAAAGAATTTGGGTGGTTTTATGTGTTGTGCCGAAAATGCAACAAGAAAGTAATTAACAAGCAAGAGTTTTTGGAAGGTATTGATGTGGAACAAGTTACCGATGATATCATGAATGCTCCGATTACCAGTCTATGGTGCCCAAAAGAGAAAGCAATTGCTACACAACTCATCCCTAAGTAAGTCAAATACATCTCTTCATAATTACCAAAATAGAACCTTAGGATGCTTTCAATAGAATAACTTCAACACTAATATATCCTCATTTTCAACTATTTTCCTTTAGATTTAGGGTGACTTTTAGAGTTCAAGATTCCACAGGTAGTGCTTCTTTCTTGATGTTTGATAGGGATGTATCCAAAATCATTGGACTATCAGCAACTGACATACGTGAGAGACAATTGAAGTCTGACCAGATTTCAAACTATCCGTATGAACTTGATAAATTGTTGAACTAAAAATTTGCCTTCAAAATTGGTATCTCAAAGTACAATCTTGATAAGCGTTTGATCCATGAATCGTTTAATGGCTCCGACCTGGGGTTTGGAGG
Source organism: Erigeron breviscapus (assembly GCA_034093135.1). Taxonomy (NCBI): domain Eukaryota; kingdom Viridiplantae; phylum Streptophyta; class Magnoliopsida; order Asterales; family Asteraceae; genus Erigeron; species Erigeron breviscapus. The sequence continues at coordinate 53,973,255 of CM067175.1, read as the reverse complement.
TGTTTGTGGTTTTAGAGAGGCGATTCCTTTACGGTCAGAGGGCTGAGAGGCCGCTTTACGCCTATGTGTTTTAGGGTTTTTCCTCAAGAGGGTGAATGATCCTCCTGGATGTGAAGATCGTACTATATATAGGAGCGACAAAGGAAGAAAGGAGGAAGAGTCAAGATAAATCATCTCCTCCTTTAGAGAATATCTTATTTCCCTGTTAAGGGGGTTTGATATTGATCTCTTGGTAAATCGTGTCCGAGGTGTTCGGACCTTTTAATATGTAATTTATTCGGATAATTATGGAAAGAGTTTTATATATTTCCTCGGAGCTGATTAACTTAAGAGCTCCGGAATGTTTATATTATACGGAGGATGAGCTCCGTTCTGGGTATGTATAAGTAATGTTTGGTGGCTTCGTATCGGAGGTAGAGCTCCGTATAGGGTATATCAATGCCCCCCAGTCTAATAAGAGAGGCGGCAAGGGGCTGTCTTGTTAGACTCATAAAACTCCAAGGTTTAAAATGTAAATATTTAGTAAAGGGGAAAATACCTTATTTTACCTGTTGTACCGATCCGATCATTTCCCCAATCGCTCTGTCTGCTCTGCCCTAATTTCGCGATCTCCAGGTCAGTCGTTTTTCTTTAATTGCCTTCTTCGTTTTTTAATAATAGAAATAGCAAAAGTACGTCGTAGCGATCTTTCTTCCGTTGTTACTCCTGAGGGGTTAGGGTGGTTTTGTTCCACCTATCTATCGAACCTGGACAAGGCAGTTCATTTACCGTTTCCCGTGGAAACTGTTGCAAATCCCCCTCAGGGTTTTGTGGGTCTATATGTTACCCACGTCACCCGAGGGAATTTGAGATTTCCTCTCTCCCCCTTTTTCCTTGATGTGCTTAGCCACTATAACTGTCCATTCTCCTTTATGCATCCAAATGGGGTCGCCCGTATTATTGGATTTGAAATCCTCTGTCGCGCGTACGGTGGTGATGCGACTGTGGATTTGTTTGCTGCTTGTTTCGATTTGGGTGATGCTGGTGATTGGGTGACAATACAAAAGAAACCCAAGGTGGATTGTTTTTTGCCCGGTAGTACTGATGTCAGGGGGTGGAAGAATGAGTTTGTCTTTGTTGAATGTTCGGTGATTCCAGAGGCGTATTCAACGTTGTTGACTGGTGAAAAGCCAACTAAGTTCAAGGAGGCGGCACCTTCCTATTCCCTTGAGTTGCCCCTGTATCAGCAACTTATCGAGAATCCCATCAAATTGGATCGTTATCCTGATGTTGTATTGTACCAAGCTGGTATCTTAAAACAATGGCCTGAAGGAGTAGATACCAGGATCCTTGTGGAAGGACCTGGTAAGTATTTTTTGGCATTCATTTCTTTCAATTTCCTATTTTGTTGTTGTCGCCTGATGTATATGTTATGTTCCAGAGGTTACATTGGCTCAGTTTAAGAAAGGTCCTCTATTGGAGTGTCAGCCCAAATTGTCTGTTATTTCTGCGAGGTTGCTGTCTGGGGAGGTTGTGGAGCAGGAGGTTGCTGGTGCTGAGAAGGAGGTTCAGGCGACTGCCACTCCTTCGAAAAAGAGGAAAACTTCGTCAAAATCTACCTCCAAGGCTCCTAAAGGGAAAGCGAAGCCTCAGTCCATTTTTGACACAATGTTATTAGGTGAACTTCATCCTGAAGAGATAAGCCTAAGTGAGTATCTTTTAGATATGCTTTGTTACTTCTAATGCCTTCCTTCATCCATTTATTTTATATTTTGTTTAGATGTTCATGGTCCTGAGGTGGTGGAGGATATTCTTCTCCGTTTTCTTCCTGATGAGTGGGTCCGGGAGTTGATGGCATTGGATTCTGTAAATCTACATGCTTCTTATGACCAGCTTCTTTATATGAGTATGTTGAGTCAAGGATTCGCTGACCAGACTTGGTCGCTGACGTATGTTGTCAGCGAGTCATCAGAAAGTCAATGACTCTTGTCAGCGGATGGTCTACTTTCCACATTATAAGTCAAGGCGGGAAGAATTCAAATCAAGATAAGGACAAGAGTCACATGGTGGTTCATCCAACTGTAATTTACTTAGTATGGAAAAGATGCAGTTGGACCAAAACAAAAGTAATTCTCTCTCATACCCGTTTTGGTAAAGAAGACAAAGGCTCCTGGATGCAAGTACATTGAGCCAATGAGATGTCGACAACCACCATCTATCACTATCAATGTAAGGATGTGTTGCCCTAATTCCTCCCCTATATATAGTAACACAGCCACACCATAACATTGTGTTTGTCACCACAAGTGTGTGTCATTTATATTTCTCTCTTATAATTGTTTGAGTTTTTAGTTTGTCTAGACTTAGCAATTATTAGTTCATTTGTATTCTTGTAAGACAAGTTGTAATATCGACCATGTATTCATCGTTTAATTCAATGATATATATGATTAGACTTGCTTAGATCTTTGCACTTGAACTTTATTCTTGTTCTTTACTTTCTGTATTTACTTTATTTTCTAGATTAATTAAACATAAGTGTGCAAATCGTGGACTGTCAAGTGGTATCAGAGCCACTGTTTCTAAGTTATTGAAACAAGATCTGTTTGCATACTTACTTTCTTCTTAAAATTCTATACTTTCTTTTCCCTCTAACCTTCTAATCTTTTCTTAAGACAAGAACATGACTACTGTACCAACTCTTGTGAACACACGTGACGTTGGTTACGTGTCTGTTCCTCCAAGATTCGAGCCTCATGACTTTGGATCTTGGAAGGAAAGAATGCTACTTCACATTGTTGGTGTAGAACCCTATCTTATGACCATTCTGACTGTTGGTCCATATGTACCCACTCTGGTACAAAGAACACCAGGAGCAACTGCTGATGCTCCTGAGATTGTGATTGACATTGTCAAACCAGAGGTACAGTGGACTGATGACGAGAGGAGGCTAGTCAATCTAGATGCTAGACTCAAAAACATGATTATCACTACCCTTCCTACTGATATCATGAAACTCGTCATCAAATATCCCACCTCTAAACAGGTCTGGGATAGACTATGTAGTATGTATGAACGTTCTATTGATACAATTGCTACCAAAAAGATTGACCTTAAAAGGGCTTATGAAAAATTCCTCTATCTTCCAAATGAACGTCTTGACAGCACCTATACCCGATTCAAAAGGTTGCTGAATGATATGACGAATGTTGGTATCACTCATGACGACTTTGAAGTGTGCCACAAATTCATTGACAGTCTTCTTATGAAGTGGCAAGGATTTAGACAAATCCTTAGAACCACAAAGCAACTTCAAGGTCTTGATCTTGAGGCTCTCTTTGGTATTCTTCAATTTGAAGAGGGAGCTCTTACTCAAAACCTAAGAGCTGCTGCTGAAGCACAACGAAGTGCTGGTCCCTCCTCTTCTACTTCTTCTTCTGGTTATTCTTTCACTGATCCCCTGGCCCTTGTCTCTGCTGAGCCCATTAATCTTAATATTGGTGCCAGCTCTTCTAATCTTCCATCTCCTATTCAATCTCTTGTAAATGATCTCAATGCTGATGAGAAATAAGAGATGTTCAGCGACTTCATGGATTTTGCCCTGGTCGCTGGAAAAAGGTACTCCAGAAAATGGAACAACCGTAAGTCGGTTGCTCCATATAAACCTCCTGTTAATAAATCTCAAGAGGAGTGCTGGATATGTGGTAGGAAGGGATACTACCAAAAAGAGTGCAGAGTTGCTATTCCAACTCCTGCTGCTCCCAAGACTAACTCTTTCAAACCTGCTGATGAGTACACGAACAAATACTTATATGTCCCACGGTGTATCAATATACCAAAGTATATTGAACACATAACAGTTGTAGAGGGGGGTGAATACAACTTTCCACAATCTTTACAAACTTTTAACACAAAAACGTTTTAAGATTCAGATAATGAATATCAAGCAAGTTAGTAAAGTGCAGGAATCATTAAAACAGTAAAGCAGTAAAGAAATAAAAACATTTTTGAACACAGATTTTTATTTTCAAATGTAATCCTTTATGAAGAAATAATCTATACAAAGAATTACAGGGTTATTGCGGAATAAAGATAGCCTATAGATATCTAAACAACCCTATGAAATGACAAACAACAATCAATTAGTTTCAGCTCAAGAGAATCAGCCCAAGCTGATCTCATACAGACTAAGCTGTGTGTAAGAGTATAGAAACTTGTGTGAAGAATGATTCTCAAGAAATGCCACACATATGCAATCCATGAATGAGGCTTTTATAGGCACAAGCGCTCCTTCATTAGGTGTCCGTTGCAGCTAAAGGTGCATAGTAGGTACCTCTTTCAGCTCAGCAGTCCTTTGGAATACAAGTTGCCCTCTTGCATCCACAAAATACATACCATGTTCAGGTTCAGTAATGTGCATTCCACTTCTTGCATTTTCCACACCAGCAGGAAGAGACAGATTGAGATGACTAAGAATTCTGTCTAGAGCATCAGGAGATAATAGCCCAAGAAACTCTGAAGGGTTCAAGTTTCTGAGGAAGTCTGTGTGATCACCTTCAGGAGCTATGAGCCTAACATTTCTTTTCCTCTTCTTTTTGAGTGGCTCTTCTAACTCATCTTCATCATCCAAATCATATGCTTTTGGTCTTGGAAGGCCAGTGATATCAATCTTGTATTTTACAATTGCGGCAAACTTTTTCTCAATGGCTTCCAAGACAGTCTCTCTATGAATTCCAGGCATACTAGTGATGATATCATGCAATTCAACCCATTCTGTGTAACCTAGATCAAGCAGTTTGTCAAGATCACGGGTTTCCCAGTTGGTTTCATAACCTCTCCTTGTAAGCCTTATGTTGGGAATGCTTTTTCCTTTTCGCCTTTTCAGTAGAACCTGGTGGATTGGTTCTGGATGACTTCTATAATGGATCTTTTCAGTGACTTGTCTTTTCTCCAAAGCATCCAACCAATTACGGGCTTTCACACTTTCTTTCACATCTTTTACTTTCTGTGATGGTGTAGAATGAACCACCATTTTCTTTTTTTCCTTTTCCTTTGCTCATAACTTTCTTCTTAGAACCAATGGCTGCAAGATCATCTTCATCTTCTTTATTCAGTTGTTCTTGAACAGCCTTGGCAACTTCAGAATCAGACTTAGTTGCAGCAATTCTTTCTCTTTCTAGTGTGTCCTCCTTAATCATCTTATATGCCACCTCAACTGTTACCCCAAGCTGTGGAGCAGTTTCAGTTGCAATCTCCCAATCTTTTTCCTTTTCAGTTAAGATCTTCACACCACTTGACCCAGCTTCTGTTGTTCTTTTCTTGATCATGAACTGGGACAGAGTGGCTGTGTCTTCACTAGATGAAGATTCATCAATTTGCACTTTGGGAGCTGGGTCAGCTTGAGTTGGCACAGCTTGCACAGGAACAGCTTGGGAGGACTTTCTTTTCTTTTCAACTCTCTTTTCATTTTCAACATCAACTTCCTTCCTTATATCTCCCATTACATCATTAACAGTCCCCCCCTTGGTTGTATCACTCTCCTTCTCAGTTTCTTCATTTAATTTTCCAACAGTTTCACCACCAGACTCAGATTCTGGTCTTTTTATCTCTTCCACATCTTCCTTCTCACTTTCCACCCTTGAACCATGCACAACCAATCTTCTATCTTTTTGTGCTTCCTCAGCTCTGGCCTTTTCCTGTCTCACTTTCAATCTTTCAAGGTATTCTTCAATCTCCTTGTCAACCTGAGCTTGTTGTCTTTCTCTTTCCAGCTCTATTTCAGCTTCACTCATTGCACTCCTTTTTTTTTTACTAGCATTCTTCTCCCCCTTTTTGTCATCATCAGCAGGGAAAGAGCTCACTGGAGTTGCAAAGAGGCCTTTGAGTTCTTGGTTGATCAAGTCGACTTTGATATTTGTAAGACAGCAGGCTCTTCTCAGTTCAACATAATCCTCATGGAGGAGTTTGATCTTGGATTTAACACCCTTAGAAACTTCAATCAGATCATTTTTGAAGTCAGCTTGTGACTTATTTGAAGATTGAAGTTCTATGGTGACTTCCCTTTTAAACTTGGTTGCAGCATTTTCAATCTGTCCCAGAGTACTCTTGTTCCATTCATTCTCTACATTTACTGCTTTTGTAAGACTGTCAAGAGACTCTGTCAGCTTGCTCTGGTTCTGCTGCATCACATCAACTGCTTTCTTAACATATTCTTCCAATGCAGTCTGATCATGACTCAGCTTGTCCACCTTCTTATCCGTCAAATCCTGATCCTTTTGGATCTTTTCCAAGCATTCGGTCAGCTTTGAGCTCTCAACCTTAGAGGTTGAAATGAACTCAGTGAGCTGACCCACCACATCTGAAAATGAGATAGTGGCAGCTTGGGAAGAACTTGCAGTTGGCTTAAAGCCACTGACTCTGGAAAGAGCAGCCTGCAATCCTTAATTTCAGGGTCATTGGGCATATTTAGAAGGGGGTGGAGTTTTAAAGAGTTTTGGAACATTTGCTCATGAGAGTGAGTCTCATGAGTGGATCTGTCAGAATTGATGATGAGTTGGTCAGCCTGAGAAAGATTAACGTTTAATTCAGGCTGAGGGCCAGTGGGAATGTGTTGATCTTGATTTTGATCAACTCCTCCACTGGCATCATCCATCAGAGCATCCCTTGAGGATGGATGGGGAAACTCATCATCGAATGAAGAATCACTTCCGGAGATAGTGATCAGATTCTCATTGACATCATGAGGACCATCAATGGTTCCCTTTGCTGCACAAGGGGCTGACATGACTGCCTTAAAGACAGCCAAGTAACCTGCAGAATCCCTCTGTCCAAGGACAGATGCAGACACAGACTCTGCAGGTGTAATGTTTTGTGCATTTGATTGCCCTTCAACAGAGGTGTGTTGTTGCACCAAAGTATCCTTAGGGAGAATTGAGGCCTGTACCCCTCCTTGTGACATAGAAGGGGCATTGGCAGCCTGTGCAGACTCAGAGTGTAAGATAGAAGGAGTCTGATCAGCTTGGGGAGGAGAAGCAGTGTCACCTATGCGTTCGATACTTCTCTCCTTAGGCTGACCATCCTCAGAAATGATGTGCATTGACTCTGACTCACTTTGGATCTGGGCTAGATCCTCTGTTACCCCTTTAATGATATCATCAACCTTTTGGGAGGCTGATGATGGTGAATTCGGTTTTGACACAGTATGACCTTGGGAGGAGGTCTTTCTTTCAATACCTTCACCCTGTTTGGAGGGTTGGGTAGCAATGGGTGTTCCCTTTAACTCGTATACACTCTTTTGGGAGAGTACAGATGGGCGTGGTGTATTCGGCTTGTCAGCTTGGGTGGCAGGGACAGCTTTGGAACGTTCCTTAGCTTTCCCTGCACCTTGGGGGATCTCAAGATTGGATGAAGCATTATCAACCCCAGAAGCTGACACAGATTTCTTATTCGATCTTTTCTTTTTGGCCTTGAGAGGTACTAAGTCCTCAACAAGGGGTCTTTTAGAGTCGGATTTTGAGCGAGTGGACGAAGGTGTGGCTAGGGAGGCTGATGTTTTGGCCAACCCTTCACCCTCTTTTGTAGGAGTAGAATGTTGAACAGATTCAGAAGAGTTTGAGGGTTCAGAAGCATGTGTACCTGGGTCCCCCTGATTAGCAGATTGAGTGTCAGACTCAGATCGCGTCGAAGTAGGGACAGCTTCCTCAAGTGCTTCTTGATCCTCTTCTCTTTTCCTGCAAAAATCAAGGTAGATCTGCATTGCTCGGGTCAGACCCTGCACAGATACCTTTGGACTATTGAAGATGTTGTTATTTATAGATTTGCATTCCACAGTCTGACCAGTTGCCAGACTATAATCATTGTCAAGAATAGCTTCAATGATAAGAGCAAGAATCCTACCATAAGGTATGGTAAGACTCTTCTTATGACCGCGATCAACAAGGTCCTTAAAGGTTAAAGCAGCAAAATCTATTCTGGTCATGGTGACCATTGCATGGAAAATCTGCAATTCTAGGACATTAGGCTGATCAAAGATGCCTGCCTTTACTTGTAAGGTTTTCGAAATTGTGCTCAATAAGTAGTTCCAAATGCCAGTTAAATGTTTCATTTTAACTACTGAAGCCAATGGACCAGTATATCCAACTTCTTGTAAAACATTTTTGGCTTCAGTATGAGACACAACAACATCATATTCATCATCAGGCATATATGACAGCTCAAAAGCAGACCTAAGCCTCTCATAAGAAATGTATACCTTTTTCTTACCGTTGAGGATGGAGCCATAAATTGCAGCATCTCCTTTCTTATTATGTTTGACAACACAGCTCGCCCAAAATTCACATAAAAGATCTTGAAACACCCAGTATGGCTTCTCAATCATCACCTTGCCGAATGGATGATGCCATAAGAAAGCCACAATCTCATCATATCCTTTAGCCCATGAAGGAGGATGAATATTGGCATAAACCAAACTGCCAATCTTGATTTTACCAGTATCAAGATCAGCCGTAACCACTACTACCTTATCTCCCACCACATAAGGAGACAGCTTGTTTGCGCTTATTGGAGCTGGGTATCGACTTTCAGATTCAGAACTAGATTGAGAGTCATTAGAATGAATCGAAACAGATGATGATGCCATTTTGAAAACAAATTTTAGAAGAAATTAATTTTAATAAAACAGTAATTAGATTTGAGAGAAAAATAATTGATTTTAAGAAAATATGAACAAGTGATTTGGGATTTAGGTTAAATGAAAGGTATATACAAAACCCAAAATATCTTATTTGAAAAAGTTGGAGAGAGAAAGATTTTGATTGGAGGATTAACAAGTAGTGGTGGTACTTTTTCAGTAACCGGTAGTGACCACTATACGTGTCACACTCCAATAGGATCAAACAAGTACACTTAATAAAATAATGAAAGTAATAAAACGCACTGAGATATTTAATAACAAAAATAACCACGAAGCTGGGTCAGACTCAGCTTACCCGCTTTCACTTGACATGCACCAAGTATGAAAGGGTAGTCTGGGTCTGACACAGCTTACCCTCAAAATTTTAGTAAAACTTTAAGGAGTCAGATTTGCTATTACTTAGCTCACTACATTCTACAAATTAAGCATACCTAGCTTACTTATGAGGTAGTTGAACCTTGACTCATCCAATGGCTTTGTGAACAAGTCAGCAAGCTGATTGTCTGTTGGAATGAAGTGGAGCTCAACATCTTCTTTCATTACATGATCCCTGATGAAATGATATCTTATATCAATGTGCTTGGTCCTTGAATGAAGCACATGATTGTTTGAAATTGCTATGGCACTGGTGCTGTCACAAAAGATTGGAGTTTTTGTTGCAGTGACACCATAGTCTTGAAGTTGATATTGCATCCAAAGAATTTGAGAGCAACAACTTCCTGCAGCAACATATTCAGCTTCTGCGGTGGAAATAGAAACTGAATGCTGCTTCTTGCCGGACCAGCTTACAAGTCTATTGCCAAGCAATTGACAAGCTCCTGAAGTACTTTTTCTGTCAATCTTACAGCCTGCAAAGTCAGAATCTGAATAGCCAATTAGATCAAATCCTGAGTCTTTGGGATACCAAAGACCCAGATTGGGACTACCTTTAAGGTATCTAAAGATTCTTTTCACAGCTTTAAGATGAGATTCCTTAGGACTAGCTTGATATCTTGCACAAAGACATGTAGCAAACATAATATCTGGCCTACTAGCAGTCAAGTAAAGTAATTATACTATCATACCCCTATAAGCTGTGATGTCAACAGATTTGCCATTTTTATCTTCATCCAGCTTATCACCAGTTCCCATAGGAGTTTTCATAGGTGAGCAATCAGTAAAACCAAATTTGTTTAAGAGATCTTTAACATACTTTCCTTGGTTTATGAAAATTCCATTTTTAGTCTGTTTAACTTGTAAACCCAGAAAATAGTTTAGTTCTACCATCATGCTCATTTCATACTTTTTAGACATTAATTCAGAAAACTTTTTGCAAAGTCTTTCACTGCTAGACCCAAATATTATATCATCTACATAGATTTGTACAAGCAGAATATCACCATTATACTTTCTCACAAACAAAGTCTTGTCAACATTACCTCTTTTGAAGTTATTAGCCAATAAGAATTTAGACAAAGTATCATACCATGCCCTTGGAGCTTGCTTCAACTCATAGAGAGCCTTGTCAAGCTTGAACACATGGTCAGGAAACTTTGAGTTTTCAAAACCAGGAGGCTGTTCAACATAGACTTCTTCTTCCAATTTTCCATTAAGAAATGCACTCTTCACATCCATTTGATAGACCTTGAAACCCTTGTGAGCAGAGAAGGCCAAGAACATTCTGATTGCCTCTAATCTTGCCACTGGTGCAAAAGTCTCATCATAATCAATTCCATCCTCTTGTCTGTAACCAAGAGCTACCAATCTTGCTTTGTTTCTGGTCACAACTCCCATTTCATCCATTTTGTTTCTGTAGACCCACTTTGTTCCAATCACAGTCTTGTGATGAGGTCTTGGAACAAGTTCCTAAACCTTGTTTCTTTCAAACTGTGTTAGCTCATCTTGCATTTCATTAACCCAAGAGGGATCTTCCAGAGCTTCATCAACCTCAGTTGGTTCCATCTTGCTTACAAAATTGACAAACATGCAAAAGTTGCATGTTGCCTTTCTTCTTGTTTTCACACCAGAGAGTGGATCGCCAATGATTTGGTTGATTGGATGACTCTTTGTCCATCTAGTAACTGGGACAATGGACTGATTCAGATTAGATGGTTCAGCATGATCAGCTTGAGGAAGAGGTTGATCAACTTGGATAGGAATGGAGGAGTCTGAACCAGTTGTAGAGTCATTTAATGGATTCTGAACAATAACTTCAGTAGGAGTAGGATCAGCTTGGGCATCTAGAAGACTGCATATGAACTTCTTAGGGGGAGAAAACCTGAAATTGGTTTCCTAAGAATGTTTGGTAGTCCTTGCTATATTCTAAATCAGAAAGACCATCTTGGAAAGTTTGATGAGAAATCAGATGAAGGTATCCTACTTGGATATGCAACAATGATGAAGGCCTACAGAGTGTACAACAAGAGAACTAAAACAATTGAGAACTCTGTAAATGTAAGCATTGATGAAGGTTGTTCTAAGCCAAACTGCTCTCCTCCTGAAGATGAAGACTTCAATTTTGAAGAACTGGCTGTACCTGAGAATGAGCCTCCAACTAATCCTCCAATTGGAGCTAATAATGCTCAAACTCAGGGGGAGCAACTCATTGAAGAAGAAGAAGATCATATTTCCTTTCTCTTAATTCAATGGCTTCCTCATCTAAACATCATCTTCCGGAACAACAACAACCATAATTACAACCACAAATCGAAGATCCTGAAATCACATCTGAGGATCTTGATATTCAAGAGGCACTCAAAGATGTTCCTCTCTATCTTCATTCAAAAATCTTCAATCCAGAAGGCATTGTTGTTAGAAATATAATTGTAGTAGTTGATTTGTATTTCATCTATGTAATTTGTACCTATATTGTAAATGTCTAAGTATGGAAAGGGGCATAGTGTAAAATATGTATAGGTATATAAACCCCCTCCATAATGTATTTTGTAACCTTTGAACCCATAATGCTATCTAATCTTTCCCTGCAATACCTACTTTCTCTCTCAACACACACACTAGCTAACCGCCATTAACACACACTAAACAAACACTAAAGCTCAAATTCTACTCTTTACAATTGGTATCAGAGCATAATCGGTTGATCCGAACGATCCACAATCATATTCGTAACTGATTTTGCGATTAATTTTGAGTTTTGAGCTTAATTTCGTGCTTAAGGTTCTGTTACCGTTCATCTAGAAATCTGCTGTGAAATTGTGAAATTGAAATGATTTTCGAGGTGGATTATTGTTCAATTAGATTAATCAGTGTTTAATTTCGAATTTCAGTTCAAATATACATTGATTTCGTGATTTTAAGTTTGAACTCGGCAAATACAACATTTATGTTCTTCAAAATTGAAAAAGTCACAATTTGAGTTGTTGTTGTTTGTTCAGCTACAGTAATTTCACGTGATTCTAAGTCCTTTTCATTACATAGTTTACATCGTCAGATTTTACAATTAATTAAAAAAAAAAGGTGAAAAAAGCAAAAAAACAAAAACAAAAGTTCTTCAAATTTTTTCTCTTCAATTACATCACCAGTCTGCATCGAATCATCTTGAAATTCATAAGGTTTTCTTCGCAATCAAATACTGATCAGATTGATACTTTCAATTTTCCGTTTGGTGAACTTTTGGTGATGATTGAATTTTCCGGCGAGAAGTTGAATTTTCCGGCGAGCTTGAAATCAGTTTTTGTTGGTCAGGATTTGTGCGGGATCAAATTCTGAGTGTATTGGTGGTGGTTTCAAGTTTTAATTTGAAGAAACAAAGGTTGTATCGGCGTTTGAAGTTTTCCGGCGAGGTTTTTGCAGATTCCGGCCACCGTGTTCTTCATATTTTCTGCAGAAATTATCCATTTGTCGAGGTGACTAATTCTCGTATTTACCGAGCTCGGCAAATACGATATTCCAAATCGTTGTGTTCTGCAAATTCGACCAAAACCAAATCACCGTGTTGCCGAAGTCGTTCACCAAACAGCCATTTGCAGAAATTGTTTACTCGTGTTTGCCAACTTCAAACTCGGCCAAATCGACCAAGACTCCCAATACCCGCATTTGTAGAGCATTTAGCTCGGCAAATCACTCTTTCATCTCATTTTAACCATTTGCCGAGCTCATTGCTCGGCAAACCATACAACCAAGACTTAGAAATTTTTCGACCAAAAATTTTCTTATTTTAACTATTTGCAGAGCTCTGAGCTCGGCAAATAGTACAATTAGACAAACTTTCTTATTTCAACCATTTGCAGAGCAATAAGCTCGGCAAACAGTACAAATAGACCAAATTTTCAAAAAAAATTTCCAAAATTTTTTCTACTTGATTTTTATCACTTACCCATTGTTGGTGTGAAATTTGTGGAATTTTTTTTTGAAATTCCCATTTGCCGAGGTATTTGCTCGGCAAATAGCACTTTCGATCTTCAAGTTTGAATCTTGGCTGTTCTTCATCTTCTGAGTTCGTATAAGTTTTTGAGAGTAGTCAAATTATTCTGTTTGTGTAATAAGAAAAGGAAGAACAGAAAGTTTTTTTAAAAAGGTAAGAGAAGTGTTTTGAATATTATGATTCTGTGAGAGGATGAGAGATATAAAAAGTAAAAGAGTCTCGTGATTATGTGAGAGAGGTGCATATTAGCTGTTATCTATTGAGTTTTTTTTTCCATTGAATATTTTAGCAAGAGTGTAAGAAAGCGCGTACGTGACTAAAACCGTGTGCCAACTTGTTATATGGTCAAAACGTGTATTGGTAATTGGTGTTGTGCTGTCGAATTATGAGTGGTCCAACAGAGTCCTGATTAAGTGTGTGTAGTTGTTTACAACTGGATCTTCACAAGATACAACCAAATTTGTTTTTTTTATTTTTTTTAAAAGGGAAAAGTGTGTTGTCAGGAATAACGTGTAAGAATGTACCCGTGATTTTTGTTTGTCGGTTTGTTCACCCACTTCAAAGTTCTTCACGTGATCATCTTTTTCTTTATTTTGTGTGGTCTTTTCATCAAGTTGTCAAAATTTGTTTTTTTTATTTTTTTTAAAAGGGAAAAGTGTGTTGTCAGGAATAACGTGTAAGAATGTACCCGTGATTTTTGTTTGTCGGTTTGTTCACCCACTTCAAAGTTCTTCACGTGATCATCTTTTTCTTTATTTTGTGTGGTCTTTTCATCAAGTTGTCAAAATTTGTTTTTTTTATTTTTTTTAAAAGGGAAAAGTGTGTTGTCAGGAATAACGTGTAAGAATGTACCCGTGATTTTTGTTTGTCGGTTTGTTCACCCACTTCAAAGTTCTTCACGTGATCATCTTTTTCTTTATTTTGTGTGGTCTTTTCATCAAGTTGTACAACCAAATTTGTTTTTTTTATTTTTTTTAAAAGGGAAAAGTGTGTTGTCAGGAATAACGTGTAAGAATGTACCCGTGATTTTTGTTTGTCGGTTTGTTCACCCACTTCAAAGTTCTTCACGTGATCATCTTTTTCTTTATTTTGTGTGGTCTTTTCATCAAGTTGTCAAAATTTGTTTTTTTTATTTTTTTTAAAAGGGAAAAGTGTGTTGTCAGGAATAACGTGTAAGAATGTACCCGTGATTTTTGTTTGTCGGTTTGTTCACCCACTTCAAAGTTCTTCACGTGATCATCTTTTTCTTTATTTTGTGTGGTCTTTTCATCAAGTTGTCAAAATTTGTTTTTTTTATTTTTTTTAAAAGGGAAAAGTGTGTTGTCAGGAATAACGTGTAAGAATGTACCCGTGATTTTTGTTTGTCGGTTTGTTCACCCACTTCAAAGTTCTTCACGTGATCATCTTTTTCTTTATTTTGTGTGGTCTTTTCATCAAGTTGTACAACCAAATTTGTTTTTTTTATTTTTTTTAAAAGGGAAAAGTGTGTTGTCAGGAATAACGTGTAAGAATGTACCCGTGATTTTTGTTTGTCGGTTTGTTCACCCACTTCAAAGTTCTTCACGTGATCATCTTTTTCTTTATTTTGTGTGGTCTTTTCATCAAGTTGTCAAAATTTGTTTTTTTTATTTTTTTTAAAAGGGAAAAGTGTGTTGTCAGGAATAACGTGTAAGAATGTACCCGTGATTTTTGTTTGTCGGTTTGTTCACCCACTTCAAAGTTCTTCACGTGATCATCTTTTTCTTTATTTTGTGTGGTCTTTTCATCAAGTTGTCAAAATTTGTTTTTTTTATTTTTTTTAAAAGGGAAAAGTGTGTTGTCAGGAATAACGTGTAAGAATGTACCCGTGATTTTTGTTTGTCGGTTTGTTCACCCACTTCAAAGTTCTTCACGTGATCATCTTTTTCTTTATTTTGTGTGGTCTTTTCATCAAGTTGTCAAAATTAAGTTTTATTTTTATTTTTTTTAAAAGGGAAAAGTGTGTTGTCAGGAATAACGTGTAAGA
>CM067175.1:53929622-53949378 GCA_034093135.1 Erigeron breviscapus | reverse complement strand
TTAGATATGTAATTTAGTGTTGTAGTGTGTGGAGAGATATTTTTGGAACCATAAATATGGTGAAAGGGTTTTTTGGGGAAAAAACTTAATTTTTTAAGACATACCATAAATAAAATCCCAAAATGTTTTATAAAGGAGTAAAGATAAGATATTAGTATTGATATAGATATGATATAAAGTATAGATATTCTAAATAGTAAGATAAGATAGTATAGCTCGTAGGGCTGTCAATGGGTTCGGGTTCGCGGTTGGTGGGTCGAAGTTTATGACCCTAACCACTAAATATTTCAGGTCAGAAATTTCAACTCTGACCCATGACCTGTCAACCCGAACCCAACCCACCAACCTGAAAAAAATCGGGTTGGCGGGTTGACGGGTCGAGTTTCGGGTTGGCGGGTCAAATGGGTTGGTGGGTTGGCGGGTTGATTTCAGGTTAAACAGGTCATATGGGTCGTGGGTTGGCGGGTTGGTGGGTAAATTTCAGGTCAAATGGCTCATGGGTTGGCGGGTCAAATGGGTTGGTGGTCGACCTGTAAAATGATTACTGTAAAGTGACTATAATTTTTCGCGCGGGGGAATAGAAAATAGAAACGAATGGGTTCCCGCCGAAAAGTGAGAATTTGGGATTGAAGAAAAGGAAATGACTTTTGGGTGACTGACTCCATCCAACCAAAGAAGAAGAATGTCGAGTAGCTGTACATCATGGCATCTGTTGTACGACGCCGCCGGTGGAATGAACAATATCCGGTGGTCGCCCCACCCAAACACCACCACCACCCCTTTTCCTTCAATAGGCAATAATGATGATATTAACAATAATAATAACAATAATAATGATCATCATCTCCCGGCTATCTCCGATCTCTTGTTTCAAGGTTTTTTTTTATTCCCATTCTTTGATTTAATTATATTCATTGTTATTATTATTATTCACTAGCAAGCAATCTGAGCCCTTCATACAAGAGACTGTCGTTACAATTCAGGAGAATTCTACACTATTAATCATAATTACAGTAATTTGTAATTCATACAAGAGACTGATCTATACGAGTATTACATAGAGCATCCCCCCCCCCTTTTTTTTTTTTTTTTCTTTCTTTTCTATAATTAATTATTTCAAATTGAAAACATACAAACAGGATATTCGAAAATATATGAGACTCCTGACCCCGCCGCATCCGCAACTGACAGACCGATTCCTCGAGATCAACATCCATCAGGTTCTGTGTTTGTTTATTGGCAGAGTAAGTAAGAATTTTAGTTAAAAAATGACTAACGTTGAAATCTCAGGGGGAGAATATCTCAAGAAAGAAGAGCAAGTTTCTTTCGCTTTCCAGACTGCATCCGGAAAACCCGTTGCTATCCAGAAAGCACTTTCTATGTTTCCAGACCAACACCAACAACATGATGATGATGATGCTTTTTCAGGTTGGTCATTCAGAGCTGTTTTTATGTATCTTTTTAACCTACACATTCATCTGCCAAGTGAAAAGGAGGAGAGTCAACATTGTAACCGTATACGTTTTCATAAGTGTATATGCACCGAGTAATGAATTTTACTACTTAAAAAATATTGGATAATGAACATTATATTATATATATGTATAATAAATAATAGAGTGAGCGTTCAAATTCAGGATTTTTGAAAACAGGATTTACAATACTAGATGGGAATCAAAATGGGACTTCGCCGGGATTCAGAACTGGATTGGGGAAAGCAGTTGTTGTAAAGCAATCTTCTTTAGCCAAAGCATCATCTATTCTCGTCGATCAAGATGGAGGCACATGCATTACAGATGCAGGTGATTTTTTTGTTTTGTTTTGTTTATTACTAAGCTTTGTTGATGTTTTTCAAAATAAATAAAATGGTTGATTGGGTGTATTTTATTTTAATAAAAACAGGACATCCGAAATTATCTAAGAACCAAAATTGGACCCCTCCGACATTTAGAACTGGATTGGGGAAACCAATTGTTGTGCAGAATTCTTCCTTAACGAAAGCATCATCTATTCTTGGCGATCAAGGAGGACCAGGCAGTTCAAACACAGTTTTTTTTGTTTGTTTAGTATTAAGATTATATATATAGTGAAGGGATCAAGTGAGAACAACATATATGGTGAGAACCGTGAGAACCACTAAAAATTCATCTCTAAGGGCTTTGCCCTTAGAGTTAAGGGCTACGCCCGTACCGTATACAACCGTCACCATCTCTTGGATCGCCGCCTATCAAATCCATACCATTCCCATATGCGTCCGGTGACAACCCCTTTAGAACGGATGAGGGCAACGCCCGTACCGTATCCATACGTTTTCTTAACACGTAACCATATGATTTTTTACAAAAAAAAATTTTTTTTTTTTTTTGGAATGGGTTTTTGTTAAAAGAAAATAAAAAACAAAAAAAAGTTTCAAAAAATGAAAAATAAAAATTAAAAAAATAAAAACCACACAAAAAAGGAGAAAGAGGGAGGGAAACTAGTGGTTCTCACGGTTCTCTCCATATTTGTTGTTCTCACGTTAACCCTACCCTATATATATATATATATATATATATGTATATATATATATTTATTTTGATGGTTGATGTTTATTGTTGAAACAGGATATCTGAAACCTAATAAGAATCAAAGTGGGACCCCTAGGACATTTAGAACTGGATTAAGAAGCCCAGTTGCTGTAAAGCAATTTTCCTTAGCCAAAGCATCATTTATTCTTGGCGATCAAGATGGAGACTCAGGCATTACAGATGCAGGTATATATATATATATATTTTTAATTTTGTTTTGTTTTTTTGTTTATTACTGCATTAGGCTTCATTAAAAAAGAATGAAACAATAGTTTGATTGAGTGTTGATATTTTTAGTGAATATAGGGTATCCGAAACTGTATGAAAATCAAAATACCACCCCTCCCATGTTCAGAACTGGTTCAGGGAAACCTGTTGTCTTAAAACAAGCCTCTTTAGCCAAAGCATCAATTATTCTTGGTGAACAAGATGGAGGAACAAGCATTGCAGATGCAGGTGATTCTTTTTATTTGTTACTAATTTTTTTTAATTCATTTTGTAATCATTAATCAAAACAATGGTTGATTGAGTGTCTTTACTTTTAATAAAGAAAGAAACTGCTCAGTGCCACCTTCCGCGGGTTTTGAGCCCCAATATCTTGACGGTGTATGGGGGAGGTTAAGATGTAGGCAGACCTTACCTCTACCTAAGTAGAGAGGCTGCTTCCAATTTTTTTACCTAAATGGTAGAAAATGCCCTCCAACTTTTGCATGGGATGAGTGTCTTTACTTTTAATGAATGCAGGGTATCCGAAACCTTATGAGAATCAAAGTGAGACCCCTTCAACATTCAGAACTGCATTGGGGAAACCGGTTGTTGTGAAGCAATCTTCCCTGCCGAAGGCATCATCTATTCTTGGCGATCAAGATGGAGGAACATGCAATGCAGATACAAGTGATTCTTTTTGTTTTTAATTAAGCTTTCCTTTTTTTCCGATCAAAACAATGGTTGATTGAGTGTTTATATTTTTATTGAAAACAGAATACCCAAAACTATATGAGAATCAAGGTGGGACCCCCCCAACATTCAGAACTGGATTGGGCAAACCGGTTGTCGTAAAGAAATCTTCCTTGGTCAAAGCATCATTTATTCTCAGCGATCAAGACAAAGGAGAAGCAGGCAGCAGAGATACAGGTGGTTCTTTCTGCTTATATGCTTTTTCCCCCTAGTGTTTAAGCTATAATGAAAATATTGATCGAAGTATTGTTTGTTTGCAACCTTACCATCTTTCTTGTATAACTTGTTTGCTTATGATTTTAGTAAAACTGGTATAGCTTTGTAACTATGTATTCAATGACGAAACATTGTTTCTTTTGAAACCAGGATATCTGATGCTAGAGCATTACTTGAAACTAATTGGCAGAACTTTCACATTCCAGACTAAATTGTCGAACTCTATTGCTATAAAGAAGCTCTCTATAGAAGACTTGAATTGAACCTATGTGACAAGTACTATTATTTGTTTGTTGAGATTTGTCAGTGGAAATAACAATATAATATCTTATATGAATTTATCACATTGATCATGAATAACACGGGGAGTTATATAGTTATTTTGATACATATGAACAAACTTTGGTATATCTTACTATATACGGCGTAAATTGAGAGCCAATTACTAGCAATATGAATATCTAACTTTGGTATAGGTGGGGGTAGTGGTTGAAGTGTAAACATATTGAATATAACGTAAGAAGTTTGTCATTTGACTTATATGAGTAGTTTTAACAGTGTACTGATTGTTGGAGTATATCTCTTCTTGGACAGAATGTATGAACATACATGTGGATAACAATCATAAAGCTGAGACTCCGGTAACTTTTGAGACTGGATCAGGAAAATTGGTTGCCACGAAAAAGTCTTCCTATGAAAAGGCATTATCTATTCTTCAAGATGATGATGACGATGTTTTTTCAGGTTATCCTTAATTTTTCTTTTTTGTTTAAGGTCAACCAGAGTTGCACCTATTAAAGCAATGTGCTATAAATTTATAACTAGTAGATTTAGTTCAATTTAACTTAACATTCTGCCAAAGCTGTGAAAGTGACGAGTAAAAGCAATATTGTGTCTGTATACATCTTTACGCAAGAAAAATCTAAATGTTATATTATTTGTGGAATCTTGTCCCTCTGACTTATTATGGCTCTAGATGTTCTTATCTGGTTGGAGCTACATAGTTTTAAGTTGTTTTATAAACATTTGAAGCTGGAGAAATGAAACATTTTGCATATGATTCATTTGGTCTGTAATAGCTATCTGAAACTGGTCCAAAGAAGTAGTCTTCAGCTATCATTCTATTTTAGCGAGTACAAAATTGTTTATATTCTTCCATTTTGAAAGTTTTAGCTCACTTTTCACTCAGTTCTTGGGCAAATTAGAAACA
The DNA here is from genome assembly GCA_034093135.1 of Erigeron breviscapus. Taxonomy (NCBI): domain Eukaryota; kingdom Viridiplantae; phylum Streptophyta; class Magnoliopsida; order Asterales; family Asteraceae; genus Erigeron; species Erigeron breviscapus. The sequence goes on along the minus strand of CM067175.1, from coordinate 53,944,428 downwards.
TTAGAATTATAACTTTTATACATTGTACACATTCTTTTTAGTTCTTTTTATGTATTTGAAACTTTATATCTTTGACATGAATTCTGATTTTTTTGCACTTCTACTTTGTTGCACATTATATTCTAATGACAGATTGGGCGGGTGGATCAGTTGACCGAGACAATGGAACCAGTGGCTTGAATACCATGTTCCAAACAGGGTCAGGGAAAGCTGTAAACATATGCTCTACAGGTCTTATTAAAGCTCGAGCATTGTTAGGACTGGAAGAAAATATTGATTGTATTGAGGCTTCCAAAGGCCACATACAACTGAGACAACATCCAAATTCAGATGATATCTTCACCTGTCAATCTTCTTTGAGACTCCGGAATACGAGTGTTGAAACTTATTCAGGGTTTCAAGAAGCTAGATCGATTCCGAATTCAAATTGTAAATCACGTTCTGGTGTATATGGAAATGAAATGAAGGAGGTTGCTCAAGGATCTTTCCATTCTGCTTCTAGGCCACCACCTATCCAGTTTCGTACAGCTGGTGGAAGGTCTGTAAAGGTTTCTAGTGATGCCTTGAAACGAGCAAGGAGCCTTCTAGGAGATCCTGACGTGGGGAATTTTTTGAATGAAGGACATGAAGGTTCTCCCGTGTTTTTGGCGAGTACGAATGGTAGCTTTGAGGATAGCATGATGAACAAAGAAATTAGTGTGTGCACTTCTTCCAGTGCTGATGTACTAAAAGCAAAGAACATGTCTAATGGTTTCACGTCCCCATTAAGATCAGCTTTATCTTATAAGAAGACTGCAAGCAGAATACAAAATATAGGTCTTCGGAGTAATTTGATCAAAGAATTCGATGCTGTCGAACATGATATCAGTATAAAGCAGTGTAATGATTTACCATGTTCCTCATTGCCTTTATCAGCAAATATGACTCCTGCCATGGAGGGAGTAAGAGGAACCCTTTCAGAGAATGGCAACATGTTAGGTGCTTCTTCAGAGCGAAAGTCTTCAGAAAGGCCATTGGCGGATATTTCAAATATAAAGGGTTCAAATCTTGTTGGGACTGATCAAGTCGTAAGAGCAAAGAGGAAACTATCAAGTCGAAAATATATATCTCCATTCAAGAAGCCCCGCAATTCTAAATTTGTCCCTCCATTGAACATAAAATCAACAGCAGTTCCCAACGGTAATTCAAATACAGTTTAAAATTGTTACAGATTAGCTTCTTAAGTTATTCTTTAGCATGTGAAGTTATCCGTTTGCATTAGGTACCATGCCTGAAGCTCTTGGAGCATCATGCTTCAATAATAGGGTTTCCACTCGATACCCGTTTCAGTTTCCACGCAAGTATATCAAGGAGTACCTTGGGGAGCCATTATTCTTCCAAAACATGGTCAGTAGACCATAACCACATCTTTGTATTATGAATGCAGACTTTCATTAGATTTCGTTGACACAGTTGTAATGCGTTTATGTCATTAGTTCAAGAACTTGCCTGAATGGTTAAGAAAGATAAGTCCAGAGAATGTGAACAAACACATGTTTGATGATGAATCTGGTACAAAAAGCATTGGTTTGGATTCCTTCTTTCACATGTTGTCTCAATCAGGTTGTTCAACCATTTCAAAAGAGTAAGCATCATTCTCTTTCTTAATTACTTTGCTATCGTATCTGAGATTGAATCAATTAGCTCCAAGAAATATAAAAGTTTGTTTTGGATGCATACCCTTTATAGAATTATATAGTTGCATATACCCGCCAATCCTGCAGTCAAAATTGTTTTTGATGGTATCACAATTTTTTGCGGCTTTCAGTAGTTCTGACAATTTTTTCATGCTATAACTCTTGAGTGTAAAATTTCCATATATTTTTATGTAGGTGGATTGCAAATCATTACAGATGGATAGTGTGGAAACTTGGATGTTATGAGAGATGCTATCCTACTAAATTTTTTGGAAAACTTCTGACTGCTTACAACGTGCTTGAGGAACTGAAATATAGGTATTTACTCTTTGATCAGGTGACTTTTTGACTGACTTGTTGAAAGCATGTAAACGAAGGATCATTTACAAATACGTATATTGTGTGAATATAAGTACATTAATATCAAAGTTTAGTTTTTGGGATAACTGTTTTACCCTCTTAAGTCACAACTTAGGAACTTTCTATGGAATAGGAGTTGAAAGAACAGGAATATTTTTTTATTTGTTTTCTTGAATGGCATTTCTGCTATTGGTTTTGATACATTATTACATATCTTTCTTTAGATACGAGAGAGAAGTTAACAATCGTCATAGATCGGCACTTAAGAGAATTCTGGAAGGAGATGCTCATCCTTCTTCTCCTTTGGTACTTTGCATATCATCTATACACTTGAAGTGTGATTCAGAAACAGATACAAACGTATTTTCTACATCAAATGCTACTGAAAGCTCTACAGTTGCCAGCGTGGAACTGACAGATGGATGGTATAGAGAATTTAAGATTGTAAATTTCATTTTGTGCACCTTGTGAATGTTTGAATTATTTGTCTTGTAGGTATTCAGTGAATGGTCTCTTGGATGAATTGCTTTTAAAGCAACTTGTTGCGGGAAAATTGTTTGTGGGACAAAAGCTTAAGGTGCTGGGTCTATTTCTTAAATATTTATCTATTTATTTAATCACAAATCTATTGTTTTTAGTTTTTAACTATTTAGTCATGTTTTCAAGGTCTGTGGAGCTAGTTTATGTGGTTGGAATGCACCTGTTTCACCCCTTGAGGTCAATGCCAAGTCTATTTCGATCTTATACAATGTTTATACTTATTGTAACCAGTATGGTATTTATGAAATAACTTCTTCAAATAGGCATCAAGGACGATTAGCTTATGCTTGAACATTAATGGGACATATAGAGCTCATTGGGCAGAGCGTTTGGGATTCTGTAAGAGTTAATTACATAAATTATGCATTATTTCTTTAAGTGAGCAGCTGAGTATCAGTATATTGACTGCTTTGTATTCTTTTGTTCTAGGCAAAAGCGGCTGTGCCCCATTAGCGCTTAAGTGCATTAAAGGTTCTGGCGGGGTAGTTCCCAGCACATTGGTTGGAGTCACTCGGATATATCCTGTTCTTTACAGGGAAAGGTTTGTTTAGGTCCGCTAATATAATATGCTACTTGTATAAAACCATTTGGGATTCTCCAATGGAGGTCCCAGGTTTGATTCCTTTTAGATTCAAATTCTTTGGTGGACTTGTTTTAAAAAATTGAAGAAATATTCTATAAATACTCTACAATCTACTCTAGTTTTTGACTGTGCTATGTTTTGTTGTTTCTCACTTTTAGGTTAAGTGATGGAGGTTTCGTGGTGAGATCAGAGAGAATGGAAAACAAAAGGGTGCAATTGTATGACCAGAGGTAAATCTAGTCATCATCTACACTGTACAGAAGTTTGCGTATCTTTTACTTAATGAGTTAATGGTATGTGGCAGTCGTGTCTAAACATTCAACATCTCGTGAACTATGTGTCTTTTCCCCTTGAAATGATGACAGTAATCTAGCTTCTGACGTTAGTTAAATCATGTACTCTTTATATATGCATGAAAACCACGAGGAATGACACTAGTATGAAACCAAAGGAGGCTATTATAAAATATGAGCAAGTTGGAGTTCATGTTTGATAAAAATATGTGAGATACTATGGTGTACATGTGACAGTAGCCAGACATGGATTACGGCATTCAGATTAAGCCCATTGAGTATCTTCTCTGCAAAAAAATTCGTTATTATACTGAACCCTGGTTCTTAATGTTGAGAATGGCTATTTTGTAGACGTTCAAGCATTGTGGAGGGCGTTATGTCCGAGTATCAAAGGGGGCTCAAAAGTTTTCAAGTTCACGATGGGGAAAATTCTGATGACGAAGGGGCAAAGATCTTTCAGCTACTTGAAGAAGCTGCCGAGCCAGAATTTCTAATGGCTGACATGACCTATAAACAACTTAATTCATTTGTCAAGTATAAAGAAAAAATTGAGGTAACTTTCTGATAAACTTGCATGATTCAGGACTAATTGATAATAGAGCAATAGATGGTAAATTTGCATGATAAGAAAGGTTAAGAATAGCATTTCAATAATTGAAACGATTATGCGAAATTTTGTGTCTTGTCGGTATATCTTTTTTTTTTCTTTCTTTCTTTTTATTCAATATATATTTTTTGACCTATGACTTTTTCAGGTGGTCTGCTAATGGACTTGTTCTTTTGTAGGCAATTAGAGAGTCAGAGATGCAAAAATCAATTGAAAAGGCATTAGATGAAGCTGGCCTAAGAAGGAGAGAAGTCAACACGTTTATGAGAGCGAGAGTGGTTGGTTTGACTAGTAGAAGCAATAATCAGAAGAGCTGCTCACGTCAGGGCATGGTAACAATCTGGAATCCAAGTGAGGAACAGGTGAATCTTGTTATACACTGTCATACCTTGCAATCTTAGTGTTTCAGTTATATCTACTCCTTTCCATTCTTTAACCGAAAGGTGGAAATATGGGCGGCTTTTGTAAGCAGTTGAGGTGAGTATTTTTGTATGGGCTATCTGAAATACTTTTGTCCAAAGTTTTAATTGCTTTTAAACAATTAGAATGACAAATTTGCTATATGATTTTTTTTTGGAATAAGATGTTTTAGAAGTTTTTATGCCTTACCAATACACTTTGAATGACTTTTAAATTGTTTGACCGCTTCAACAAAAACTTTTCTATGTACTTTTGTAGCCAACTTTCTTTCTTTCTTTCTTTCTTTCTTTCTTTCTAGTTTACTCTTGACTGTTCGAAATAAAACATATCACCCAGAATCATTCATAAAAGAATGGACCGAGATAGCCAGCTCTAGTCACAACTAATATCTGATAAACCAGATTCTTTTTTTTTTCTTAATATAAATATTATTTGAGCAGTCTGACAAACACACCAAAGTTGCTTTTGGAAAGACTTGAGTAAATGATACTTGGGTTTTGTCAAACAATCACACTTAAGGCAACAATAACTAACCATATGCATTGTTGTATCTGCTGTTGTTCCAATAATTCAGTCTCATTGTTATCACATTTCCAATTATAAAATGAGTTGACATTTTGTAACTTTATTTGGTTACTTGATGTCGGCGGTAGCTGGAAATTTCATTAGTGGATTTATCTGTGGTTGTTGCAGCAATCAGAGTTGGTTGAGGGGCAAGCATATGTTGTTGCGGGTCTTTCACCAGTTCACTCTAATTCGAATATTATTTATTTGCATGGAGGATCTACAACAAAATGGCAGCCTTTATCTCTGTCCACAATTGGACAGTTTCAGTATGTCTCCACATCTGTTTTCTATTTCATAGGGGATGGCAAATGGGCACGTTGGGTAACAACTAACAAGTCAAAACTTTGTTGTACGGGTCATAATGAGCTCAGCTGGGCCGTGACTCATTACAATAAATCATATCTAAATACAGTGTTAAAGTTTAATATCGAAACTATATTGCTACAACAATTAATCATAACTATTTTTTGTGCGGTAAAAGAGGCATCACACCTTGGTTTTATTCATGTAATTACATTTCAGATGGCTTCCTATCCGTTTAATTTTACCTGTTTTAATTTTAAAGTAATATATTAGCTCAACTTAATTTACATGTTATAAAATGAAAAAAGGCAACCATTTGACTCGGTTGTTTATGATTAGGCTGAAAATACCATTTATTTAATTTTCTATTGTGATGCATTCTCTTTCATGATCGTTTAAGATTTTTTTTAGGCCATTTTTTAGTACTCGGAAATCAGTATCATTACTAAAAATGGATGAAATTCTTCTCTCCAGGTATTTTTTAGTAGCTACATTACATATACAATTGGTGATTTCGCTATTGAAACTTATAAGTAAATAATGTCAAAGTTCAATTATCATGATTTTGCAGTGAGTTTGATGTTGCTGCGTTTGTTATTTATGTGGGGGAAGTGCACAAATCTACTCATCACAAGAAACAGTGGGTTTTTGTGGCAGATGGCAGTATTAATACATCACATTCACATGACCAGTCAGATACTTTGCTTGCAATCAGTTTTTGTTCACCAGCTGTTGACTGTGATTCTATTGTCCCAATCAACTACAACCTTGTTGGATCAACGGTATGTGCACGACGGGTACTCGTTACGTTGTAATAAGAGATGGCAAGAGACCAGATAGAAGGTCCTTAAGGAGAGAAAGGAGAGGATGTTCGTTTTTGACTTTTTTATTTGTTTTTTTGCTTGTCTTTTTTTTTTTCAATTTTTCTCTTTTTTTAATTAATTCATTCCATAAAAAATTAAAAAAAAATTAAATTTTTTTTTTCAACCCGAGCTAGTGAGCTATACATATAAGGGTATAAGGGTATTCGGCTTAGCCAGGATATTTGGAAGTGATATACAGAAAGGTCATAGAGAGTGATATGTCATAGGGGTGATTGGTAATGAGGTGATTTACCTAACGGCCGCTACTCTTAATAATCTCCCTTCGTGAAATAATTAGACTATAACATTACATGCCAAACACCTCTAGCACTTAATTAAAACTAGATGGATACCCGCGCGATGCAGCGGCGGTATACTGCGGCGGTGGGCGGAAGTGACAGCGGTTGATGGTAGTAATTTCCATATCAGCGTTAACAAAATTGCGGGTTACAAAAGAGGGACAGTGGTTTTAGGGTGGAGAGGGTATTATGGGAATAAAAAATGTCCAAGGGCAAATAAGGTATTTCAAAGACAGAAATAATTAATAGGGGGATTTTGCTTTATTAGGTAGTATAGATATTAAAGTAGTAGAAAAAGAAAACTATACGTTGGTATTATTATTTATGGTATATTTCAATACAGTTACAATATGAACTCAATATTACTTCATGTATGTGATCATGTAACATCCTAAACTTTTCGTTTAACGGCTGACTTGAGTTGTTAAGTCAACATTTTGCTTCCGTCAAATCTTTAGATGATTTATATGCATATGTGTACTTAATGTGTAACATTTGTGAAATTTGACTAGATTTGACTTGCAAATTTAATGTAAATGATTTTCGTTAATATATGTGAATAGTACCGTATACATGAATAGTAACCGTATTTGTGAATAGTACCGTATTTGTGAATAGTACCGTATATATGAATAGTAACCGTATTCATGAATAGTGATTAAGAATAGTAATCATGAATGGTAACGGTAAATAGTAAAGGTAATCAATGGTTAACCATGACCTTTAAATTAGCAATTTAATGTTAATAACAATTTTGGCTTTAAAATATTCATACGGACTCCAATCGAGACGATTCAACTTTCATTGAAATTAGTGAATTAAAATCTACAACTTTCATTTTGATCAATTTTTATGAATTGGCCCTTATAAACAAGTTTTGGAGATTTTTAACATAGAGATAAAGTACGAAAGCGACGTTTACTATTTTGGCCCACTTCTATTTTCAAATTCGTTTATATATTGAATTTGAGAATTCAATTATCACGAATGTCATGGTCGGAATAATTAAGATGGACCCCGCGTGAATTTGATTTTTAATCAAATTTGGCTTTATACAGAGATTTAACGGTAATGATTGAGAATATAATAAATAGTTATTGCTAAAGCATATTCTAAAATTATTATTTGATCCAATCTCATTTACATATGTTTTTGAAAAGATTTAAGTATGAAGAAAATGAGTTCATTTGATTTCTATTACATTAGTGATTAAGAGTTAGTACGGGAATTCAAGGATTGAAAGGAATATTAATTGCCTTATGGAAATGACAAATAAAGTTAAAATGATAATTTAATACCTAAGTAAATCAAGTGAGTATCATTTAGTTTTGCTTAGATTTTGTCATTTCAAGGAAAACGTGTATATGTAACTAATTAAACAAGTCGACTGCAGAAAAACGCTGCTAACTTGTTTTGGCCATAACTTTTGAACCGTAACTCCGTTTTTGACGATTCAAATCGCCACGTTTTCGTAAAAGAGTCTATTTTTCAATAGAGAAAAACACTGTAGCAGTTCGACCAGCACTGTAGCAGTTCGACCTGGAATAGTCAAGTTCGACCTTCTATTCACTATACATACTATTGCCTATATATATTGATCTTTTCATTCATTTCTTTGGTTTTGGATCAAAAGAAAAACACATACATAATATTCATCAAGTATTCAGTGTTTATAAACAAGAAAAGATAAGTATTTGTGTTCAACCACTTAATCATTTTATTGTGCAATAATCTAACACTTGTGTACTCAGGTGTTTAACGTTTGCATAATTGTAATTATGATTATGGGTAACATTTCATGCCATTGATCTTATCGTTGTACAAGTTCTTAAGCACCTAATCTATGAAATAGGTCAACTTCGACCATTTTTGTAATCTGGTGTTGAATTTTTGTATAACTACGATTTTTGGATAACATGGAATGTTGGTATTGAACTTAGCAGATATTGTCTATACTTGTTGTTGAGATCTTGTAACTTGTTCGGTAATATCGTTGGTGAATTGTTGTGCATCTTGCAAGGTAAGATACACTACTTTGACACGCTGAGGGTTCAACAAAACATAGTTTCATATAATAACTTCCCCTAATAATATCTTGTTTGCTTATGGGTATACGGGATTATATGGGAGGTGATATGGGCTATGTAGATGAATATTGAAGCCTGAAATGCTACCCCAATGATATGAAATGTTTTTTTTTTTTTTTTTTTTTTGAGGCCTAAATGCTACCCCAATGATATGAAATGATAAGTATTGTTATGATATGCTTTGAGATGTTATGGAAAATGATATGTTATAATAAATGATATGAGATGTAATGATGTGCTATGTAATGATATACGATATGTAATGAATTATGATGATGTAGGTAATGTAACAATGTATGACTATGAGATATTATGATATGATATGTAATAATATGATATGGGATAATAGATGATATGAATGATATGTGATATGAGATGATACATGATATGCAATAATATATATAGCGTATGAAATGAAAGATGGTATACAGTGACTTACGATATGTGATGAGCTATTATATGGAATAATAGATGATATTTATATGTGCATGTGTAGATGTGAAATGTGATGATTACATGGCTTGTTCATCTAGTTCACTAGACTTTGTAAGTTGCCATGACACGTGCACGTTTAAGGGCCCAAACGTTAAGATGAAATTATATGATGAATGTTTAGGTAATGTAAATACCTAAACTATATGAGATGTAAATCGAGCTCGTAAATGATGTGAAAGTGTTAAGCTTAACCCGTACTTGCCCTTGCCCGGCGGGTGCGTATATGTGGTTGCTCGGGTGGCTCCTTGCAACATAATTAAGTGGTAGAGTATCTCCGGGTGGCCTGATTACCCACCAATGTCTTTGAACATACGGACTACTCCTGGATTGGCTTGCCATTCCTTAACACATGATGTACAGCCGTAAGGTTGTCCATCCAGTCGGGTGTGACTTATGTCATACTTATAAAGATGTATATGTTATATGAGATGCGTGACTTATGTCACAACTATAAAGATGTTTAGATGTGATATGTGGAGATGCAAAAGATGACTAGGCACATTTAGGATGACCCATCCTAATATGAATGATGTTGATGCTATGATATGTATGTGAGATGAAATGTTTGATGATATGTGCCTTAACGACTTAATATGACTTTTATATAATGTTTTAAATGGACAAACGTTTTATAAACTATGTGTTATCTTACTTAGCTAATTCGTTAGCTAACACTTGTTTCTTGAAATGTGTTGCTCCCTCAGGTTTAGCAAGTTTGAGCTAGATGATGAATAAAGTGTGAGGCATGGGTAGATGATCTTGAAGCTGGCCTTAGTCACCCTAATAGCCTCCTTATTTAGTTTGTTATTATGTTGTTATATGTTATGATGCAGACTTGATTGGCATTTATGTTGGTGCCATTTGGATTTCCTTATTACTGTTTCTATGATATGCATACGGTAACACCTTTTAAATAAATGAACCAAACATGTCCTTTTGGTTTGGTCTTTTAAAGTTTACTTCCGCTATCTTTTGACGCCGTTAGGCGAAAATTTTTGGAAATCCATATTTTTAAACGACGGGTGTTACACCTCATTATGTTACTGATCGATCGATCTATGAGACTATGACTTCCTAGGTAATTTTTTATAATATTGTATTTATTGTCATTTAGTATTAATATATTAAAAAATTAAATTTGATCTAATGGTTTAAATCAAAGATGAAATTCATCTAAGGGTTCCTATTTGTTTATGAATGAATTTAGGACTTTGTATATTATAACTAGGTGAAACCCGTGCGTTGCACCGGTCTATTTTGTTTTCTACATGATTCATCATAAATGACATGCAACAAAAATATTGTATTAACGAAAAGTGAATAATTATATATAGTAAAATAGATGCTCATATGAATTGAACATAAAAACGATTCAAATTTGCAAATGTCCACAAAATGAGTATCCTTACATAGGAAAAGTTGCAAAAGTGATTCGATCCGACTTGTGAAAAAAACTACTTCTAACATATTAACAAAGCAGACCTTTATTTGATTAGCATTCAATGTTCTACAAAAATAAAAGCTATTAAACAAAAGCTTGACTTGTTTCCAGTACAAAGCCAATTCTAGCTGCCACAACAAAATTGAATATACGTCCCCAACATGCAGCAAATCAGCAACACATGAACCTAAGATCTGCAAGATGCATAAAACAAAGTTGTCAACTTAGGGATGAGGGAGCAAATAATGGACTACCCAACCATTCCCAACCATTCACAATCCAAGTATATATATGTTTTCAATAGAAAAGCATGTTAGTGTTTAGAACCTTGTTTGATGGATATAAGGTTCAGGCAATTGTGTTGATCAAAAGAAATTGTAACAGATAACACAAGACACAAGTATGATTTAACAGAATCCTAACCCAACCCGCCCAATAATGAACTTTTGATGATATATTCAGATGTGGTAATGCCTGTGTATTCATATTAAATCCTATAATAACACCTTATGATATAGAACTTCTGATACTTGAAAGAGTTTATATAAAGATTATAGGTGAGTCTACAGTTGGTAGCCATAATAAAAAATACTAATTAGAGCAGGCATCAAGGTATAGCATGCCTGAAATAAAGCCATGAAAGATGCTACAAATGATTTGCTAGCAATTTATAATGTTCATGATCAATATAATTTGGAGAATCTCATGCCTGAAATGATTTATATTGCATATAGATACTATAAAAAAGGATGACCTCTTAGATCTGTAAGATGTATTTTACCAAAATGGATTTCTAGTAATTGGATGGCTTGTTAACTATTAAAAATCTTGAAGGAGTTCCACGTTCAATCTTCATTTCATATCAGATATCTTTTCCAACTTTATATTCTTGCGAGCTTAATCAACTGAATTTCAACTATATTTTAACTATATTTCTAAGCGCTGTTATTTTTCGTGCATCTTATTTTAGGCAATAACAATCACCAAGGTTGCCTAGTGGTTAGGCATCTGATATCCTCATAGGAGGTCTCTAGGTAAAAAGTAAAACCTCCCTAAGCAGGGACAGTACCAAGTCTTCTTCTGGTACTGTCCCGTTAGTACTCCGGGAGGATTTATATACTATATTTGACCTTAGAGCAATATCATAGACCCGTGAGGTTGAGGATATCAGTGATGCCACACTGGCAAAGTTAAAAAAATCTATGAAAAACATTTCCAAAAAGGGGCAATATTTAAAAATACATAAGAAAAACTTAAAAATCCATGGGAATATTTAAAAATTTATGACAATTTTGATTTCGAGGGGCGCTAGCCCCCTTGTCGCCCTTTTGGTACCACCCCTGTCCCTAAGTAAAAATCTGCATATATCAGCTTGAGGTATAGACCTGGAGTAGTTCTTTTTATATGATATTCACTACGTGTATTCATAAGTACATGATCACATTTAGGAGAAACAAATACAGCAAGATCAAACCTTGACAAAACTGCGTCGAGCTGTAATGTAGGTAGTATTCTGGGGTATTAGTTATGTGTTGGCTGCAGGTTCCTAGAAGATAGAGAAAACACCAGAATTCAGCAATAAAATACTAAATAAAAAAATTTAATGGAACACTATTTATCTAATTATCATGTTGGCATAGTGTTCATGCCACATCGATATTAAAGGCCCTCTTAAAAGCCACTACGGTTTGGCTATCGTCGGTGAGTGTGGATACGGTATAGTAATGAAAATCTTTGTCCCTGTTATAAGGTTCTAATTGGAACTTGAACATAAAAGATCTACCTACAATGTCGTTGAACTCATCTAGAATGAAATCGGGATCATCGAGATATCGCTTCCTAAGATGGTGAGCGCTCATTCAAATTAGTGTCCTCGTATGGTTGTCAAACAACGTGAAGGACGACGACCAATATCATTCCCAACACGGATATAGACTTTGAACCTGCTACATAAATAACGAAAAACAGTTGAGGCCAATTAATTAGTGACTGGTAACTTAAACGAAATATTGATATATAGATATCAAAAAAGTAACATACTTAAATGTTTCGCCAAAGCCATTGATTTAGAATATACATAAAAAATCAAACTTCATATCTAACAACCGTCTCAAATTAAAAGAAAAGGGCAGAAAAACACAAAAAGGGTACTCCAGGGAGATATATACACATAGCCTATATATATACTTGGACTATATAAGCCTAGAGACGATTAACTTATATACTGAAAGTAACACCTTGATTTCTTTCACATTTTGCATATCTTATAGTAATAAGGAAACAACTCAAATTTTTCTTACATACTCTGTCATTTCCCACTTCCCCTACTTAACCGCGAACACAAAAATAACCAAACACATAAAGAGCTAAAAACCTACAGAACCAAAAATTTATCAAACCATAAACCCTCCTGGAGAGACATATACCATTTGTAATATTAAACCATAACACACGCCGAATATCTGTTTTCAGTGTCAGAGGATAGCCTCACCAGTAAAACTAAACCTAACACTATTAAGACAGTGAACTGAATGCCGAAGACAAAAAAAAGGAATACAAAAATATAAGATATATATAAAAGAACAACTTATGAACTAATACTAATGGCCTGGGACATCTACAATCAGATATACGACCCTCAAAGAAAACACAATGACGCTACCACATTCAAAAAAAAAGTGAAACAAATGAATTCCAGAGTTGACTTAGATACAATAGGTTGAACTCAGACCACAACATAGTAAGGAAAATAAACAAACAATGTTGCAAGAAAGGCAAGCTTACATAGTCTAATACTCCAATTAGTATAACTGTCAATGTCAAACTATACTTACCTCGGCACATGAAGCTTCAAGAAATTGAGATATATGCAATGTTTAGAGATGTGAAAAAAAGGAGAGTTTAAGCGTTTGACCATTTGTTTAGAGAGGTGAAAACCTGCATTATCACATACATCCCTATCAATGGCGGAGCTTGACCCATTTAGTAGAGGGTGCCAAAAGTCCCGGGACCAAATGGCTGCAAAACACAAAAAACTCATCAACAACTAATGAACTGGTAGCACAACAGCAGTTGTACCAAATGGCTGCAAAACACAAAAAACCTACAAATTTAAACAACTTAAGCCCTCAAATTTGATACAGTTAATATAAATTCTTTGATATGAGCTATAAAATGAATAACAAAAGACATAAATGTGAAAAACTAACACAAATTAAAAACAGAGTACACATAGCGCTGCTTTTTTGTAAAAATCTGTAACACATATACCGTTGCTGGTTGTTTTCTAAGATGCTAATGAATAACTATATAAATTGGCCATTGTAAGAGCCAACCTAAATAGGCCATTGTAAGATTCAAAACATGACGAAGTTGCAAACCACATGAAAATTTTGAATGTATACAGAGATTCAATTAAAAGTGACAAACGCTTCCGTAAGCCACAGTTTTTCAACAAAACGAATTTTGTACAGTTCTTACAATCACAATTCGAAAAACGTAGAATAATAATTAACTAAACTAAGACTACTGATCGAGAACCTGGACAGAAAGTTTCATAATGTAGCTAGCTCATGGTAGTGAGTAAGATTAAAATTCGACTGTTTGACAAAGAGTTAAATGTTTTTATGGTCTTTTGAAATGGCCTAACACTATTTAACCTTGAAACAATTGTATATATATGTACAAATTAGATGGAAATGCATCAGAAACCAAGACAAAAAGTAACAATGAAATCCCCAACTTTTAGCCACCAAAAGCTAGCATTGAACATTACCTTAACACCAGCAACGTATTGTCAAAACTCAAATGCAAAAACCCGGAAGTTTTATTTAGTCCAAGCACATAAATAAAATATTTATATTTACAACACCCAAAACCCATAAACAAATGATATAACCATATATATATAAGAATATTCATGAGATCTATATACAGATACATTAAAACAAACAAACATGAGATCGGAAAAACAAACCTGGATGAAAAGATTGAAAGTGTGAAATTAACAGTGGAAATAGAAAAAGTTTGAATGTTGAAATACCGATATATATAGATATTGATTGTATCCATCTTATTAAGAACCCTAAATCCCTAAAGTTTAGAGTATTTGAGGTTATCATCAGCAAATAAATGAGAAAGATATGGCCATATGGGAGGTTGAAGTATCGATTGTTCCTTAATAGAAGGTCATTTTGGTTTTATTTGTTTTTTAAATTATGATGAAAACTGCCAGAATAGAATATGTACTGGGCTTTACCATTTACAAACAAA
>CM067175.1:53839622-53922122 GCA_034093135.1 Erigeron breviscapus | reverse complement strand
GTTCCATTAATTTAAGGAATTCAATCCTTATTATACTTGGCATATACTTTGTTATAGAGCATAAGTACAAATCCAATAATCAATTGAAGAACATCGTTGTTCTTTTACATATTTCGCATCATCATTGACTCGGGATGGTCCAACCGGTCATGCCATCATCATATTTTTCTATGACTGCCATATGTGCATGCGACACATTTTTCATCATAATATATCCTTAATAGCTTAATTTGTTATGCCATCATCATATTTTTCTATGACTGCCATATGTGCATGCGGCACATTTTTCATCATAATATATCCTTAATGGCTTAATCTGTCATGCCATAAATATATCCTTAATGGCTTAATTTGTTATGCCATAAGTTTATAATCATCATATTTTTCTATGACTGCCATATGTGCATGCGGCACATTTTTCATCATAATATATCCTTAATGGCTTAATCTGTCATGCCATAAATATATCCTTAATGGCTTAATTTGTTATGCCATAAGTTTATAATCATCATATTTTTCTATGACTGCCATATGTGCATGAGGCACATTTATATAATGCAAACCAAAAATGGATCTTTGGCAGTTTCTTCAATATATGATCTTTCTTTACAATATGTAAATAATTATAACTTTCATCAGTTCTTGACTGAGTATCATAACCACTATGATATATATAAACTTAACAAGTTTCTTGTTGATTTTGGGGAAAAATAGAGCGTCCTCTATTAAAAATTTTCTACCATTAGGTAATTTAGCTTTTCCCTTGTTTATATTGATTCGGTGTGGTTTAACTAGTCATGCCAATTTATTAAGTGGCCATGATCAATAAACTTTTATCTAGTTTATGATTGTATATTATTTACTTGCATTTATGTTTGTTTAATACGAGAGAATAATGTATTGTTATCTCAAACATAACACATTTTCATATTTATTCTCGTATATTCACACCCTTAGTGTGCCACTTCTTGTAGTCAAATTCATAGTCGATCTCATTATAATATGAGCTTCATTATAATTTCTCTGGTTAAGTATATAATCATTACATTTACATAGACATTACATCATCATATTTACTTCAAAGAATGGATTAGGACTACACAAATTTTATTGTGGTCGTTTCAAATCTTATATTATTTAACACAAATACTGTTACTTCAAGAGCATATTTGAGATTTGATAAATGAAAAACTATTTAATATTTTCTGAATAATATTCTCATCTATAAACAATAAGTATATATTATCATTGTGATGATAATATATTATATTACCAGTCTTTCTCTATGTTAATGGTGTTGCCATTATCAATATAATTTGAGTAATTTTTTATTTGGAAGGCTTACACAAATACACATGAATCCATTCACATGCTCTAAATCATAATACAAAACTAAGTAGCTCCATATAGTCTTTAAGCTTAAGCTATATCATTATTATCATATGTATTGTATATATAGATCTTATATGGACAGTATTGTAAAAAAAAAATTTTAATTGTGAAGTGAATGCTATCTATATTCTTTAGCATGCTTGCACATAACATATATACATATATGCTAATAGCTCATTATTTAAATTAGTTATCAATCAACATTAATAATTTATGCAATCGTGTAAATAACTAAATATGCACCACTTAATATAAACTATATATATAAACACTGAAACATTTATTGCTAATATAAATAGTTTTATTGGCACCGTATTGATTTATATCTTCAAATTAAAAAAAATCAAAAAATATGGCTAAATAGAAATCGCAAGTCCCTGATTTATTATTTAAACTAATTTACGAGAATTTTGCAAAATCTTTGACTAATAAATATTAGTATATATGGTAGAGACAAAAAATCAATTGATTGATTAAATAAATATAAAGTAATGAAGTGGATAGTATAATCATAAAAGCAATTTTGTTTTGTTGCATTTTATCTTGTCGACAAACAAAGTGGGTTAGGCAAATAATGGATGACAATAAAATATTACACCATGCTGGATGATTGAATATAATGTTAGATTTATAGTAATACATATATTTTGTTTTTATATTACAAACAAAGTCACTGGCTTCATAATTAAATGCCTTTATCCGATTTCCATCAAGAAAAAAAATAAAAGCCAGTTGTACACTTCATGTGGGAAGTTTGAGATAGCTTTATTCGGTTAGCAGGTGAAAAAGAAATATCATTTTGCATGTGTTGTGTTTGTCAATGAAAAGTAAACCATTTTGTTTGACAATGAGAAAGTTCATGCCGGATATATACGAGTAATAAAAATTCAAACTAGGAGTTTGTCAAGTTTAGTTTTTGTACCTGCTGCTGTTCGCTAATGCTTTTGTGTTACAACCACTACGACACCACCGTGTACTACTGCTGCTCTTTTGTTGCTGTTACCATACCTTCACCTCCGATAAACCGCTGCTGCCGCTGCTACTATTGTTGATGATCAACAACTCATCACCACCTTTAAACAACCCCATCACTACCACCGAACTATCACTACTGCTGCTGCTTTGTTTTGCTGCTGTCACCGTCGCCAAACATCACCACAACCATCGAACTGCTACAGTTGCCACCAAGCTGCTGTTCGCCAAATTTCCAGCCACCACCCTGTCATTCTCCTGCTAACATCACCACCAGGAACTGCTGCTGTTGTTACCTTGGACTGTTGCTTGGAGATGATGGTGACCGGTTGATGTGGAAGAGATAGAGAGGTGCTTGGTGGTGACTCGTATGGTGGTAGTAACCGAGAGAGGGAGAGGGAACGGTGGTCTTGGTGTTGGAAGTTAGTGATCTGACGTGGGGTTTGGTGGTTGAATTCAAGATCGAAATTGTAAGAGCTCTTCGTGCTGATAACGTGTTATAATATAACTAGAAAAGAGATAGAATATGCAGAGAGAATTTCTTATTTCATTTCTATTGTTTCTATTTCAATCAATCGATCGATCCATATTTATATACAAAATATCTAAAGAAGAAACAAAACATATGGGACCTTATACAAATAATTCGTAAGTAAATACAAAATGATAGTGGGACCATGTGGACCCATATGTCTGCTTAATAATTCATAACAATTTCCATAATAGTTACAGAAAAGTACAAATATTTATGAAAAAAGTGAAAACAAGTGTTATGCTCTTATATATAGTTCTATTTATTATAAATGTTTTTAGATCAAATATAAGTTGTACGGGTTGATAATTATTTGTCATATAGATATAGTTAGAAGTAGTATGTTTATATGATATAATAAAGAGTGAAATGTTAATTTATAAAACTAAAATTTCTGTGAAAAATTATAAAACTGGTCAAAACACATTGTGATTTGAATTTAACACAATTTGTTTTTATTGTGTTTTTTAAAAACACAATGTGTTTTTTATTGTATATTCTAAAAACACATTGTGTTAACATTTAAATCTGTTTTTAAATACACGTGAAAATCAGAAAATTGTTCAAACACATTGTGATATGAACTTAACACAATGTGTTTTTTAAAAACACATTGTGTTAAATTCAGATCACAGTGTGTTTTGACCAGTTTTTTAGTTTTCACAAAAAATTTAGTTTTCAAATGATCACAACACTAAAAAATATTAATTAACCATAGTTGAGAATAATTTGTTGAAATTAAGGTGGATGTAATCAATACATAATTAAACTAGATAGATGTGCGGCGGTAATAGTGATAGCGATGAAAATGTGGCAACGGCGACAGTGGTGGCGGCGATGTGCGGCGGTTACGGTGGTGGTGGCGTGGTGGTAAATGTAAAGTAATTGATGTAAGAGGGGTTAATATGGTTCTTTAAGCGTTGAAGGATTTATGTTGTAATTTATTTCATTAAGAGTATTATCAGTAAATAGGTGAACATATTTAAATTGGTTAATAAAGAAGAAGGTAATACGATCAATTAAAATCTTAATTACTTAAAGGGGAGTAGTAGTTTGATTTATTAGTATTATAGAAATTGAGTGATATGAAAACAAATTTGAAACCATTTAAAATGGTAATTAATTGTTAAGTATTTAGTTAATTTATAATTCAAGTTACTCCTATGGGTTAATTACAAACCGATCAAAGACCAAACAAAAGCCCAACTAACAAACTCATTACCTAACCCCAAACAATACCCATCCATTTTATATCCATAAAACATGCCGTCTAACTAAATTTTATTTATTTATTTTCTTTTGCTTTCTTTCCATGATCGATGTCCAATCCATAGCCTAAGCCACACAAGTTTAAAAGGTATTCTTTGTATCTTTTGTTTTTCCATCTATTTATCATCCCAACTGATTTGTTCTGTTGAAAGAGTAATATACATTTTTTGACAAGTGAATTTTACCTCAGACGCGTATGATGTGTGCTAATCGCACAACGAAAGGGCCCCGCACTAAGCGGATCTTAAATAGCCTTTCTCACCATACCACATCCTTAATTGAAAAATACCGTCGAGGAGAACATACCAAGGCTCGAACTTGAGACCTTGGAGTAAACTCCCCCGGAGCCCCGCATAGCAGGTTTAGTGAAACACCGCTGGCCACTGGGGTTTAACCCATGACAAGCGATATGAAAACAAATTTGAAACCATTTAATAAGGTAATTAATTGTTAAGTATTTAGTTAATTTATAATTCAAGTTACTCCTATGGGTTAATTACAAACCGATCAAAGACCAAACAAAAGCCCAACTAACAAACTCATTACCTAACCCCAAACAATACCCATCCATTTTATATCCATAAAACATGCCGTATAATTAATTTTTTTTTTGTTTATTTTCTCTTCCTTTCTTGCCATGATCGATGTCCGATCCATAGCCCAAGCCACACAAGTTTAAAAAGGTATTCTTTGTATCTTTTGTTTTTCCATCTATTTATCATCCCAATTTGTAAGATCAGGTCGCCCTCGTTTGTCGGACCGTCGAAACGAGATTGACTAAGGATATGTCGAGGTGCGGAATCCCTCGAGATAACCCACGGTTTCTATATCACCTTTTGTAAGATATATATATATATATATATATATATATATATAGCGTGAACATAAACACCCGTATTTGGTTAATATAGTGAGGCGGCTTTCTGGACAAACAATACCCACTTGGTAACTTAAGTCCTAAACCAACCAACCACGAGTGTGTGTTTTGCGGTTTGTGCGTGAGACGAGTAACACCCCAAGATCTACTAGATTTGTGTGTTCTCAGCTCCAGTAGTTTCTCTCTCAAGATTTGCTCGTTTCTCTCTCTACACTCTTGTTGTCAACATGCAAACCACACACCCATATATATAGGCAAGGGCAGGAACACGCAAAACCCTATGGGTTTGCGTGTTTCCATGTCAGCCCAAAGCCCATTAGGGTTTGGCCATATGCGTGTTTCCCAGAACACGCATATTGGTTTGAGTGTTCTTATGAACAAGCAAACTTTTGCTTGTTTCTCAAGAACTCTCAAACCATTTGAGTGTTCTTCTGGACTTTTGCTTGTTCGAGATGGTGGTTTTTATTTCGCTTTTAAATTTATAAAATTGATGACAAGTAATTATCTGAAAACACACACACACACACTTACGAGCAGAGAACCGATCAGTGTAGTATAGTTTAAGTGATAAGTTACAAGATCGTTCGCAGGGACGCTTGCATACCTAATCTAATATGTGTAATTCTAGCGGTTATGGGGTTGTCACGATTTCCTATTAAACTAATTAAAATACTGAAAAGTAAATAGAAGCCGCAACCGCTTATTCAGCGAGAGGCTAAGTCTGAAAATAGTTTGAAAAAGCAAATAATAAGTAATTAAATTAAAATACTTGTTTGGCATCTCCGATCTCATGGTACGACCAAATAGTATCCTACCCATTTGCTAGTCTGTTGGAAACTTAATCACGGCTCAGATTCTCGTTAGATTCACTTTGCCTAATTACTAGTGCTGTCGCTAGACTCACACTAACCTATAAACAAATTCTCGCTAGATTCATTGTTTAAGCATTAATTGACCTAAAGTTTGTGTTACTAATTCATCTTTTAGTTACCCGGTTCTTAAGCCATGACCAGATAGTAATTATCTCCGGTGACCACAGTGCTCGTTTCCAAGTCAAAGGATCACGTCTGACATTGTTAAGCATCATGTTCTATTCATCCTAATTACTACGGTTCTGGATCCCTCGGTTACAAGTGAATCACCTTTTACATCTAGTTAAAGACCGACTAGTGTTTTCCATCCTTATGTATTAATCCTAGTGTATGATTATAGACCGATCATCAGAATTAAATTAATACATGCAGATATAGAACCGATAATAATATGAAGAACTAGTAAAACATGGATCTACGATAAACAGTAAAACACACTCCAACATATTCTAACAAATAAAGTAAAACAATAAACGTCTACATGATCACATTGATCCAAACAAGTATTCAGCCTACTAGCCTGACATTATTAAAGGAATAACAAAGTCTGAAAAGATGAAAGACATTGTTTACCAACTGAAAGTAAAATAAAAGAGTAGATCTAGACCGAGGATGAAGATCGGAAGGCGTTAGAAGCTCCAAAACCTTCTGGAAATATGCAAGTATGACCTAGGGTTGAATGTGGGCGGCTAGGGCTGCTGAATCGGCTCCTCTTAGGGTTTTGAGGGTTAGTTCGACTTAAATAGTGAAATAAGTCGGTTGCTGATCTGGGCCCCAGCGGCGCTGGCTGGGCTTCCCAGCGGCGCTGGGACTGGGCCAGCGGCACTGGGCTGAGGTGAGCGGCGCTATGTGTTTGCCAGCGGCGCTGACATGGTTGCCAGCGGCGCTGGCAGCTGCTTCTTCTTCTCGTGCATCTTCGTTTGGCTCCCGAATCACCTCTTTGTGTCTTGTAACTTCATAGGCCTTCATCTTGAGTTACTTGATGTCATTTACCCTCTCTCGCATCTTCCGTGAACCTGCATAAACATACGACTCATTAAGTAACGATAGTTCCAGAATATTAACTCATTTTAGACATAGAAATGAGGCCTTTCGATAGGGGTTTTTATCACAAAATAGACGCTCATCATATACCCCCATACTTAAGTCTTTGCTTGTCCTCAAGCAAATAGTCCAAGAAAAATAAAACAATGATGAGCGGACAGCTTAAGTGTTAAAGTATTCTACTTTATTAAAAACATTTGAAAGATAGTTGTTTGATCAAATAATCGCACAATGGCTCAACCGGAGGTATGAGTGTGGGGAATAAGAGTGTTGGTGTTGATTTGAAGGCGATTCCCTAAAGGTAATAGGGCTGCGGCCGCTTTACGCCTATATGTTTATGATCCACCAGATATAGAGTCGATCCGGCGTTTGTGTGAGAATGATATATTTTAGGGTTTTCTAGAGGTGATATGTATTGTATATATGTTATGCCGTGAGGCTTCCTCCTCTATTTATATAGAGGGTAGATGACTTGGAGAGGAGGGTAAGAGAATTAGGGTAAATCTCTTCCTCCTTTGTAAATATCTTGTTTCCTTCTTGAGGAGATTTGTGTTATCTTGTTACCAAATGTCCGAGTTAATCGGAGCTTAGATATATGTTTTAATCGGATAATCATGGAAAAGATCTACAGCCGATCTTTGTTATATATTTCCTCGAAGCTGGGTACTTGTTATGTAACATCCTAAACTTTTCGTTTAACGGCTGACTTGAGTTGTTAAGTCAACATTTTGCTTCCGTCAAATCTTTAGATGATTTATATGCATATGTGTACTTAATGTGTAACATTTGTGAAATTTGACTAGATTTGACTTGCAAATTTAATGTAAATGATTTTCGTTAATATATGTGAATAGTACCGTATACATGAATAGTAACTGTATACATGAATAGTAACCGTATACATGAATAGTAACCGTATATGTGAATAGTAACCGTATATGTGAATAGTAACCTTAATCATGAGTAGTAACGGTAAATAGTAAAGGTAAAAAGTAAATTGTAAATGGTAAAGGTAAAAAGCATATTCCAAAGAATATGCTAAGGCATATTCCAAAGCATATGCCAAGGCATATTCCAAAGCATATGCCAAGGCATATTCTAAAAGCATATTCTAAAATTGATTTCTATACATTAGTGATTAAGAGTTAGTACGGGAATTCAAGGATTGAAAGGAATATTAATTGCCTTATGGAAATGACAAATAAAGTTAAAATGATAATTTAATATCTAAGTAAATCAAGTGAGTATCATTTAGTTTTGCTAGATTTTGTCATTTCAATATGTAACTAATTAAACAAGTCCACCGCAGAAAAACGCTGCTAACTTGTTTTGGCCATAACTTTTGAACCGTAACTCCGTTTTTGACGATTCAAATCGCCACGTTTTCGTAAAAGAGTCTATTTTTCAATAGAGAAAAACACTGTAGCAGTTCGACCAGCACTGTAGCAGTTCGACCTGGAATAGTCAAGTTCGACCTTAAATAGTAAACTATGTTTTATGCCTATATATATGGATCATTTCATTCATTTCTTTGGTTTTGTGATCAAAAGAAAAACACACACATAAACTTCATCATAATTCAGTTCTCTTAAACAAGAAAAGATAAGTATTTGTGTTCAAC
This sequence comes from Erigeron breviscapus, assembly GCA_034093135.1. Lineage (NCBI taxonomy): Eukaryota > Viridiplantae > Streptophyta > Magnoliopsida > Asterales > Asteraceae > Erigeron > Erigeron breviscapus. The sequence continues at coordinate 53,913,543 of CM067175.1, read as the reverse complement.
CACTTAATCATTTTAGTTTTGCAATAATCAAACACTTGTGTATTCTTGTGTTTAACGTTTGTGAAATTTAGTTTTTGCAATAATCAAACACTTGAGTATTCTTGTGTTTAACGTTTGTGAAATTGTAATTATGATTATGGGTAACATTTCATGCCATTGATCATTATTTTGTGCAATAATCTAACACTTGTGTACTCAGGTGTTTAAAGTTTGCATAATTGTAATTATGATTTTTGGGTAACATGGAAAGTTGGTGTTGAACTTAGCAGATATTGTCTATAATTGTTGTTGGGATCTTGTAACTTGTTCGGTAATATCGTTGGTGAATTGTTGTGCATCTTGCAAGGTAAGATACACTACTTTGACACGCTGAGGGTTCAACAAAAGATGGTTTTCATATAATAACTTTTCATTTGATATCTTGATCATTATTGTGCAATAATCTAACACTTGTGTACTCAGGTGTTTAAAGTTTGCATAATTGTAATTATGATTTTTGGGTAACATGGAAAGTTGGTGTTGAACTTAGCAGATATTGTCTATAATTGTTGTTGGGATCTTGTAACTTGTTCGGTAATATCGTTGGTGAATTGTTGTGCATCTTGTAAGGTAAGATACACTACTTTGACACGCTGAGGGTTCAACAAAAGATGGTTTTCATATAATAACTTTTCATTTGATATCTTGATCGTTTATGGGTAATCGGGATACAAGGGAGGTGATATGGACTATGTAAATGATTTTTGAGGCCTGAAATGCAGTCCCAATGATATGTGATGTGATGCTATGCTTTGATATGTTATGTAATGTCTTGTGATGCAATGAAATGTGACACATGTTGATGACTATTGAAATGTGCTTGATTGTATGGCTTGTTCATCTAGTTCACTAGACTCTTTAAGTTGCCATGTCACATGCACGTTTAAGGGCCCAAACGTAAAAGACGAATATGTGTTATGTTTAGGTAATGTGGTCACCTAAACTATATGTGATGTAAATCGAGCTCGTATTTGATGTGAAAGTGTTAAGCTTAACCCGTACTTGCCTTGCCCGGTGGGTGCGTATATGTAGTTGCTTGGGTGGCTCCTTGCAACATAATTACGTGGTTTGAGTATCTCCGGGTGAAGTGATTACCCACCAATGTCTTGAACATACGGACTACTCCTGGATTGGCTTGCCATTCCTTAACGACACTGATGGACCGCTGAAAGGCTTATCCATCCAGTCGGGTGTGAGGTTCCCGTTAGGTCTTATGACCGCCTACACACAAACTTACACCTTATATGATATGCGTGACTTATGTCACATTTGTAAAGATGATATGTGAAAGATATGAAAGATGATTAGGCACATTAGGATGAACTATCCTATATGAAAGATGTTAATGCTATGTTATATGAATTGTGATGATATGTGCCTTAATGATGAAATATTACTTTTATAAAGTTTTAATTGGACGAATGCTTTATAAATCTTGTGTTATCTTACTTAGCTAATTCGTTAGCTAACACTTGTTTCTTGAAATGTGTTGCTCCCTCAGGTTTAGCAAGCTTGAAGTGTTGATGAATAAAGAGCGAGGCATGGGTAGATAATCTGAAGCTTGCCTTAGTCACCCTAATAGCCTCCTTATTAAGACATTTGTATTATGTTGTTATATGTTATAATGTAGACTTGATTGGCATTTTTGTTGGTGCCATTTGGATTTCCTTATTACTGTTTCTACGATACGGATATGGTAACACCTTTTGAATAAATGAACAAACTGATCCGTTTGGTTTGATCTTTTAAAGTTTACTTCCGCTATCTTTTGACGCTGTTAGGCAAAATTTTTGGAAATCCATATTTTTAAACGACGGTGTTACAAGTTGGTATCAGAGAAATGGTTTAAGCGAACCAATGACTATAGGTTTACCATAGAAATTGGACTTAAACCGATAGAGATCAAGTAGGTATACTTAGCCTTTGAGATGAAATCCTTTAAAATGGGTTTGGGTATGAGTGAGAGTGTAGGTTGAGGCATGAATGTGTATATGTATTGCTGAATTAGATGTTATATAGCCTTAATCTCTCTATTCTCGCTTTAACTCTTGCTAACCGTCGTCATCGTAATGTAGACAACATGGTTAATACTCGTACTAACAATCAACGTGATAGAGCTACGCCAAATAATGCCCCAACAAGATCTGAAATTGATCGGGCAAACCCAATTATCGAGCAGATTCCTACTCGAGCTGAAATGCATGAAGAATTGAGGGCTACTCGAGCCCAACTGAGAAGGACTGAAGAGGAACTTGTTCGGGTAAGAGCTGAAAGAGAAGTTAACTCGCATCAGGAGGAACATACTAATGGAAATTATTCCAACCGCTCCAACCGTGCTGAGCCATCCATTGTGAGATCACAGCCTACTCCTGTGAATACTGCTACTGATGTTAATAATGGAGCAAATGTAGTGGAGCCTCGTGTTGTGGTTGCTCCTCGTGCTACTAACTTTAAATACGAGAGCTTTAAGAGGTGTGGTGCCAAGGAGTTTGATGGTACACTTGATGCAGTGGGTGCCATGGAATGGCTTGCTGATATTGAAGTGGTTTTTGCTTCATGCTACTGTCCGGATGATATGAAGGTGTTATGTGCTACTCGTGTGTTAACGAAGAATGCTCGCAACTGGTGGAGATCTGCGACTGTTTCATTGACTCCCGAGGTACTAGCAGCTATGCCTTGGGGTACATTCAGGGAAAAGTTTTTGGAAGAATACGTGGGTACTCGTGAGTTGAGGCTAATTGAGAAGGAATTTAGAGCTTTGACCGCTAAGCCTGGTGCCATAGGCGAGTATGCTCGCTCATTTACGGAAAAGCTCCAGTTTGTAGGCCGTATGGTACCTAGAGAGATAGATCAGATTGAAGCTTACTGTGATGGTCTTCCTGCTAGCTATCGTGGCCTTTGTAGATAACACACTACATTGTCTGCTGCTATTAAGGAGTCCAAAAGGTTAGATGATGATTTCAGGTCTGAGAAAGTGGTTGATAAAGCTGATGATAAGAAGTCCGGATTCAAGAGAAGGTTCAATGGATCATCAAATACTAATAAAAGGTTTAAAGGTGATTCGTCCTCGAATAAAGGAAAAGATAATAAGAAGAAAAATTCATGGTGTTCAGCTTGTAAGGCCAATCATGATGGACCATGTACCGACAAGACTAAGCGGTGTGATAAGTGTGGGATGACGGGACATGCTACAGCTGTTTGTAAAGACAAGATTCGTTGTTATAAGTGCCAAGAAACGGGTCATTTGATTGCTAATTGTCCTCAGATGAGGAATGATGGGAAGAAGGTGGCTGCCCAAAAGCAAAAGGTTCAAGCTCTTCAGATGACAGTGGAAGCTGCCAAGGACAACGATGAGGTAGTAAGCGGTACTTTTCTTGTTAATTCTAAACCTGCTTCTGTTCTCTTTGATTCGGGTGCAAATAGGTCTTTTGTGTCTACATTGTTTGCTCCTAAGCTCGAAAGAGTTACTACCCCCCTTGATTGTTCTATAGAGGTCGAAATTGCTAACGGTACTATTAGTAATATACGTGTGGGTTATGATGATTGTTCTATCGAGATTGAGGGTCGTTCCTTTCCGGTCCAGTTATTGCCTACTACTCTTGCTAGTTTTGATATAGTGATAGGCATGGACTGGTTATCTCAAAATGATGCTACTATTATATGTTCTCAAAAGATCGTGCGTTTCTCTACTCCGGATGGTAAGGTCATTTCTGTTTATGGAGATAAGAAGAAAGGGAGTATAAAGATCATTAATTTGATGAAGGCTTTAAATTGCATTCGGCATAATAAGAATCACTTTCTTGCTTATGTTATCGATACACGAAAGGAGAAGTCTCCTACCCCCAATGTTGAAGTAGTTTCTGAATTTTCTGATGTTTTTCCGGATGATCTTCCCGGTATTCCTCCTGAACGAGAGGTCACTTTTTAGATTGATCTTGTACCTGGTGCTACTCCTGTTGCAAAAGCACCATATCGTTTAGCTCCTACAGAAATGAAGGAGTTAATGTCTCAGCTTCAAGAGCTACTTGACAAAGGTTTCATACAACCTAGTTCCTCGCCTTGGGGAGCACCGGTTCTCTTTGTCAAGAAGAAAGATGGTTCTATGCGCATGTGCATAGACTATCGTGAGCTGAATAAGCGAACGGTTAAGAATAAGTATCCTCTCCCGCGCATTGATGATCTCTTTGATCAGCTTCATGGTGCTTCTTACTTCTCTAAGATTGATTTACGTTCCGGCTATCATCAATTAAAGGTCGAAAAGGAAGATGTGGCCAAGACAGCTTTTCATACACGATATGGGCACTATGAGTTTCTTGTCATGCCGTTTGGGTTGACAAATGCTCCTGCCGCTTTTATGGATTTGATGAATCGGGTATGTCGCCCATTCTTAGATCATTTTGTGATTGTCTTTATTGATGATATTCTGATTTATTCTAAGTCTAAAGAAGAGCACCGTGAGCACTTAAGAGCCGTTCTTGAGGTTCTTAGGGAGAAGAAGTTATATGCAAAGTTCTCCAAGTGTGAATTCTGGCTTCGAGAAGTTCAATTTCTCGGGCATGTTATCTCTTCTGAAGGTATTAAAGTTGATCCGCAAAAATTGAAGCTGTCTCTAAATGGGAACAGCCAAAGACATCTACGGAAATTAAGAGTTTTCTTGGTTTAGCGGGCTACTATCGAAGGTTCATTCAAGATTTCTCCCGTATAGCTAAGCCTATGACTGAATTGACAAAGAAAGGGGTGAAGTTTGTGTGGGCTGAAGCTCAAGAAAAGGCTTTCCAAACGTTAAAGACCAAGTTGTGTGAAGCTCCTGTTCTATCCTTACCCGAGGGCACTGATGATTTGGTGGTGTATAGTGATGCTTCTGCTACGGGTTTGGGTTGTGTTCTTATGCAGCGAGACAAAGTCATTGCTTATGCTTCACGCCAGTTGAAGCCTCATGAGAAGAATTATCCTACTCATGATTTAGAGCTTGCTGCAGTTGTCTTTGCATTGAAGTTGTGGAGACACTATTTATATGGCACTAAGTGCACTTTATTCACTGATCATAAAAGCTTACAATATGTGTTCTCTCAGAAGGATATGAATATGAGGCAACGAAGATGGATGGAATTGCTTAAAGATTATGATTGTGAGATCAAATATCATCCCGGTAAAGCTAATGTGGTGGCGGATGCATTGAGTAGAAAGGTGCAGAATTTTTCTTGTAGATTGATGAGTATGGTTGTACAAGCTAAGTCTGGGTTACTTGACCGCATCAAGGAAGCCCAAGTTAAGGCTTTGATGAAGGATAACATTGATAAAGAAAATATTGGAAAGAAGAAACGCCTTGTGATGGAAACGAACAGCCGTGGATTTCGTACATATAAGGGTCGAATTTGGGTACCATTGCTTGATGGTAACCGAGAGTTGATCCTTGAAGAAGCTCATAGGTCAAGATATTCAGTTCACCCCGGTACTACAAAGATGTATGCAGATTTGAAGCCTATATATTGGTGGCCGAATATTAAGGGAGAAGTGGCACATTTTGTTCAAAGATGCTTGACTTGTGCTCGAGTAAAAGCTGATCACAAAAAGCCATATGGATTGTTGCATCAATTGGAGATTCCAGAATGGAAATGGGATCATATTACTATGGATTTTGTGACTAAGTTGCCTAGAACTCCAAAGGGAAATGATATGGTATGGGTTATTGTGGATAGGTTGACGAAGAGTGCTCATTTCTTAGCAACACGACAAGATGTACCATTGACCAAGATGGCGAAGATGTACATAGATGAAATTGTCTCAAAGCATGGCGTTCCTTTATCTATTGTTTCGGATCGAGACACGAGATATGTATCTAATTTTTGGAAAAGTCTTCAACGAGGGTTAGGTACTAGAGTAAATTTGAGCACGGCCTATCATCCTCAAACTGATGGGCAAAGTGAAAGAACAATTCAAACATTGGAAGATATGTTGAGGGCTTGTGTATTAGAGTATGGTGGAGCATGGGATGATCACTTGAAATTGATTGAATTTTCTTACAATAATAGCTATCATGCAAGTATTGGAATGCCACCGTTTGAAATGCTTTATGGTAGAAGGTGTAGGACTCCAAGTTGTTGGATGGAGCCTGGCGAAAAGCAAATTACAGGTCCCGAAATTATAGAAATCACAACTGAAAAAGTTAATATTGCAAAGGAAGCACTTCGTGTAGCTAGAGAACGACAGAAAACTTATGCCGACAAGAAAAGAAGGCCGGTTGAGTTTGAAGTTGGTGATATGGTGATGCTAAAAGTTTCCCCATGGAAAGGAGTTATTCGTTTTGGAAAGAAAGGAAAGTTAAGTCCACGATTTATTGGACCATTTAAGGTTCTGAAGCGTATCAAAGATGTGGCGTATCAGTTGGAATTGCCTCCAGAATTGGATGGAATTCATAACACATTTCATGTTTCTTATTTGAGGAAGTGTTTAGCGGAGGAGTCTAGTGTTATCCCTATTGAAGATGTGATCATTGATCCGAGGAAAAGAATGATTGAGGAACCGGTAGCAATACTCGAGAGAAAGCAAAAGAAGCTACGCCGGAAGGTGATTGATCTTGTGTTAATCAAATGGAAGCATAACCATGGTGAAAGTCTGACTTGGGAAACCAAGTCCGTGATGCGGGAAAACTATCCTCACCTATTTCATGTTTAAGTGATTCCGAGGACGGAATCCTCTTAAGGGGGAGGTAATTGTAACATCCTAAACTTTTCGTTTAACGGCTGACTTGAGTTGTTAAGTCAACATTTTGCTTCCGTCAAATCTTTAGATGATTTATATGCATATGTGTACTTAATGTGTAACATTTGTGAAATTTGACTAGATTTGACTTGCAAATTTAATGTAAATGATTTTCGTTAATATATGTGAATAGTACCGTATACATGAATAGTAACTGTATACATGAATAGTAACCGTATACATGAATAGTAACCGTATATGTGAATAGTAACCTTAATCATGAGTAGTAACGGTAAATAGTAAAGGTAAAAAGTAAATTGTAAATGGTAAAGGTAAAAAGCATATTCTTTGGAATATGCTAAGGAATATGCTAAGGCATATTCCAAAGCATATGCCAAGGCATATTCCAAAGCATATTCTAAAAATGATTTCTATACATTAGTGATTAAGAGTTAGTACGGGAATTCAAGGATTGAAAGGAATATTAATTGCCTTATGGAAATGACAAATAAAGTTAAAATGATAATTTAATATCGAAGTAATCATTTAGTTTTGCTTAGATTTTGTCATTTCAAGGAAAACGTGTATATGTAACTAATTAAACAAGTCGACCGCAGAAAAACGCTGCTAACTTGTTTTGGCCATAACTTTTGAACCGTAACTCCGTTTTTGACGATTCAAATCGCCACGTTTTCGTAAAAGAGTCTATTTTTCAATAGAGAAAAACACTGTATAAGTTCGACCAGCATTGTAGTAGTTCGACCTGGAATAGTCAAGTTCGACCTTAAATAGTAAACTATGTTTTATGCCTATATATATGGATCATTTCATTCATTTCTTTGGTTTTGTGATCAAAAGAAAAACACACACATAAACTTCATCATAATTCAGTTCTCTTAAACAAGAAAAGATAAGTATTTGTGTTCAACCACTTAATCATTTTAGTTTTGCAATAATCAAACACTTGTGTATTCTTGTGTTTAACGTTTGTGAAATTTAGTTTTTGCAATAATCAAACACTTGAGTATTCTTGTGTTTAACGTTTGTGAAATTGTAATTATGATTATGGGTAACATTTCATGCCATTGATCATTATTTTGTGCAATAATCTAACACTTGTGTACTCAGGTGTTTAAAGTTTGCATAATTGTAATTATGATTTTTGGGTAACATGGAAAGTTGGTGTTGAACTTAGCAGATATTGTCTATAATTGTTGTTGGGATCTTGTAACTTGTTCGGTAATATCGTTGGTGAATTGTTGTACATCTTGCAAGGTAAGATACACTACTTTGACACGCTGAGGGTTCAACAAAAGATGGTTTTCATATAATAACTTTTCATTTGATATCTTGATCGTTTATGGGTAATCGGGATACAAGGGAGGTGATATGGACTATGTAAATGATTTTTGAGGCCTGAAATGCAGTCCCAATGATATGTGATGTGATGCTATGCTTTGATATGTTATGTAATGTCTTGTGATGCAATGAAATGTGACACATGTTGATGACTATTGAAATGTGCTTGATTGTATGGCTTGTTCATCTAGTTCACTAGACTCTTTAAGTTGCCATGTCACATGCACGTTTAAGGCCCAAACGTAAAAGACAAATATGTGTTATGTTTAGGTAATGTGGTCACCTAAACTATATGTGATGTAAATCGAGCTCGTATTTGATGTGAAAGTGTTAAGCTTAACCCGTACTTGCCTTGCCCGGTGGGTGCGTATATGTAGTTGCTTGGGTGGCTCCTTGCAACATAATTACGTGGTTTGAGTATCTCCGGGTGAAGTGATTACCCACCAATGTCTTGAACATACGGACTACTCCTGGATTGGCTTGCCATTCCTTAACGACACTGATGGACCGCTGAAAGGCTTATCCATCCAGTCGGGTGTGAGGTTCCCGTTAGGTCTTATGACCGCCTACACACAAACTTACACCTTATATGATATGCGTGACTTATGTCACATTTGTAAAGATGATATGTGAAAGATATGAAAGATGATTAGGCACATTAGGATGAACTATCCTATATGAAAGATGTTAATGCTATGTTATATGAATTGTGATGATATGTGCCTTAATGATGAAATATTACTTTTATAAAGTTTTAATTGGACGAATGCTTTATAAATCTTGTGTTATCTTACTTAGCTAATTCGTTAGCTAACACTTGTTTCTTGAAATGTGTTGCTCCCTCAGGTTTAGCAAGCTTTAAGTGTTGATGAATAAAGAGCGAGGCATGGGTAGATAATCTGAAGCTTGCCTTAGTCACCCTAATAGCCTCCTTATTAAGACATTTGTATTATGTTGTTATATGTTATAATGTAGACTTGATTGGCATTTATGTTGGTGCCATTTGGATTTCCTTATTACTGTTTCTACGATATGGATATGGTAACACCTTTTGAATAAATGAACAAACTGATCCGTTTGGTTTGATCTTTTAAAGTTTACTTCCGCTATCTTTTGACGCTGTTAGGCAAAATTTTTGGAAATCCATATTTTTAAACGACAGGTGTTACATGTTACTAGCTCCGAATGATTATTTTTGGACGGAGATCGAGCTCCGTTCTGGGTATATAGATAAATAATTTTACCTTTACGAAGGTGACTTCGTATTCTGCTTCTGCTTCGGGTACGGAGCTAGAGATCCGTATGGGTATATCATCAAGCCCCCAGTCTGATGGGAGGTGCTATCTGTAGAACATCGCATTAGACTTAAGAAAAATAAAGATGGAATTTTCATACCTGCCGAATCCGAAAAGAATGTTCTCCGTTGCTCCTTATATGAAAGCCGTATAAATTAAGGTCATAATGACTTTTTGGCACGTCTCTCGGGGTAACTTATCACTGGGTAGTTACCCGTGATTATGACCCATATAAATACCAATTTATTACCATAAAACAAGGATTTTCCTTTTTTGTGCCTTTGTTTTGACTCTGCTTTCCGCCATCTATCCCTGCGTTTTGTGATTCGCCAGACATCACTTAGGTATATTTTCTTCCTCTATCTTCTTTTTGTTCCTGTTAATCGTAATGTCGAAAAGAGGAATAGAAGATATCACTAGTGTGTTGAATCGCTCTGCCTATCAGATCTTCGTAGCTGCATATTTCTCTCAAAACCCTAATTTAGTCCGTTGTCCGGGAAGAGGGGAATCCATATGTGATCCCCCCGGCGGGTTTTGTGGGTCTGTATGTGAAAGCTTTCACTCTTGGTAACCTTAGGATCCCCTTTTCATCTTTCTTTCTTAGCATCATAGATTACTACGAATGCCATATCTCTACTATTCACCCGACTGGTATTGCAAAAATCATTGCTTTCCAAATCCTTTGTGTAAGGTCCTATGGTTGTATGGATCGTAATAAGACGTGATTCGTTATGTCAAGAGTACAGAATCCTCTTGAGATAACTAGATTGCTATTGCCTTTTATCAATTAACAAGTAGTTAATCAACCTAAGGTGGTGCACGAAGTTGTAGTTCGTGTAGGAGATCACACGAGCAACAATTCGACTTGTATTCTTAATTCATAAATTGTTGATTAGCTAATTTTCGTAGATTAGCTTTGTATTTATACTACTAGGGTTTTGGTTCGTGTGGACTTAGGCCTTAATTGAAGTAATTAAGCCCGATTAACAATAACCAATCGGCCTCGTGCTGACGTCAGCACGAGGGCAATCCTACATGCTGATGACGTCAGCACGAGGTTCGTCCCTTTGGTTCTTTGTTTGACTTTGTTTGACCTGTACATAACATCCAACCATCGTTTAAGTATTCTATGACACTTATAAACCTTGGTTCTATGTTCTTGTACCTGCAAAACAACAATATAACACACAAACACAATAATAACCATAAACAGATATAATATTGAAGTTCAAACGTAATCATTAGATACCAACAAAAGTTCTTTTTTAAAATGATTACAAACATAGTTCCTAAAACATAAACGATAATAAAATCTATGTTGCTATTGTCACACAAATCTGCATCTACAGACTCCCCCTTGACAGTTGCAACTAGATTTCTTTAAAGTCTTCAAAATTGAACTTCAAAGCTATCCATTAAACAATAGTCTTGTGCTATTCCCATGTATCTTTCAGCTAAACAAAAAGCAAGAATATTGAGATAGCGTCTAACTTCCGTTCTCCAAAATCTATTTGCTGTACAAGGTGTCTCAATCAATCTTCTTTGATCACCTCTTGACAAATTGACAACCTGCATAGGATCATAAATACGGAGCAACATCTGTTTCTTTGAGCTATCAACAAACATCTGTGCTTCGCCTGACTTAATATCTATCTGCCAATATGTCATTGTCGTCAGCAAGTCTTGGTCCCATTTGATAGCGGGAACTCTTTTAACACACTTGATCTTCATATGAACAAACTCAACTGTGCCATCTGGTTTTGTAACTTTCTTCAGTGATCTAGGTGTAATTAACCTATCTTCAGGTTTTAAACCTCTATCTCCAAGATGATAACTTCTTTCCTTTCGCAATCTCTGCCAAAGAAAATCAGCATATCCATTGTACTGAAGATTTACAAACCATCTCTTTCCCAAATCTAACAAATCTGATTCAACTAGACTTCGGAAATATTTCAAGTCTCTTGGTAAGTACTGACATCCTTCTTTTCTCTTGATAACAAACAAATTAATTCTACTATCAAAGAACCAACTTTGTATCACTGAGAAATATGTGGGTGCGTCCTTATCTGAGATAAACTCCCAAAATATCGACGGTTTCAAATTTCCACCCATTAGGAAACCAGCACGATTTCTATACTCTGGAACCCTTCGATCAATAATAAACTCAGGGTCTTGCTGCACCGGAGGAATATTAAATCTTCTAATATTGAACTCTCGTGTAGCATCTATCTCCTAGCATAGATCAAAAATATTTTCATGCTCTTCATCAACTATCTTTGCAAATACGGCGAACCTCAACTCTGCAGCATTTCTCGGATCATCTGGACTATCTTTGACTAGATTTTCTCTAAGATGTTCCCCTTCAGCAATTGGTTCAACAGGAATGACTCTGTCTTGATTAAAAACACGATCAAAATCATAAGGTCTTCCCATCAACTTCTTCCATGCTGATCTAGGAATAAATTCTCCTTCTTCCATGTCTTCATCAATGATACTGTCTAGATCATCAGCAATATCATCAATTCCGTCCAATGCACCTATTTGGATCTTATCTGCAATTTAATAGTTCAAACATGCAAAGATAAAGAACATAAAATATTTAAAAACTAAAATATAAACAAGTATAAATACATAAAACAAATTAAAATAAATAATACTATACCATAAATATAATGTAACATACATTAATATTTATCTTATAATCTTTATCTATTTTAACTAAAAAAATATTATATCATAAATATAATGTAGCTACTTAAACATTAATATTTATCTTATAATATTATTAATTATCTAAGTACAAAATCATTAACATTAAGGTAAATAATCCGAATCATCAGGATCATCAGAATCATCTTTTTCAGAGCCAGACGACATGCGATTTAAAATCCTTAGTCGTCTTCTCTATCTCCAATGACGATCTGAATCTGACCATTGATCACTATCAAGATCTATATTCGCTTGATTTACCTCTATGCCAAGATTTTCCCATACTTTTTGTTTGATCAAATAATCGCACTATGGCTCAACCGGAGGTGTAAGTGTGGTTGTTGGTGTTTGTCGGTGATTCCCTTACGGTCAGAGGGTCCGAGAGGCCGCTTTACGCCGGATATTGTTGATCCCGAGTCGTTATGTTCGACTTTGGGTTTTTGGGTTTGTATATCGAATGTGTATGATCGTGAATGAATGAATGCTTTTCCGTGAGGCTTCCTCCTCTATTTATAGAGGGTGGATAACTTGGAGAGGAGGGTAAGAGAATTAGGGTAAATCTCTCCCTCTTTTGAGAATATCTTGTTTCCTTCTTGAGGAGATTTGTGGTAATCTTGTACCAAGCCGTGTCCGAGTATATCAGAGCTTCGATATATGTTTAATCGAATAATTATGGAGGAGATCTATATCCGATCTTTATTATATATCTCCTCGGAGCTGGGTAATTGTTACCTTTAGAGCTCCGGGGTAATCATTTTAGGCGGAGGTCGAGCTCCGTTATGGGCATAAGTAACTTTACCTGTACGAAGATAACTTCGTATTCTGCTTCTGCTTCGGTTACGGAGCTAGAGCTCCGTATGGGTATATCATCAAGCCCCCCAGTCTGATGGGAGATTTTATCTGTAAAATATCGCATTAGACTTAAGAAATCGAAAAACATAATAAGTGTCATACCTGTGAAATCGAAAGGAACGTTCTTCGTTGTTCTGCTGCTCCTTACTCCGTGAATCGTTTCAGCTAAGCCAAGATGACTTTTTCCTTTAGTGGCAACTTGTTGGCACATCTCTTGGTATGATTTATCACTGGGTAGTTACCCGTGATTATTACCCTTATAAATACCAATTTATTACCACAAAATAAAGGTTTCACTTTTGTTGTATTTTCGTCTTTGGTTGCTCTCCGTCTTCTCTTGCGAATCACCGGTCGTTACTCAGGTATATTATCTTCATCTTTCATCCTCTTTTATTCCATATAACTGTAATGTCGAAAAGAGGAATAGAAGATATTACCATGTTGAATCGCTCTGCCTATCAGAGTTTCGTTAATGCTTATTTTTCCCAAAACCCTAACTTAGTTCGTTACCCAGAAAGGGGTCAATCCATATGTGATCCTCCAGTGGGTTTTGTTGGTATATATGTGAAATCCTTCTCGCTTGGCAACCTTAGGATCGCTTTTTCAGATTTCTTTCTTGCGGTCATAGATTACTACCGGTGCCATATATCTATTGTTCATCCGACTGGCATTGCGAAAATCATTGCCTTCCAAGTACTTTGCTATGCGAACCATGTACAACCGTCTGTTGCCTTGTTCAATTTCTTTTATAAGTTAAAGGAATCTGGTGATTGGGTCACTGTGTCGAAGAATGGTGACTATGAGCTTTTTGTTGCCGGTGGTGTGGAGGTTAGGGATTGGAAGGATCTGTTTGTTTTTGTCGATCGGTCATTGATACCCCCTGGTCGTAGTGGTTTACTAGATAGGAGTAGGTTGAAGTATAAGTCGATAGGTGTTCCGAGTGTTTTTGGTGTCAGGCAAGCGGATGTCAATATCCTTTGTACTTATGGGATAAGGTTGTGTGTATACCCTGAGGCCGTCTTGTTTAAGTCTCGAGTTGCGAGATGTTGGAAATGTGCAACCCATGAGCCAGTGGAAGACATTGTTGATGTTTAATATGGCAATGGTGAAGATGTGGCAGAGGAGATGGGAACCCAAGGGAACACTGTTGGTAGCTGATGTGTTAAATCGAGTAATAAAATTTATAAACACGAATTACTAGAAAACTGACTACAACACACTTGCGGGCAGTGTACCCGTTCGTATGCAGTATAGTAAACCGGTAAATCCGAGGTCGAACACAAGGACTTTGTAAAGCAATTGTTAAAAATAAAGTGATTCAGAAAATGGGGGTTTTGTGGCCGAATTGCCACGTTGCAAAATTAAACTAAGAAAATGATTAAATCCGGTATGACCGGGGCAGGGATCGTCCTAAAACGATAGTAAAAATAATCTTATGACAAAAGAGATTTAAAGGTCATCCATCTTGATTTCGCTCAACAACATATTCGGATTGCACATATAAATAAAGTTCAAATTCAGTTAAGTTGATAAAGATAATCGTGACAAAACAAAGACACAAACTGGTACCACCAACGTTTGTAAAATCATTTAAATCACCTAATTAATCAGTTCCTTTGTAAAAGCCGGTACCACCAATGCTTAAAACAATTTCCCTAACCAACTAGTTTATTTGATTATCAAATTAACAATTGTACCTATGTGAAGATAACGTGGTACCACCAACCGTTACACAACACGTTGACAAAATAACTCCTTTTATTAAATGACATTCACTATCATACCATGAACTAGTGATAACTGTTTATAGACAAACAATTAATAGAAAATCACATACGTATTCAACTAGTACCACTAACGAAGAACACATATGCCACCAATATCAAAATAATAATTAATAAGGAATTAAATCATCAAGATCTCGACACAACGATAATTGAAATCAACTTTGAATTATTAAAATTGTGCAATCCTACATATTGTATCACTCCATCAAGACGGATAATAAAGAATTTAGCTACTCATGACAAGATTAATAAAACCAACAATCATCATATAAATAGAATCCATAATAATTGTCTAGTAATATAGTCTTCAATTAAGCAATTACTAATAAAAGTAATAAAAGAGTTAAGGGAAACGAACAAAAGATTTTGTTGAGCGGCTGTTGTTCTAATTCGAAACAAACCTCACGAACCGAACTTCTGCCCACCTCCTTTTCTCACTTGTGGCTAATTAATTTCAAGCACCTCTAATTAATTTTGAAGCACCTCAAATTAATTTTGCTCCTTGCGGCTTCCTTCCCAACCGACCAACTTACACCCTTTTATTTTTTTATTCGACTCAACAGATAGATCGATATATCCCTCGTACGAATAATTTTTTTATCATCCCTCTTCAATAATAATATGTCATATATATACTTGTAGGGATTTACGACTTCATGCCCACGTGAGGTTTTCTTCTAGCCGACTTAACTTGCTCCAGCCCACTCGCATCACCTCTATTTGACATTCATTATTTCGGGCTTAATGTTAATTAAATGGGCTGCCACTTTCACTTTCTTGTTCTCGGCCTTTTGCGACTAGGTACCAACGAGCACCCATCTTCACAATAATAATAATAATAATTATCATGTATAATGCTTCTTTCCTTGTTGATGCCACGTGAGTATTTCAATATGATAGCAGCCCTCTTTTATTCGGCACAACATTTATGCGATGCATCTTTCGTCTTTTCGGCTCCAATCTCCATTTTCTCATAAATGACCTTTAGTCAACACATTTTCGTCAATTTTCATCTTATACACCTATAATCATATAAAATAACATATTAAGTATAAAAGTCTATAAAAATGACAATAATACAAACATAAAATAAATAAAAGAAACGATATCGCGTAAAATAAATATATATAAAATAGGCGATATCAAATTCCCCCACACTTGAGCTTTGCTTGTCCTCAAGCAAATTCAGAATTCAAAACAATCTTTCCTTTGGTTCTTGATCGCAAAAACATGACAATAATCAAAAAGAAGCTAAACCATGAAAGTTAGAAAACAAATGAAATATGGTTAAGCAGTTTTAATCTTAAATGAAAATTGAAATGTTTGACAATATTTGAATGATTTACAAGCCTCAAAAACACGACTAAGCACTTTAATCAAATGAAAGAATAATATCTCAACTAACCTACTCCAACTAACAAACTATTGGGGTTGAAATATTGTATCAATCACTCAAAGCCTAGTCGTGATGCATACTATTTTACCATAGGCTTGTTCTAGAATCAAATCTCCACCGTCAAGGCGTAAGCACTAAGCATAACTATCAAAAGAGGTCTTTATACGGCTGTAATGTAAATCTCTGAAGGCTTACAAGGGTCATTAACAATTGTGTATGGAAATTTGGGATATAATTGGTGTTAAAAGGAAATAACACAACAATTAACAAAGTTTTACATATAGTCTAGTCCAACACAACCCATATCACTAGTTGCCATCTATCCAAAGCCCAAAAGACGTTATCCCGACACTACTCCCCAATAGACCGATAAAAACCGACACCATTGTGGTGTATGACCTTCAAAACGACTTCTAACCACCATACATACCAATGTTGACTTAAACGAATGTGTCAACTCAAAATGAAGAATATAATCATCAAAGAACCTTTTAGTTGGTCTAAACTTACCAACTTAACTTGATTTGACAAAAATATGGGAAATACCAACTGACAGTCCAAGTTCGTCTTTTTTTCTTTTTTTATTTTTCTTTTTTCTTTTTTTTTTTAAATGAACTACTTTTACCCTGCCTAATTGGTATCCCGTTTTTTTTAACTTTAAATTATATTGACAAATCATAAATAACATGCTATACTGAATAATCTAGTCTTGATCCAAAATCATGACGAAATCAATCTACGCCCAACATAGAGAATACACCAACCCGACACAACCAAGACAACCCCAAACCATCCAACTAGCATAGGCAACTAATGACCAACCAAGGATTTCGACTATCGGTATGGCGAGGAAAGGTTACATATTTGAGTGGATTTAAACAAACGAAAAGGCGAGGCTCAACAAGTTTTCTAAGTGTATCTTGCACTAAAAATGAATGCAAACAAAGGTTAAACAAAGGATATTCACTAACCAATGTGATTAGCTACTCAAACACATGCACAAACATGGTTAAACAATGATAAACATAACAAGGGGTGAATAAACAAAAAACACGGTTAAATCCTAAGTTTGCCTCTTTATCATCTAGTTACACCTATATCACCGAAGTGATCTCACTGCGATCTCGAAATGATCAACTAGGACAAGTTCTAGAATCAATGCTATCACCGGCACACTCATATCAAAGAAGAAATAATCCGGAAATGGAATAAATTAACCTCAAACTTGCACATCATAGTTCAGAGTCCAAAATTGAACCCTTACTCTTGAATAAATCCAAAAGCCTACGAGAGGGACAAATTTACAAGACAATCAAACCAAAACCGTAACACCTAGCATATCTATAAATGAATGAATCTCACATATTTGGTGTTTTGGGATATAAGTGTGCTAGTCATGTTATCAATCCAGAAGGGATTTGCCTAATTAATCATTCAAAACACATTTCACAAATTAAAAATTTTAACCAAAGGAATTTATAGTTCAATTACTTACTAATATGATTAAATCTAAGTGACAAAGTAATTAAACTATAAGGACAAACAAGCAAAAGTTTCAAATTTACCCAAAATAACCCGGCTTTTTCCTATTTACCTCTCCCCCACACTTGAGTTGTACAATGCCCTCAATGTACAATGAACTAATGAAAACTATGGGAAATAGGAAAAAGTAAATAAAAGAGTAAAAGAACTGAGAAACTTCCCGGGTTTAATGCATGCTCCATATGCTCGGTTGATCCAAAAATAGTGTAAGCTAGTTAAATCTCAACCGCATTTAAATCCTTTCTTTAAAGCTCTAACAAAAACTCAACAAACACATTAAAAATACCAAAATAAAAATAAAAAGAAAAGAAAAGAAAAAATAACGGTTAAACTAAAAACTAAAAACTAAAAACCATAAGTATGAAAATAAACAAACTAAACAAAAAACCAAAATCTTTTTGTATTTTCATTTTTCAATTTTTTTTGAATTTTTTGAATTTTATAATTTTTTTGGATTTTTTTAAAAATTTATACAAATTAAATGACATTTAAACTAGACAAAAAGAAATTAAAAAAAATAAAAAAATAAAATTATCTAACATCGGGTTGCCTCCCGAGAAGCGCTTAATTTATTCACGAGTCGTTAGCTAGACTCTTACCCCAAAGTTTACCATGGTGGGGTCTTAAACACCCCCACACTTAAAGTGTCTGGCGGTTTACGTGAATAAGGTGAATAAAATGTGAATCTTATCTTAATCATTACCCAAACCATCTCGTTCACCTTATCAAAATTCACTTTTAAGATGCCAGAATCCTTTGTTTTCTTTACAAAATTCATCTTAAAAATCTAACCTTTCATACGAACATACAAAATTTCAAAACTTTTGTTATGGCACGGAATTTTCAAGTAATTCATGTCAAGGCTTATATCCGTCCATTCAAAAGGGTCGGGAGCTAAGGGGTCCGGGGCTAGTTTAAAGAATAAGAAATAATGCATGAAATTACTACTAGCCCTTAAACTAACTAAGTTAATGCATTCAAAACTGTTTAAAGCATAAGAAGTTAAAAAGCTCCCTGAATAACCCGACTTCGGTTGCAAATGATCTCGACTCGTGTCCCCGCATTCTGCTATCCTAAAAGCCATATCATCCTTATCCGGCTCCTTCTTTCGTGCCATGATCTTCCTTAAAGATGTTAGCGGCTTTGGCACTCCTACAAACAAATGAAAAGAAAGCATTTTAGTATATAATAAATCAATTAAATTCGAATGCTTACCTGAATGAGTGAGAATGTAATTCGCTTCGGCTTTCGTTGGGTGCTTATAAACGCCCCACACTTAAAGTGTCTGGCGGTTTACGTGAATAAGGTGAATAAAATGTGAATCTTATCTTAATCATTACCCAAACCATCTCGTTCACCTTATCAAAATTCACTTTTAAGATGCCAGAATCCTTTGTTTTCTTTACAAAATTCATCTTAAAAATCTAACCTTTCATACGAACATACAAAATTTCAAAACTTTTGTTATGGCACGGAATTTTCAAGTAATTCATGTCAAGGCTTATATCCGTCCATTCAAAAGGGTCGGGAGCTAAGGGGTCCGGGGCTAGTTTAAAGAATAAGAAATAATGCATGAAATTACTACTAGCCCTTAAACTAACTAAGTTAATGCATTCAAAACTGTTTAAAGCATAAGAAGTTAAAAGCTCCCTGAATAACCCGACTTCGGTTGCAAATGATCTCGACTCGTGTCCCCGCATTCCGCTATCCTAAAAGCCATATCATCCTTATCCGGCTCCTTCTTTCGTGCCATGATCTTCCTTAAAGATGTTAGCGGCTTTGGCACTCCTACAAACAAATGAAAAGAAAGCATTTTAGTATATAATAAATCAATTAAATTCGAATGCTTACCTGAATGAGTGAGAATGGAATTCGCTTCGGCTTTCTTTGGTGGGATCATAGACTCCCCCACACTTAAAGTGTCGGGTGGTCTAAACTTGAAAAGTGAGAAACCCTCGAGCAGGACATTGGATTTCTCCCAAGTGGTGTCTCCCGTATCTCCATTATTAGCTTCAATTACGGGTAGCAAATTCCTTATGACGGATACAAGCTTGCTTCCCATGGTAGGAGTAGTCACCATCTCTTCATCCCATGTGATTTCAAGCTTTCCTTCCCATTCAGCTTCATCCCAAAGAACTTCGATTCCTTCCTCCAATTCCACATCAACACGGTCACTCTCGTCCTTATTACTCGACTCGTGCGGTTCCAGATGTGGTATGTCATGATAGTCCCCGTACAGATCAACTTGGTCTCATCGTCTTTGAGTTGAGTCTTCTTGCTGCATGTCAACTTCTTCTACATTCTTTCCAAAAGTTATGTCACAAAGATCGAACTGTGGATGAGACAATTCGAGTTTCTTCGTATCCTGCAACAGAGAGTTAGTAGCACTTAAAACATGACAAGAAACAGGAACTACCTCACTTGGAAATGACATAATATCTTTTGCATAAACAACGTCATCCAAATCCTCTGTGCTCTCTTCCGGAGTCTCATACACTTCTTGCGACATTGTTTCATTGTTGGGCTCATACACAAATTCGTCATAGTGAATGAATTCTTCCACATAATCAAATACCTCGTCGGTATTCATCCCTACTATTTCCTCGTCTAGAATTTCGTATGATTCATCATCTATCCCACACAAATATATGTTAACAAGTTCACCAACAAAAACGTTGTTCGTGGTTAACTTATCAACTACGTATCTCATCCTCAACCATGCATCATACCAAGTTTCATTGGGCAATTACTTAAAGTACCGAATCTCGTCCGGATATTCTCCCTCCAACTCATAGTCTTGATCGGCCATAGGTGACGCTAAAACTACAAAACAAACACTAGCACACCCCATGAAAAGCACAAATGGAAAAGAAAAACTAAACAATAAAATGGACTAAAACTAAATAAAAGAAAATTAACACTAAATTACGCTAATCTAAGAAAGCAATTAACTTCCTCACAAATGAGAAAGGATCGAATCACAAAATTAAACAACTACTTAAACTAAGTCCCCGACAACGGCGCCAAAAACTTGATGTGCTAAATCGAGTAATAAAATTTATAAACACGAATTACTAGAAAACTGACTACAACACACTTGCGGGCAGTGTACCCGTTCGTATGCAGTATAGTAAACCGGTAAATCCGAGGTCGAACACAAGGACTTTGTAAAGCAATTGTTAAAAATAAAGTGATTCAGAAAATGGGGGTTTTGTGGCCGAATTGCCACGTTGCAAAATTAAACAACTACTTAAACTAAGTCCCCGACAACGGCGCCAAAAACTTGATGTGCTAAATCGAGTAATAAAATTTATAAACACGAATTACTAGAAAACTGACTACAACACACTTGCGGGCAGTGTACCCGTTCGTATGCAGTATAGTAAACCGGTAAATCCGAGGTCGAACACAAGGACTTTGTAAAGCAATTGTTAAAAATAAAGTGATTCAGAAAATGGGGGTTTTGTGGCCGAATTGCCACGTTGCAAAATTAAACAACTACTTAAACTAAGTCCCCGACAACGGCGCCAAAAACTTGATGTGCTAAATCGAGTAATAAAATTTATAAACACGAATTACTAGAAAACTGACTACAACACACTTGCGGGCAGTGTACCCGTTCGTATGCAGTATAGTAAACCGGTAAATCCGAGGTCGAACACAAGGACTTTGTAAAGCAATTGTTAAAAATAAAGTGATTCAGAAAATGGGGGTTTTGTGGCCGAATTGCCACGTTGCAAAATTAAACTAAGAAAATGATTAAATCCGGTATGACCGGGGCAGGGATCGTCCTAAAACGATAGTAAAAATAATCTTATGACAAAAGAGATTTAAAAGTCATCCGTCTTGATCTCGCTCAACAACATATTCGGATTGCACATATAAATAAAGTTCAAATTCAGTTAAGTTGATAAAGATAATCGTGACAAAACAAAGATACAAACTGGTACCACCAACCGTTACACAACACGTTGACAAAATAACTCCTTTTATTAAATGACATTCACTATCATACCATGAACTAGTGATAACTGTTTATAGACAAACAATTAATAGAAAATCACATACGTATTCAACTAGTACCACTAACGAAGAACACATATGCCACCAATATCAAAATAATAATTAATAAGGAATTAAATCATCAAGATCTCGACACAACGATAATTGAAATCAACTTTGAATTATTAAAATTGTGCAATCCTACATATTGTATCACTCCATCAAGACGGATAATAAAGAATTTAGCTACTCATGACAAGATTAATAAAACCAACAATCATCATATAAATAGAATCCATAATAATTGTCTAATAATATAGTCTTCCAATTAAGCAATTACTAATAAAAGTAATAAAAGAGTTAAGGGAAACGAACAAAAGATTTTGTTGAGCGGCTGTTGTTCTAATTCGAAACAAACCTCACGAACCGAACTTCTGCCCACCTCCTTTTCTCACTTGTGGCTAATTAATTCCTCAAGCACCTCTAATTAATTTTGAAGCACCTCAAATTAATTTTGCTCCTTGCGGCTTCCTTCCCAACCGACCAACTTACACCCTTTTATTTTTTTATTCGACTCAACAGATAGATCGATATATCCCTCGTACGAATAATTTTTTTATCATCCCTCTTCAATAATAATATGTCATATATATACTTGTAGGGATTTACGACTTCATGCCCACGTGAGGTTTTCTTCTAGCCGACTTAACTTGCTCCAGCCCACTCGCATCACCTCTATTTGACATTCATTATTTCGGGCTTAATGTTAATTAAATGGGCTGCCACTTTCACTTTCTTGTTCTCGGCCTTTTGCGACTAGGTACCAACGAGCACCCATCTTCACAATAATAATAATAATTATCATGTATAATGCTTCTTTCCTTGTTGATGCCACGTGAGTATTTCAATATGATAGCAGCCCTCTTTTATTCGGCACAACATTTATGCGATGCATCTTTCGTATTTTCGGCTCCAATCTTCATTTTCTCATAAATGACCTTTAGTCAACACACTTTCGTCAACTTTCATCTTATAGACCTATAATCATATAAAATCACATATTAAGTATAAAAGTCTATAAAAATGACAATAATACAAACATAAAATAAATAAAAGAAACGATATCGCGTAAAATAAATATATATAAAATAGGCGATATCAGTAGCCGTCTGAGGAGAAAAGATGTCAAGAGTTCTACTAGTCATCGACCGAAGAAGCTGAAGACGAAGGTCAATAGGGTTCCTCTGCAGTCTTCATGTAAGTCTTTATCATTTGCTTTCTTCCATTTGATTGTTCTGAATTGACCCTTAGTATTTATTTTTGTAGCCTTCAATCCTCTTGAAGAAGTTCTGGATGCTTCCTCCTGTCACCGTGATTTACAAAGCATTGCTCCTTCTGGATGGGTGAATGGTCTAATGAACTTGGAGGTCTCGGAGTTGTCTGCTTTCTTCAACCGCTCCATCTTTTGCAGTGCTATTGTTGGCAGTGTTATGGATTCAAGATTGCGGGAGAATGCTGAGGAGTCTGGGCCATCGAAGGAGCAGTATGAACGGTTGATGACTGAGAAGCTTTCTTTGGAAGGCGAAGGTGGCTGACCTGGAGTTGGATTGTGGGGCCTTACAATCTGAGCTGAGCACTGTGAGAATTGATGCACAGAGGATCATTGCGGAGAAAGAGAGGGAGGTGGAGTCTTTGGGCGACCAGGTGCGAGAAAAGGATGGCCTAGTGAAGGAGGCATAGGATGCACTTGCAGAGAAGCCGGGGAAATATGGGAGATTGATTATTGAAGTCATTCCCCGTGTATGCAAGTCTTTCATCAATGGCCCTGAGTTTGGTGAGCTACTGTCGAAGATCTGTAATTTGAACAGAATTGATGCAGAATCGGGATTAATGCGTGCTCTAGCTGCGGACGGAATGATCAATCTAGAGGGCCGTAATATCCCAGAAGACACAGCTGCTCGCCTTGATTCTGCGCTTGATGACCTTGCCAATGTTGACTCTGCATACCTTCGCAAGCTTGCCTCTGATCCCGAAGCCTCTCCGTCTGATCTTCTGCAGGTTGTTCCTTGGCTCCTCTGGCTTTTTATGATTAATCCTTGGTAAACAATTTGAACAATTCTCATGTACCCTTTTAACAGTCTCTCTTTTGGTGGCCTGCGTGCCTTTGAACAATTTAAACAATACTTTGGTACCTCCTTTTGTGTTGGGGGAGGTTTTTGTATATATTCTTGGTACCTGCAATATAATTAACCTACCGTTAACTTCATCATGCGTAATGAATCCGTCTTTGAGTGGTTTTTTGGCCGTTCCCTTTGTATTCGGGAGGCTCTTTATGCTTCGTGAATGTCTTAATGAGCGTCCCCTTGAACATTTACACGAAGTCTTTCCATTTATTTACACGCGTTTTTATTTTATTTTTGATCGATCTTATAAAATTTTTATTGAAAGCTTTATTTTATTGCAAAAATAATTGGCAGGAGGACATTACATAGTAAGGTTCCTAGCTGCTAGCTTTCTTCTTTGGGACTTATCCGGGTAGCTAATCCGGGCTTATCCCTTTTGTCTTTTTAGGGAGTTTACCTTCTGACGGAGGTCTATACGGGCCCCCGTCTTTCTCCTTGAGCCTCTGAATTTGTTGTTCTTCTTGGCTCCTTTATTTTGTCTACGTATCCTTCGTCCGAACGATGGTGCTTCTGGGGACCGCCTTTCCATTGAATGAGTGGAGGGTTCTCTACCTTCGTTATCTAAAGGGCTCCGTATATTCCCTTGCACCGTTCGTTCGTTTAGTAGGTTGGATGATAATGTTGTTATCCCTACTCGCTTTGGAATTTTATTTGTGAATGGATTGTTGATGCTATAATCTCGAACTTTCTCATTGCTTCTCTTCCAAGTATTGCGTGGTTGCCAGAGTCTGCTGTGACCACCAGAAACGTAATTTTTTCCGTTTTCCAGTTCGGGTACTCCCCGATTGTGACTTATGTGCGGATCTCCCCGATGGGCCACGTCCGCTCTCCTGCAAATCCTATCCAATGGCCTATCAACTTTGCAGCTTTTCTCTAACGCTCCTTGGTAATTCGGAGAAGTATTTTTCATAGAGAATGTCACATTCACTGCCACCGTCTATCTGAACGTTCCTCATCTTCAATCCCCCGATATTGGCTTGGATCACGATTGGCTCACTGGAAGGGATGATGTCCTTCAGTGGTGAGAATTGGTAAGGCTGCTCCTGCGGGGGGTCTCTATATACTTCAGACCGTATTGTGAGGATCTGTGTCGGTGGCGTTTTTTCTGTTTTATCTTGTTCGCTTTTATCTGTTGCTTGGCGAATTCCTTTGACAAGGTGGTCCAGCTTTCCCGACTCCACAGCTTCTTCTATGGCTCTCTTTAAATTTCTACAGCTGTTCGTATCATGTCCATGGTCTCTATGATATTCACAGTATTTCTCCATGTTTTTCTTTTTTGTAATGAGTTTGGTTGGGGTCGGGAAGGTTGAAGCGATTCGCTCCGTGAGGAGAATTTGCTTCGGGGTTTTGGTGAGATTAGATAAGATGTCGATCCCGCTATCTTTCTCTCTTCCACCCCATTGGTTGTCTTCTCGTCCGTATCGAGAAAATCTTCCATTCCCTCCATACTCCTTTCGCTTTCATCCTAAAGAGAAGTCACCGCCTGTTGTCTCCCTGGCATCCAACCAGATGTGGGCTTTGCTTGTTAACCCGTCATAAGTTTCGGGTAGATCAGTGTTCAGATGTTCGATGAGCTCTACTGTGCACAACCCATGTATGAGTCCAGAAATCCTTTGGCTCTCCGGGAGTCCTCGTACTTGCTGTGTTTCATTGGTGTACCTTACAATGAAATCTCTTGTTTTTTCACTTTCTCTCTTTGTTTGATGTTGTGCGCAGTGATGTGGGTCTTCCTGTGCTTTTTCTGCATACTAAACTGCGACTTGAATTTATTTTTGAGTGTTTCGAAGCTATCTATGCTCGCTCTTGGTAGCTCATCGATCCATTCTCGCGCGTCGTCTGTTAGCGAATACGAGAATGTGTGGCAGGTGGTCGGCATATCCCATCTCTGTATCAGGGCTGCTCCGATGAACTTTTTAAGGAAGTCATCCGGATCACTCTTCCCATCGTAATACCCTAAGTGCTGTGGGTATTTCATTTTTGCCGGCAGGGGATGGCTTTTTATGGCTAAAGAGAACGGACTTTCCGGGTTAACCAGGTGAGAGAGATCTACTGGCTCCGTGTCTTCCTGTTCATAAGGGTCGTAATCTTGACGGATCACGTTTCTCCTGGCTCGGGGGAGTCCTTGTTGGTTTCCTCTTGACCTTTCCTCATTCTGCCGTGTTTTCGGAGATACCTCCGGGCCCCTGTTGGCCATGGGCGAGTGCCTGTAGGGTTGTTCCTGGAATGTTCCTTCTATTTGAATTGTTGAGTTCGGTTTTTCTCCTACTTGTGTTTCCATCCTCCTTTGTGGGGCCGTATTAGCCTGAGGCCGCCGTCTCTGTTGAGGGGTTGTTCCTACTGCAGCCCTCCTCGGGGGAGGTTCCGCTTCGATGTACTCGTCAACCGAATCGGAGTCGTATTCATTCTCCAGATTTATGGTGACGTCGCGGATCTGACCTGCCGTCCTCAAGCGGTTCATAATTGTGCCCAGGACATTATAATTAGCCCGTACGTATGCGTCATTGATATGTCGTATTTAATACCCATTTCCCACGGATTAGTTAGTTGTTTTGGTATGGTTTTAGAGTCGTTTTCATATATATTTGGTACGTTTATGGTATTTGTTAGTGTTTCAGGTGTTAATAGGTACTTAAGCGTTTATCTGAAGAAAACGATGTTGCTGGAGTGAAACTAGTGCTTACGGACGATTTACGAGGCACGAAACTGAAGATTCAGACCTGGCCAACAAAAGTCAACAGCAGCTGCGACGCATCAAGCAACTGCGACGCAGTGGGATTTTCCGAGGAATAAACTGCTTCGCAGTCACCAGAAACTGCGGCGCAGTTGGACCAAGTACAAACCAGTGAAGTCAACGATCGTCAAAGTCAACGGAAGTCAAGTATGTGACTGCGACGCAGTCCGGCGCCGAATTTTGGTTATTATTTTGGAAACTATAAATAGCTTGCAAAAACATTCTTGAAACCCTAACTATTATTCCAGTCGACTTTTGGAGCTTTTGGAGCAGATTTTCATCCGTTTATTTTCTTCCAAAGAACTTCATTACGATTGGATCAATTCCGTTGTTCGTTTTCAATTCCTTGTATTCGGTAACGATGAATTCTTTCATTTTGATTTGTTATTCGTATTTTAATATGAGTGGCTAATCGCCCTTTGCACCCATCTTGATGGAGTGAGACGATATGTAAGATTGCACATTTTTAATAATTCAATGTTGATTACATTTAACGTTACATCGTGATCTTAATGTATTTATTCCTTATTATTTATCTTGAATCGGTTGGTGATCTATATGTGTCTTTAATGGTGATTATTGTTCGCATACATTTCATTTCAATTGTTTGGGTACAAACGAGTTGGATCTATGACGGGTACGGTAGATAATCATTCAATGATAATAGGAATAAATGTGTTAACGGTTGGGTACAATCGGTAGATGTAATTGTTATTTTAATAACCAAAACCATTGTTGAATTAGCTAAGTTATAAAAGATGTCTTGGGGTACCGGTCTTTGTAATGGAACTAGTTTATACAAGAGAGTCAAATGATGTAATTAACTTGACGGGTACGAGGTTGGTGCTTCGTTTGAGTCTCGGTTATTTAATCAACTAAAATGATTTGAACTTCATTTATGTGCAATCTGAATATGTGTTGAGCGAAATCAAGATGGGTGTCCTTTAAATTATTGTTAAATACAACAAACTCTCTTTTCGATTAATCCTGAGGGATTACTAACTCATTTCACTAACTATTTGCAACGTGGCAATTCGGCCACAAAACCCCCATTTCTACTTGAGTCACTTTATTTTTGCAATTGCTTTTCAAAGTCCTTGTGAACGATCTCGGATTTACCGGTTACTATACTGCATACGAACGGGTACACTGCCCGTAAGTGTGTTGTAGTCAGTTTTCCAGTGATTCGTGTTTTATAAATTTTATTACTAGATTTCACACATCAAGTTTTTGGCGCCGCTGCCGGGGACTTAGTTTTAAGTAGTTGTGTAATTTTGTGATTCGATCCTTCCTTGCATTCATTTGTGAGGAAGTTATTTGTTTTATTAGATAGATTTCATTTTTATTTTGTTCTTGTCCCAGGTGCGGTTAACGGTTTGTCTTGTGGTGCGTGTGCAGGTGTTTTGTTAGTTGATGAACACAAGAGCTTCTGGAAAACCTTTGGTTAGCCCTCAGTCTAATCCAGGGAAAGTCAGACGACGCTTAGTGTCACTTAGCAACACGGAACCCTCCACAACCAACAGGATAGATCCAGAAACCGAAAGCCAAGACCAATCAGAAGTACATTTGGATCAATACTACTCTAGGAAACCCCCATCTTCCGGAGTTGGTGATTTGTTTAAAACAGGTGATAGTTCAAAAGAGGAAGAGAACAGGGATAAGACACCTTTTCCTGATTTCATTTTGATTCCGTGGGTAAACCGAACTCAAGTGAATAACATTCGAATGGGTGATCAAGCACAACCAGTTGACCCCAATAACCGTCCCTACGGACAACGAAGGAGGGATGTACCGACAAATAGGGGTACTCCTATTCGCTCTCCAACCACCGGAATAAACTTTTCTATTAAGGGAAATCATTTGAAAAGTGTGGAGAAAGAGAAGTTCGACGGTGTGACAAATAGTGATCCGTATGGCCATTTAGAAAGGTTTGAGAAGATTTGCAGGTTTTACCATTATGGCGCGGAACAGGATGATATAGTGAAACTTGAGCTCTTCCCACTTACCCTTTGTGGAGAAGCTAAGGTGTGGCTCAAAGAACAACCAGACGATTTGTACACCACATGGGATGAACTTCGAGAAGGTTTCATTGATGAGTTTTATTCTATAAGAACTCAAAGACAATTGGAGAACAAGATCCGGTCGTTTACTCAGGATCCAGATGAAGATGTAGTAGATGCTTGGAAACGGTACAAAGAAATGATCAGGAACTGTCTAGGGAATAACTTGAATACAGAAGCAGTGGTTGAGATTTTCTATGACGGTTTGCTTAGGAAATCTAAAAGGGAACTTGCAGGGGCATTCGGGGGTAGTTTGAACAATGTGACTCCTAGTGAAGGTTACAAGATCCTCGATGATATGGCTAAGGAGTTTTCTGTCCGTGAAGAAACTCATAGCAAGAGACCGGCAAGCAAAACTGTTGCAAAGTGGTGAAGAATCGAGTTTGGTTGCTGAAGTCAAAGCTCTATCGAAGCAAATGAATGAGAGGTTTGACAACCAAGATGCAAGGTTTAAAAGTATTGAAAAAGATGTGAAGGTTATTGCGGATGGATGTGATCATTGTGGAGTAATGCACTACACGGAAGATTGTCCGGACAAGCCGGCCCAGGAAGTTAGCTATGTTCAAAATCAGCAAGGGAACTTCAACCAGAATACCGGTTATCAAAACTGGCAATCAGGTCCAGGATATAGAAACGAAACTCGAGAGGCTAGGAAACTCAATAGGCAGCCCGGTACTCTACCGAGCAACACCCAGCAAAATCCTAAGCCTCAGCAGAATAACCAGGGATTCGGGCAGAAGTATAACCATCCGAATGCTCGTAACGAGCAAGTCAATGCAATCACAACAAGAGCAGGTAATACTTATGATTCTGCAAATCCTTTACCTAATGATGTTACTCCTCTTGTACAGGTTGAAGCTGATGAAGCTGTTGATGATGAGATGAGATGGACCGAACCCAGCCGTGAAGACACCGGTTGTTCCATCCAAGTCCGTTGAGAAGACTACTGTTGAGGCACCACCGGTTAAACCGTATCAACCGAAGATACCATTCCCTCAACGGTTGAAGAAAGGGAAGATCAAGGAGAATTTCAAAAAGTTTGTGGATTTAATCCAAAATGTTAACATTACTCTTCCTCTAGTTGATCTTCTTGCAGGTATGCCTAACTATGCGAAGTTTCTCAAGGAACTCATCTCGGATAAGAAGAAGTTAGAAGAAGCAAAGACAGCGGTAATGAGTGCCGAGGTTTCAGCTATCATCAAGAATGAGATTCCTCCAAAATTGGAAGATCCAGGGAGTTTTCTTATCTCTTGTGCTTTTGGTGCTTATTTATGCAAGGCATTGGCCGATCTTGGGGCCAGTATTAATTTAATGCCTTATTCTGTCTACAAAAAGTTGTCTTTAGGTGCATTGACCCCAACCCGCATGAGCATTAGGCTCGCGGACCGATCATTCCAATATCCCATGGGGATAGCGGAAAATTTACAGATTAAGGTGGGTCACATGATTTTTCGGTGATTTTGTTATTAGAGATGGAGGCGGACGTTAATGTCCCTCTAATTCTTGGCCGACCATTCCTTATGACCGCGGATGCTATCATCCGGGTTAAGGCTAAGGAGATTTCCTTAGGGGTTCGGTGATGACCGGGTTGTTTTTAATGTTGATAGAGCTCTTAAGCATCCTTACTCGTGTGATGAATCTTGTTTCAGGATCGATGTTGTTGATGAAGAAGATGCTTTGGAAAAGGAGCTTATGGACTACTTGGATATGGAAGAAGACGAGGCATTTCTAGCTTGCAGTGAAGAAGAGCAAGAATTGGTTGGTGAGATGGTGCATGAGATCATGGCGTTGAGTGTTGATGAAACGCCACCGGAAGATGAAACGTTTGAAGAGATCACCATTGATGATAGAAGACGAGTGCTAACTTCGGTAGAGAACCCTCCGACCGATTTAGAACTCAAACCACTTCCGGACCATCTAGAATATGCATATCTTGAAGGTGTGATTCCCGAGGAGATGTCAAAGCAGGAGAAGAAGAAACTTCTGACTGAGGTGAAACATTACTTTTGGGAAGATCCTTTCTAGTTTAAAATGTGTGCAGATGGCTTGATAAGGAGATGCGTGTCGGGAAGTGAAACTCGAAGGATTCTAGATGAATGTCACCATGGACCAACCGGTGGTCATTATGGACCGGTTGTGACCGGTAAGAAAGTGTATGATGCAGGTTTCTATTGGCCAACTATTTTCAAGGAAGCACATACTTTGGTTCAAGTTTGTGACGTGTGTCAAAGACAAGGTAACATTTCTAGACGTGATGAAATGCCTCAAAACTTTATTTAGGTATGTGAAGTTTTTGATGTTTGGGGCATAGACTTTATGGGACCTTTTCTCCCATCTAATAAGAATTTGTATATCCTTGTTGCTGTTGATTATGTTTCCAAGTGGGCCGAGGCTAAAGCCTTGCCAACGAATGATGCACGTGTTGTCATTCACTTTTTGAAACAACTTTTCTGTAGGTTTGGTGTGCCCAAGGCCTTAATAAGTGATCGTGGGAGTCATTTCGCGAATCACCAACTCGCTAAGGTGCTTAAGAGGTACGGTGTAAATCACCGTTTTTCGACCTCCTACCACCCGCAAACGAGTGGCCAAGTTGAAAATACTAACCGGGCGTTGAAGAGAATTCTTGAGAAAACCGTAGGAGATAACCCAAAGTCTTGGTCCACCAAGCTTGATGATGCTCTATGGGCATTTAGGACCGCCTACAAGACACCGATTGGGACTACCCTATTCCGGTTGCTTTATGGCAAGACTTGTCACCTTCCTATTGAAATTGAGCATAAAGCCTATTGGGCGCTCAAGAATTAAATATGGACCTAGTTGAGGCCGGTGAGTTGAGATCATTGCAATTAAATGAACTAGATGAACTTAGGTTGCATGCTTATGATAACTCTAGACTTTACAAGGAACGAACTAAAGTGTGGCATGACCGTAGGCTTAGAAAGAAGGATTTTAAAGCCGGTGATAAAGTTTTGTTGTTCCTTTCTAAGTACAAGTTTAAGCAACCAAAGTTGACATCTAGGTGGACTGGCCCTTTTGTGATCAAACATGTTTATCCGTCTGGTTATGTTGAATTGTTTAAATCGGATGGAACTACTTTTATTGTTAATGGTCACAGGTTGAAGCTTTATCATGAAGAAGAGGAAAATGTGGGAGTCGTCATTGACGAACTTCCATTTTTCGAAATAAAGCAATGAAGAAGGACTTCGAGTCTAGCTAAAGACTCATAAATAAATTAAGCGCTTCGCGGGAGGCAACCCGTGTTTTGATGTGTTTATGTTTTTGTTTAATTTTGTTATTTTTCATGTTTTTAAGGTGTTTATATCGAGTTTTGCAGGTCTGGGGTCTTTCTACACTTACCGGTAAGTTGATCGTGGACGAATAAAGAGGTAAGTGTGAGGGGGTGCAACTGCGACGCAGCCATCACACTGCGCCGCAGTGTTGCTTCTAACCAGAATGCGACACAGTCTCACGAGACCGCGAAGCAGTTAAATGCTCGAGAATAAAGGGGTGTGCCACAGTTAAGTGATGCGACACAGTCCATGTGTTTCCAGAAAATCGAAATTTTTAAAAAAAATAAATCATATTTTAAATAAAACTGAGACGCAGTGGTAGGACTGCGCCGCAGTCCGGTTCAGATCTGGTCAACGTAATAAGAGACTAGGGTTGTTCACTTTTTACCACATAAAAAAAACTAATAACACTCCCTTTGCTCTCTAATTTCTAGCCGACCCCCTTCATAATTTCTTGAGTTTTCTTCTTATTTTTCAATTGTAATCATCATGACTCGATCCGGGAAGGTTAGTATCTCTTCTTTCTTTACCTTCTTTTCTTGTTTAGTTTTTAGTTTTGATTTTTAAATAATTCTTGGATTCGTTTAAATTAGTGGTCATGATTTGGTAGGAAGTTTGTGAATAAGGCCGAGGGTTAATTACTATGTTGTGGTTTCATGAATGCCGTTCCTTGATGGATTCGAATTTAGGATTTTTGTTGGAAAATTTACTCAACTTGATAAAACCCTCGACCGCTTCCCAGTTTGTGTTTGAGTGCGACGCAGTTCCAAACGGCGCCGCAGCTTTAAAATTGATGAGTGTGACGCAGTGCCACACTGCGCCGCAGTGTTTATTTCCGAGGTTCGGACTGCTATGCAGTCAGCCAAGACTGCGTCGCAGTCTGACCTATGTCAGACCTAATCTCTTTTAAGCCTATATATGGTTATGATTATATCGGGGGTTGACAGTTTTGATGATTTTTGTTCGTGTGCAGCTTCCAGTTACAGGTGGACGCAATCCTAGGCGACCTTCCGCCTCATCTCACACGGGAGAGGGATCCACCAGTGCAGCTCAAGCTGCCATTGCTCCTGTTCCCGCTTTATCCGATCACCAATGGCTCACTTGGCCTCGAGCTTCTCAAGAACAAAAAGCTGCTTATAACGAACGGTTGGAGAAATTTCTTCACAAAGACATCGAGGAGCCCAGGTATATTACGGATGATATGATTGATATGTTAAGGGTAAGGGGGGAAATTAAAGGCTTTTTGAGGTTAGTTGGAATGGAAAATGATGAACATGGGAACCCCATAGACCAAGAGTTTCGGATTTGGGTAGACATTTTCAATAATCGGGGAATGGTTTGTAAGGAATGGTGCTTAGAAGTGTATTCAACTATCAATGTAAGCACCATTGATAAAGTAAAAAAATATTTTTGATGAGAAATGCATTCATTTTCGTTGTGGTGGGAAGGATAGATCTTTAACAATTGTTGAGTTTGGAATTGCAACGGGAATGTATAGCAGTGAGTTAGTGGAAAACAATCAGTTGTTTAGGAAGTTGTTAAAGATGGGAGCTAGGACCGGTTTGGGATTCCCGGATGGTGATCAAAGGTCTTATTATAAACAAATTTCTGGGGGAAGGACTTGGACTTTTAAGGCAGGGTGAATACAATTCAGTCACCCATTTTGCGTTTGTTTCTTAAGATGATTGTGTATTTGGTTGTCCAGCGTTCAAATCAGCGGGACAAGGTTTATTTGGAGGATTTATGGCTATTGAGGTTGTTCCATGAGGGTGCCCCGTATAGAACTGCTTGTGCCCTTACATGGGCTAAGCACATGGGCACCCGAGGTATGAGAGATAGGAAGATTGTGTGTGGCCATTATGTCACCAGGTTGGTTAAGTTTTTTGATTGTAAGAGAGATAGGGCGAATGCAACTTTCAACTTGAATTGGAAACCAATGAAGCCTTTTGAATATGTGGATTTGAAACGGTTTGGGTTGCTGAAACCCCAAACCCATAGGGATTTCTACTCTCTGATAGATTTTGGTGATGTCGTTCCTGAAGAAGAAGAGGGGGACGATGGTGATGATGTGGAGATGGAGGAGGCTGCTGAGGAGGAACCCGATCCAGTACGACATCCTAAGCGTCGTGCCGCTAATACTGCAGGGGCCTCTACTTCTTCTTCTTCCGACCCCGCAGGTTTATTGGATCTCTCTCCTCTTCAGTCGGTGGTGGATCAAATTTTTTCTTCTCAGCAGGCTTTCCAAACTCGGATGGATGACTTTCTCTAGCAGGTTGGCAGTGATTTGACTTACGTTGGTTCTGGTCTGGGCAGGGTGGTTTATGACTCACGGCGTTATCAGCCGATGTGGGAGGCCCAGTTTACAGGACGAGATTACACCCCACCCCCGGTCATTCCAGAGTATGATCCACCTAGTATTTTTATTCCCCAGCAGAGGGTTGGTGGAGGTTTTTACTTTCCTCCCGAGCCAGGTTGAGGAGCCTCCCCGTCATGATCCAGGAGCATTGGGACCGGATATGCCGGTCCGATTTGGTTCTTATACAGGTACATATGCAGGTACTGGATGTTGGAGAGACAGGAGGTGCTGAGCCCTCTTTTGCTGAGCAGGTTGTCCGATCGTTATTTGATTACGGTAACATTCCTGGTTACCGTCCCTATCCACCTCACCCTCCACTACAGTGATCCATTGCAGGATGAAGATTGAGCCGTCTGCCGTCTATTGGTTGATGGCTTGTACTATTTGTTTGAACTATTTACTTTTCCGTACTTTTCTTTATTTTCTTAGTTTGGTTTGTATCCACCCTTAGGGGTGATGGACGTCGTATTTTATTTCCATTTCCGTTGAATAAGTAGGGTAGAATGATGGCATGCTTAACTTTATATTATGTTGGTTTTGTTGTTTGTTCATGTGTGATAGCAAGGTTGTCATATGCATATGCTGGCAGTAAGTTCAACGCTCATACTCTTGTTGGCATCATTCAGCATGGAACACCCGTCATACCTGGCAAGTTTTTCTTGTTCTTGATTTTGTCTTTTGTTTACTTTCCCCTATTTCCCATAGTTTGCCTTAGTTCATTGGACATTGAGGGCATTGTCCAACTCAAGTGTGGGGGGGATGGTAAATAGGAAAAAGTCGGGTATTTTAGATGATTTTTAAACTTTTGCATGCTTGTCCTTGTAGTTAATTGCTTTTGTCACTTAATTATAGATATTAATGAGCAATGTAACTACACCCTTGGTACAAATTTTAATATGTGGAATGTGTTTTGACTGATTAATTAGGCAATCCCTTCTGGATTAATAATATGACTAGCACGCTCAAAGCACCAAAACACCCAAATTGTGAGATTATTGATTCATTTTAGTATGATAGGTGTACGGTTTTGGATTTATTAGCCTTGTAAATTTGTCCCTCTCATAGGCTTTTGGATTTATCCGGAAGTAAGGGTCTCTTTTAGAGCTCTGAACTATGATGTGCAAGTTTGAGGTTGGTTTTCCATTTCCGGATTATTTCATTTGCTATAAGTGTGCCGGTGATTGCGTTGATTCTAGAACTTGTCCTGGTTGATCGTTCCGTGATTTTTCTATATGATGAAGAGGCAAATTAGGATTTAAACCTTTGTTCTTTGTATGTTTACCCCTTGTTTCGTAAAAATTTGTTATGTGCATGTTTTGTAATGTGCTTAGTAGCTAACTACACTGGTTAGTGAACCACCTGTTTAAAACCCTTATGTTGCACTCACTTTTAGTGCAAGAAACAATAGAAAACATGTTGTCATTAGCCTGTTCTTTGTATTAAATCCACCCCAAATATACACCTTTCCTAGCCATACCGATAGTCGAAGTCCTGGTGGGTCATTGGTTGCCTATGCTAGTGGATGGTTTGGGTTTTGTCTTATTATGTCGGGTTGGGATATTCTCATTTTATGGGGGTAGTTTGATTTCGTCATGGTTTTTGGATAAAGTCTGGATTGTTCATCTTAGCATATTATTAAATGATTTGTCATTGTTTCTCCGCTATGTAAGAGAATACCAATTAGTCAGAGTAAAAGTAGCTCACAAAAAAAATGAATAAAAAGAATAAAAGAATTGAAAAACAGAAAAAGAAAAAAAAAGAGAAAAAGAAAAAGAGCTTGGGCTGTCAGTTGGTATTTCTCACTTTTGGTCAAATCATTTTTGTAAGTTGGTACATCTATTACCAACGAAAGGATTCTGAAATACTATATCCTTTGATTAATTTTCTTAGTTGGCATGTATGTTTAAGCCAACATGGGTAGTTAGGAGGATGAGTTGTTTGATTGTCATACACCACAATGGTGTCGGTTTTTGATCGTTCTATTGGGGGTATTGTCGGGAGAACTTCTTGGGATTTGGACCGTTGGCAACTAATGACATGGGATTGTTTATGGACTAGACTATATGTGAAAATTTGTTAAATGTTGTGTTAGTTCTTTGTTAACACTATTTGTTTACCCAAATTTCCATACCCTGTTTAAATACCCTGTTAAGCCTCAGATATGTTACAACCCTTTAAAGTCCTCTTCTGATAGACGTTATAGGGCGCGAGCGCCTTGGTGATATAGGAACAAACCTAGTACAAGCCTATGGTTAAAAGATTATGCATCACGACTTGGCATTGAGTGATTATTCAAATATTCAACCCCAAAAGTAAGTTAGTTGGAGTAGGATAGGCGAGATATCACTTATTCGTTTCATTTGTGCTTAGTCGTGTTATTAAGGCTTGTATATCAGTTGAATATTGTCAAACATTCCGGTTTTCATTTAAGATTAAAACTGCCTAACCATTTATTCTCATTTTTGATTATGGTTGAGCTTCTTTTTGATTACTGAAATGTGGTTCCATGAAGTGCCAAGGTTTAATCTGTTTTTAGCTTGGAATTGCTTGAGGACAAGCAAAGCTTAAGTGTGGGGGGATTTGATATGTCGTATTTTATACCCATTTCCCACGGATTAGTTAGTTGTTTTGGTATGGTTTTAGAGTCGTTTTCGTATATATTTGGTACGTTTATGGTATTTGTTAGTGTTTCAGGTGTTAATAGGTACTTAAGCGTTTATCTGAAGAAAACGATGTTGCTGGAGTGAAACTAGTGCTTACGGACGATTTACGAGGCACGAAACTGAAGATTCAGACCTGGTCAACGAAAGTCAACAGCAGCTGCGACGCATCAAGCAACTGCGACGCAGTGGGATTTTCCGAGGAATAAACTGCTTCGCAGTCACCAGAAACTGCGGCGCAGTTGGACCAAGTACAAACCAGTGAAGTCAACGATCGTCAAAGTCAACGGAAGTCAAGTATGTGACTGCGACGCAGTCCGGCGCCGAATTTTGGTTATTATTTTGGAAACTATAAATAGCTTGCAAAAACATTCTTGAAACCCTAACTATTATTCCAGTCGACTTTTGGAGCTTTTGGAGCAGATTTTCATCCGTTTATTTTCTTCCAAAGAACTTTTCCCGGGCGTGTCGAAAGAGAATCCGTCTTGGGAGTCTGATCCTCCCTGCGTTGATCCCGGTACCCCTGAATTAGGTGTCCTTGGGGAGTATTCTCCTCAGCCATGGGTTTTGATTATTATGATCGTGGGTTAGGTTCTCTGCGTTTTTTTTTAGTGGTGTCCCACGGATGGCGCCAATTTGTTTGATCAAATAATCGCACTATGGCTCAACCGGAGGTGTGAGTGTGGTTGTTGGTGTTTATCGGCGATTCCCTTACGGTCAGAGGGTCGAAGACCGCTTTACGTTAGACTTTGGGTTTTAGGGTTTGTATATCGAATGTGTATGATCGTGAATGAATGAATGCTTTGCCGTGAGGCTTCCTCCTCTATTTATAGAGGTTGGATAACTTGGAGAGGAGGGTAAGAGAATTAGGGTAAATCTCTCCCTCTTTTGAGAATATCTTGTTTCCTTCTTGAGGAGATTTGTGGTAATCTTGTACCAAGCCGTGTCCGAGTATATCAGAGCTTCGATATATGTTTAATCGAATAATTATGGAGGAGATCTATATCCGATCTTTATTATATATCTCCTCGGAGCTGGGTAATTGTTACCTTTAGAGCTCCGGGGTAATCATTTATGCGGAGGTCGAGCTCCGTTATGGGCATAAGTAACTTTACCTGTACGAAGATAACTTCGTGTTCTACTTCTGCTTCGGTTACGGAGCTAGCGCTCCGTATGGGTATATCATCACTTTTGTTTCAGCTTCAAAACGATTATGAGGATCATTCGCAAACTTTTCTCGAATCTCCCTTTCTGTTCTATCCTGTTCTGTATTCACTTTCCGTGGATTGTAATAATCACGACTTTTACTAGAATCAGAGTTACCTGAATTGGAATCTTCCTCATCATCTGTCGATTCTGGACCATCATCAGGATCTGCATCTGGAGCAACCATCACAGCTTTTCCTTTATCATTCTGAGTCCCAGAAGTACTAGCACCAGCTGTACCAGCAATCCCTGACTCTCTTTGTCTTGGCGACTCCCCCTGAATGTTTGCAGTCTCTGAAGTAATCCCAACAGCATCATCAACATCTTGACCTTGACCCTGATTCTATGGCTCACCAGCATTTGGTTGTCCTTTGTTTGGATCTTGAGCTGGATCTTGGTCTTCATGATCATCATCTCTTGTTTTCTTAGCTAGCTCATCATCCTTACAACCAGTTTTATCTCCACCTTGAGCGAAGAGTTGGTCAAGTCTAGAACCAAGAGAATGAACAAGAGCTGTCATTAAGTCCATCTCTTCTTGATGCTTAGCAGCTTGAAGCTTCATATTATTCTCCAAAGCTGTAACTATCATCTCTAACATCTTCTTCTCTTTGGCAATCTTTCTTCTTTTTCGTCGTCATCCTCTGAATCATCACCAGCATTAACAGTAACTGGCAATCCAGAAGGACCAGCAACATCACCAACTGGAGCAGAAGTAGAATGTAAGTCCCTCGGGTCTTGTACTCTTATCTAACCGAGATTGACTTAAGGATATGTCGAGGTGCGGAAATTCCTCGAGATAACCCACGGTTTATATATCAACCTTTAGATGATATATATATCACTATATATATATATCTTTTTGCGTGAAAGTAAACACTCGGGAACGGCTCTCCGGATTCACCTTACCAAACACGTGGTAATCTAAATCTACGAGCCGTTTGGGGGCCGGGTGTGTGTTTGCGGTTCGTGCACGAGACGAGTATCACCCACAAGACAAACCTTGCGTGTTCTTAAGTTTCTCTCTCTAGGATTTGCTCGTTTCTCTCTCTACACTCTTGTCCAAACACGCATACACACACCCACTATTTATAGGCAAAGACTAGGAAACACGCAAATCACCATTTGCGTGTTTCTGAACACGCATGGCCCAACAGGCTTTGCGTGTTTCTTTGTCAAGGCCCATTAGGGTTTTGGCCAGTTTTGCGTGTTTCCCTGAACACACAAAACGTTTGAGTGTTTTTATGGTCAAGCATACTTTTGCTTGTTTCCACAGAAACTCTCAAACCATTTGAGAGTTCTTGAGAACAAGCATACTTTTGCTTGTTTCTTAGAAACTCTCAAATGACCATTTGAGTGTTCTTACTTGAACAAGCAAATCTTTTGCTTGTTCCTAAGAACTCTCAAATAACACTTAGGATATGTTGAGCAAATGTCTTTACTGCTGTCAAGACGCAGAACCGACATTATACTCAGAGTTAATGTCTTTACTGCTGTCAAGACGCAGAACCGACATTAACTCAACTAATGCTTTAACTGCTGTAAGTATACGCAGAACTAGCATTAGCCTTCGACAACATTTCAACTGCTGTAAATACGCAGAAACAACGTCGTCTATATTACCTATTGGAAGTGTGTACTTAAGATAATGTTTATACTGCTGTAAATACGCAGAAACACAATTATCTTAACTTCCCTTTGGAAGTACATTAAGTTAATATCTCAACTGCTGTTAAACGCAGAAACAATATTAACTTAATTACTCTTTACATGTTATGTCTAAAACCTGCACAATACAAATAATAAACAAACACATAAACATAATTGGATCCCAATTGGCTCAACAAAATATGCCAAGGTAATATTATGGACAAACGGTAATTACAAGATAATTACAAGACTTGAACTTATAAATAAATATACTTCACATATCTAGAATGCTCATGTCACTGAGAATCATGCACTAACAGTCTCCCAATTGACATCAGCATCTAGATATGGCCTTCAAGTCTTCGTTTGTCATCCTAAGTGGTGGCCAAAAACCCTCTTCAGGAACTTCAAGTGCTCTTTACTTTCTTCTGCTTTTCCTCTTCCTTTTGACACGAGTTTCTTTCTCAAAATCTGAGTCAGACTCTGTCAGTGATTCTGTGCTTCTGCCTGCAGCAAGTCTACGAGCTCTATCTTGATCTGCCCAAGATCCAGGATCCTTTGGCTTGATCATGTCGGCCATTGCATTTTGATATGCCACGTTATCGTGTCCGAACTTGATAAAGATCTCGTTCTTCAGATTCAAGGTGTCAGAAGAGTCAGATGATATAACATCATCTCCAGAAGAATGGAACACTCTGATGACCAACTCCTACATCTCCAGTTGATCGTTCCTGGACACCAACTCCTACATCTCCAGTTGGTGTGGGACCAGCATCGGCAGATGCTTTCCCTTTGTCTTCAGCTGTGGGGGCTCGAGAGGTACCAGCAACACCAGGCTGGCTTTGCTCCCCCTGAGATATGGCAGTCCTCGTGCCCATTGGAAATCTTGAAGTCTCTCTTTGTCTGCTAGGATCATCTTCCTCGTCCTCTCTACTTTCCCTCCTAAGGGCATCATCCTTGCAGGTTGGCTGTATCTCCCCCTGAGACTTAAGATTTTCAATAATCTCATTCAACTGGTCATAGTCGTCATCGAAGCTTGTCAAACCTGCAGTCTGGCTCTATATAACTTCATTATGATTTCCCAATCTTTCGGCAATCTTTTTCAGGTGTTTAGATGTCTCAGATTGGATCTGATTGTAGAGCTTCCTGCCTTGTTCGAAGCTGAGCATTCTTGCCTTCAGCTCTTCAAGCTCCAAACGATGTGATTCTTCCTGCTTAGACAGATTTTCTGTCAAGCCAGCAACCAAAGCTCTCATGTCAGCCACTTGCTTTACTAACCCAGATATTGCATCATCGTGAGTTCTGGAGCTGCTTGGTTGGGAAGACATCACTGATGGTCGAGAAGGGATAGTTGGTGGTACAGTTGGTCTTGGAGCAGAAGGTCTGATTGTAGATGCATGTGGTTGCTGGATTGCAGAAGGTCCAACAACCGGAAGAGTAACTGTAGTTTGTGGAACTGATGTTGTTGCTGCACTGGTGGAAGATGTGAATGCAGACCCTGTAGCTGAAAGTCTGATTCTTGTACTTGTTTGCTCAACCGGTGGCCTCATCATCAACCCCTTACCTGCTCCCTTAGGTCTAGCAGCTACTTCCTTAGTATCAGTCTGCACATGCTCAGACATACGACTCGGCCCCTCTTCAACTGCCACACTCATTAATGCACTAAGTCGAGGTGACTTATGTGTGCCTGATGTGCCTTCTCCAGCCCTCTTTCTCCTTCTGGGCTGTAGAGGCGAACTATCTTCTTCATCCTCCTCCTCAGGCTGAAAATCTGCATCAGCCTTGAGTTCCCTTTCAGACTGAGCAGCACACTTTTCTTGCAAAAGCCTGCGTGCTCTTTCTTGAGGGTCCTCTTGACCATCATCATCACTGGAGCTATCCTCTTGACTGCTCTCAGTGGCATGAGGATCACTATTTGCCTCATCATTGGCCTCGTGATCCTCGAACATCTCATCGATCTCTGCCTCAAGATCTGCATGAGCGTCAAAATGTTGAACCTGATGGATATCATCATCTGGTTCTAACATTTGCTGTGCAACCTCCGCAACTTCTTCAGCATTACCTTGACCTTGCTCCACTTGAAAGAACAAATCATCGACAGCTTCAGCATTTACTGGGGGTTGTTGCACTTGAGGTTGTTGTTGTTGTTGTTGTTGTACTTGGTGTGCTGCAGGTGGTGGTTGAGGAACTTGCTGTGGAGCTGCAGCAACATTTCCTTCAACATCTGACCCATCATGGGCAAAACCGTCATTATCCGGTGCGATATATGCCGGATTGATGACAGCGCCGAAGAGACGTCTATCAGTCGGTCGAGCTGGAGGTGGGAGTGAACCTCTGTAATTGTAACTATCGTTGAATATACGATTAGGCATAGTAGTTACATGCTCGACAGGACCCACCTGTGGTAGATTGGGCAGACGAGCATTGATGATCATCATGATAAATTGAGGATACATAAAAAATCGCTCGTTGGCAACTTGTAACACCCTGCTTTATAAAAATGTGGATTTCGAAAAACATTTCAGCTTTAAACATAACACTGTTAACAAAATGCGGAAGCGACGTTTAAAAATCCAATTTTATTCCTAACGGAATCAATAAAACATAATTAATGTCTTAAAAGGTGTTACCAACAAGTATCATCACAATAATCTAAATGAAACCCACAATCAAAACCAACAAAGTAACGACCAAATGGCTAAATAAATATGTCTACTCAAATGATTGCAACTAGGGGTAACTAAAGCCAACATCCATAAGCTCCAGTAAAAGCTACCCATCTCACAAGCATGCTATCGAGCTACTGATCAACGCCTAACCTGAGGGCACAACACATTTTCACAAAAACAAGTGTCAGCTATTAAAGCTGAATAAGATAACAGGTTAGTTTAATGAAAAGGATTGCCAATTAAATTAATTTATAAAAACAACTCATGCATATATAAAGGCACAACAACAATATCAACACAATCTGCATAGTAGGAATATCAAATCCTATAATGTGCCTAGCAATCCTCCATATCAACACTAGCTACTTAACTGCACAAGCAACACAATCAACGCAAAGGTTATGCCAAATAAAATCTGCACAAATACGTTGTGTGAGGCGGCCACATAGCCAAACAGGAAACCTCACACCCGACTAGATGGGTAGCCTTACGGGGTCCATCATTGTCGTTATGGATAGGCATAACCAAATCCATGAGTAACCCGTTACTACACTGGTGTTCAATCACTTCACCCGGAATTACTCTATCAACGCTAATTGGGTCAAACGGGAAACA
This sequence comes from Erigeron breviscapus, assembly GCA_034093135.1. Lineage (NCBI taxonomy): Eukaryota > Viridiplantae > Streptophyta > Magnoliopsida > Asterales > Asteraceae > Erigeron > Erigeron breviscapus. Next base: position 53,870,443 of record CM067175.1, on the reverse strand, counting down.
TGTACAGTGCCCCCGAGTGATCAACGCAGCACAACTAGCCTAAATAGGCTAACTGTGGGTTAAGCTTAACTCTTTCAACACAATGCTCGAGACTTATCTACACAAATAGGTTGCAACCAAATCTACTCATCAACACTAAGGCCCTTATCGTGCACGTGACATGACAACTTAAATCATGTCTAGTGTTCTATGTCAACAAGTTCACACAACATTCACAACTCAAAGAACAAACTACATAAGCAAATTATGCAATAATCATCTCATTTCTACATAAACATGCATAAACAATACCCCAATCAACTTCCCACATATATCTCACACCCAACATATGCATGAGATATTTAAGCAATATAAAATGGGGTTTAATTATCAAAACTAAGTTTTGTTGTGTCCCTCATGTGTCAAAAGTAAGTTATCTTACCTTTGCGCTTCACAAACCACAAATAATAATAGTTTACCAAGCTTGTTATGTATTCCCAATGATCTATAACAATCGATAATTAAAATAAGTTAACTAAAGAAACAGATCATTATAAACTGCTAACATCAATTACTACATCAATAAATGGAACCATGTCGAGTATTCAAGAAATACATGACTTTTCTAAAAACTACATTGCAAGCAATTTTCGTTCCTCTATCTCTTTATGTATCTGCGGCCCCACCAAAGCACAAGGACTATTTATTTTACCTTTAATATTTTCAAATATGCTAGTCTACTCCACAAACTTAAAAACACACAAAAAGGGATATTTTAGCTTTTCACTATTTTTAATTGCAGGCAACAAAAAAAATAACAACCCCATCAACTTGGTTCTTCCCTTATGAATTAGGCATGAAGTACCCAACAAATATTTTGACACAACCATTTAAATATTACTTATTAATAAACAACAATACTAAATAACATATGGCTTTCTTCTTTCTTTGAAGCCTGCGACTAGACATCAGCCACCCCAAATCACCTTTAAACCCAAACAATATTTAATAAGATATACACATATATTTTTCGGCTACACTAGGAAGCAACAAAACTACAATTTGATCCCTTTCTTCTTATTATTTTCGGTCCACCCAAAAAGAGCACAACTCCATTTTTTTATTATTATTACCTTCACCAATTAACTCATTTGTTTCCTTATGACTGTACAGGATCACATGACAACATAAGATTATTATTGCTTTTAGCCTCTACGCTTGACACATGATAAAAGAAGGAAACTGACAATAGGATATAGATCAAACTGCAGTTTATATTAAACCGATTGAATACTATTATTTTATATTAAACCAACAATACAACTAGTCACAACATATTATAATGAATCATTGAATATATGATTTTTACCTGATGTAATATGAGACAACAATAGACAATCAAGATTTTGCTTCTTTATCGCTACACGACTACCCTCACAACCCAATAAAGTTTCTTCTCCTCTCCTCTTATTCGACACTTCCCACGGCAGCAAAACCTAAGATTTTGTGTTTCTCTTTTTCTTTCGCCAGACGGCTAGACACGGCTAAATTATGTATATATATAAGATATTAAGATTTTGTGAAATTAACAATTAACACCCTTCTAATTTTATTAACAAATAACAACTTCAAGTAACTTCATATAATGATATCTAATAATTATTCGACACTACTATGGAATAGATAACACTCCAACAAGCATTAGAGGTAAACATTTATCAACACTTTTAATCACACTAAATGGAACACCTATCCATATTTATCCACATAAACATCTAATAATTAACACCATAGTTATTCGCCTAAAATATAAAGCCACCTAACGATAGGTCAACATTCACTAACGGTCAAAGTCAACTAAATAAATAAAAGAGTTCGGGATGTTACAATTACCTCCTCCTAGAAAGGATTTTGTCCCCAGAATCTACTCAGCAACAAATAAATGCGGGTAACGATCCCTCATCACTGCTTCAGTCTCCCATGTCAAGCTCTCACCCTTATTGTGCCTCTATTTAATCAACACAATGTCAATTACCTTCCTACGAAGCTTCTTTTGTTTCCTTTTAATCAAACTAAAATTTGACTCAGAAATACTCTCACAACGTCATCATTTTTCTTAATATATATCTACTCATCCTCTAAGTTAAAATACCTATTTACCTCAGCATTTTTCTCCCCCGACCGAACCTGAAAATGATCATGACTATAGCTACCTCGTCCAGGACATAAGGGATAACATATGACCAAACATTATTGCTTCTCTCCTAGTTCTCAACTTAAATAAACTCCTACTACGTACTAGTTTTTTTTTTTAAACTCAACTCAATTGTCATAGGTTGGACAAAAATCTTCAATCCATCGGTTCGCCACAAAACATTAAGCAATTTTCCAACCTCCTTCATCTCAACACTATGCAAACTTTACTTAGAAGTGCTCTTATAGTTATAAAAGACAGTTATCATACCCATCGGGTTTTGACATTATAGAAACTTTACACTACTTCTAATTTTTAGAGTTTGGCTATGAAACTCAATTTTTGAAACACTTGTAGTGAGATGACCAACTAGGTAATTAGACTCACCTGTTGGAATATAACATGATTCAATTCGTAATAAACACGTACCGGGGAATCCAGATCGTCCTGTGGAACCTGTAACAGCATAAAGCATGATTGCTATTGATTTCGGGTTCCCATAACAAGATGATTGAATAAGGATGGAATGATGAATTCTGAATTTATGAATTCAATAGAGGATTAAGGATGAATTGGGGTGTTTAGGGAGGCTGTGATTATGTGTCGATTAACCTAAAATTAGGTTAATTACTCTCTATTTATATAAGGAGAGTATTTTCACATTTAGTCCCTTCTGGTGTTTAATTCGTGCCTCATTAGTCCTCTTAAGTCCAATCACCTAATGGGAAACCCTATAATACGTCTTTAAGAGTAAATACGTCCATCGAATATTTATTACTAGACATAGGGATTTCAGTTATCGTCAATTATCATATCAGGAAGGATAGATGATCAGTGACGGTCACACTAACGTGGTTCCAACATTCTCCCACTTGACCAAGCGATCATTTATCTATGAGTATTTAATAAGTCCGGCCGGGATAATACTCATTTCGTTTTAAACCGAAATCATAGCCAATAAGTACAGTCGTAGAGAAGAACATCAACTCAGGACCCCCACTAGTCAAACTATGACTCAAATTTAAAACTAATAAGCAATGATCAATTGACTGAGACAAATTTTGTTGCATAATGTCTTTACACTGTTATGAGCTCGAAGTGTAACTAATAGACAAACAAAATCTGAATAAGGAGGAAAATTTTCATTAACATAATAATAATAATGACCAACAAGTACAACATGCTATCATAATAGGTCCTTTAGTAAGCCTCATCTTCGATACGTATCCTACGAAGATTTTTAGGAGGAAGACCTTCGGTCATTGGATCCAGTAGCATCTTATGTGTACTTATGTACTCAATACAAAGAACATTTTCCTCAATCTGTTTACATACAAACAGAAACTTTGTATCAAGATACATCTCAACGCCAGTTGAACTGTTACTGTTCAAGCAAGTTACGGTAGCTGAGTTATCACAGTAAAGCTTCAATGGTCTATAAATAAAGTTGACGATTTTCGAGTCCACTGACTAAGTTCTTTAACAACATCCCATGACATGAAATTATAAACGTTCAGACATCATGGTAGACGTTGCAGTCAGTTTCTACTTATGACTCCGTCAAAAAATAGGTTTGCCAACTAACCATAAATATATACATTCAGAAGTAGATTTCTTATTGGAATTAAAACATCCTACTACTTCTAAGTTGTCACCTCTTCTATAAGTTAATGTGTAGTCTTTGGTCCTTAGCAGATATCGTAAAACCTTTTAGCCGCTTTCCAGTGTGCTAATTCGGGATTAGATAAGTAACTCCCAAGCATACCGGCGATATAATCGATATCTAGATGAGTACAGACCTGAGCGTACATAATGCTCCCAACTACTTATAAGTAAGGTATCATCCTCATTTGCTCCTATTTTATCTCAATGATTGGACTTTGGAAACAATCACATACGTCTCCTTTTACTACTAGAGTTATAGTGGGTGTGTAGTGCTGCATGTTATGGCGTTCTAAGATGTGTTCATTATAAGTCTTTTGAGAAAGAACCAGAACATCATTACGCCTATCTCGATGTACTTCGATACCTATAACATAAGAGGCATCACGGAGATCTTTTATGTCGACATTCTGCGAAAAAGTAAACGCTTCGACTCATGCAACATATCCAAGTTGTTACTTGCAAGAATATCATCCATGTGCAAAACAAGGATTGTAAATTTACTCCCACTGATCTTGAGATAAGTGCAAAGATCCACTTGATTCTTTAGAAAGTCTTGTCCTTTTATGACTTTATTAAACTTAAGGTACCATTTTAAGTGATGCTTGCTTCAACCCGTATATGGACTTATTCAACTTGCAGACCATGTGCCATTTACCTTCTGGAATTATAGGTTCACATGTATACGTCTTATTGCAAGTTTCCATTCAGGAAAGTGGTTTTGACATCCATCTGATGTAACTCTAAATCATAATGAGCTACTAATGTCATGATAATCCTTAAGGAATCTTTATGAGACAGGAGATAAAGTCTCTTGATAATCGATTCCTTCCTTTTGAGTAAAACCCTTTCGCAACTAGTTATGGCCTTATAGCGTTTGACGTTTCCTTTCGGGTCTAATTTGGTTTTGAAGATCCATTTACAACTTATAGGTTTGGATTCTTCAAGAAATTCAACCAAGTCCCAAACGTCATTATGCTATATGGAATTGAGCTTTCAAATTACAGCTTCATTCCACTATGTGGCCTGATCGCTAATAATGGCTTCTTAATAAGAGGTAGGATCAGTAAGCTTTCCAATGTCCTCAACTTCAGTTAAATAAGTTATGAAATCATCAAAAGTTATGGCCTTGCGTGACCTAGATGATCTCCTGAGTTGATTTTCAGGTTGAGTAAGGAAGATGCTTTAGCATTAATAGCATTAATAGTAAGATGCTTTGCTTTAGCATTATTTAATAAGATGCTTTATCATTAGTAGTATCATAATTAGGAGGATTAGGATTCTGATTTGGAGAAGGTGAATCAGTGAGTTTAGGAGCAGCGTTGAGTACAAGAGGAGTTATCGGAGGAGTAATAATAACCCAGAGGAGTTATCGGAGGAGTAATAATAACCGAACCGACGAGTGGTTCCCCCCGCTTCTTGTACTTATAGCAAATCTTAAGTTATGATTTGTCGTGCTCCCACTGATCTCTTAGTCTTCGAGAAACGTGGCATGATGCGTGTCAATAATGCTAGTAGTGTAGAAAAGACAGTAAAACTAATAACCGATAAAGAAACATGTAAGGGATTTAGGATCCAGTTTCTTTAAGTTAGGGTTACAGACTTATGCTTCGGCATGACAGCCTCATACTTTCATATATTTTAGACTCAGATTCCTTTCTGTCCAGGACTCTTAGGGACAGATTCTAATGGAACTTTTATTGAGTATATGAAAAGCTGTTTAAGGCCTTAGTCCAAAGGAAAGTTGGTAAGTTAGTGTTGAAAAGGCATACTCTTCACCATGTTCATTAAGGTTCTATTTCTCTTTTTAGCAACATAACATTTTGTTGAGGAGAACCTGACATGGTGTATTGGTTACTTATGTCTTGTTCCTTTCAAAAGTTATGGAAAAAGACCATGAGCTTCACCAATATCAGTGTGTCTACCATAATACTTACCTTCTTTATCTGATCTCACAACTTTTATTTTTAAGATCAAGTTTGTTTTAAACCGAAGGTTTAAGATCAATAAAAGTCTCTAAGGGTTCAGATCAGATTTAGGTGCATATAACGTGAATAATCGTTAATGAATGTAATAAATGATGCATGTCCTGAAATGAATGCGGGATAGGGGCCACTTAACGTCAGAGTGATGTATTTCCAACAAGTTGGAACTTTTAGTAGCTCCTTTCTTATTCCCTTTAGCCATCTCACCTTAGAAGCAGTAAATACATGTTTCAAAATCACTAAAGTCAAGAGAATGTAATATTTCATCCTTTATGAGTCGTATCACGCGAACTCGTGATATGTGGCTAAGATATTTATGCCACATTATGGAGGAATTCTCTAATTATTTAGGTGATTTTGTCTTTGTTTTAGTTATGTCATCAATATCAGGAGACAACAAAGACTGTGAGAAATTATGATCTAGTTCTAACTTATACAACATTCCATTCAAGAAACTAGGACCACGTAATGCATTATTATGAGTAATGGCAATCTCGTCATAACCATGAATTATTACATAACCTTCAAGGTCTTAGACTAAAAAAAACAGATACAAGGTTTCGAGAAATTCTCGATACACATAAGGTATCTACTAGTCTAATACACTTTCCATTGTTTATATGTAAATCATAAGTCTCCATGGTTTCGACATATAAGAGATCAACCCTTCCAACTCTAGGCTTTCTCTGGTCATTTGATAGTTTCTAGATTGCATGGAATCCTTGTATAAAACTAGAATCACTCACACATGTATTGATAAGTACATCAAACATAAAAGAATCAAATATTACAAAAATTAAGTTACCTTTCTTAGCTAGCTACTCCTTGATTTTAGGGCAATCTAGGCACAATCATAATTTGCAGTTAGGATTGCTTGTCAAGGACTTAATGCTAGAGGTAGTAGCACCATGATTAGCCTTTGAACTTTATTTGCAGTTTTTATTACTGTTTTTATCTTTCCTCTTAATGGAATTAGCAGTGGTACTAAGATGAACAACTTAAGGTTGGCCCAACTTAAGGCGACCATTTTCTTGCACACATATTGCTATTAGTTCACTCATCAACCATTTATCCTTCATAGCGCTAAAATTAATTTTGAAGGAGTCGAAATGAGCAAGCAATGAGGTCATTAAAATGCAAAAGAAAATTGTCATAGACTTCCATTTTTTGGACTCTTAAGCTTATGAGTCATGTCAGTCATTTACATTATGTGTTCACAAGCACTGCTATTTCCTTTGTATTTAAGCTACTTGCAAACGCCTTATACATTCCCTCGGAAACTATGATTGATGAAGTTTCTGACCATCATTATTGACAAGTGATTCACCCTATCCCACTTTATTAAAAATTCGCTTTCTGAGCTGCGGAAGAGTTAGCAGTAAAGCAGTGGGTTCATTATGGTGAATGACATAGTCAAGGTCTATCATCTACAGAATTAGAGGTAATTAATCCTTTCATAAAGCAAAGTTTGCATCAGTAAGTGGCTCAATGTCTAAGTTAGGTACTTCAGTGAAAATAAGGAGGATATTAATTTATGATACAAGCAATAGAAGATTATAATAGTAGTGCCTAAAATAAGTAGGCTTAATAGTAATGAAATTATAGTGACATGATTAGCTATATAAGGCAAACTAAGTAATGTCTATAAAAGTAAGGGAACTAAAGTAATGCCTAAAACTAACTAAGGGCTAATAATAATGTTCCTTATAGCAACATAATTAGATTTCAAAAGGTAATGAGACTAAGACCATTATACTAATGAAGCTAGTGATAAGTAAGCCTATTGTAAACACCAAAACAATAAGCTAAAGTAAGGCTCTACTTAGATGTTACATCACCTTTGGGCAGAAGTAACTAAGATCTAAGCAAACATGAGCATTAGGTCATGCAATACAACGCTTATCTTTTGACCTTTGGGCACAAAATTAAGAATCGTGTATTTTAGGCATGAAAAGAATCCCTTTGCTACACAAAACATATTAAATCACCTTTGGGCAGAATTAATATACTAAGTGTTAATTATGCAAAAGAGAAAAGAGCGCAACATGAGAATCACATTTGACCTTTGGGCGCAAATGATGAAACCATGTACATTAGTGCGAAGCCCCCACACATTACGGGGGTCCGGGGGCAGCGCCCCTGGAAAGCGGGGTCCAAGGGGCGGCAGCCCCTGGCGGGGTCCAAGGGGCAGAGCCCCTGGCTGGGGTCGAGCTGTGGTAAAAACGCCTCAGAAAAAATTATTTTCTGAAAATAAGGGTCATTTTTTCCATTTAAACTTTAAGGTAAAACATAAGCACGAACTTGATAATCAACTAAGTTAATCAGTAATCCATGAAAAAATAAGCATGGTACGAAGATAGTTAAGTTCGTAATAAGGATTAACTTCGTAAGTAGTGATTATCTTCGTAAGTAGTGATTATCTTCGTAAGAAGTTATTAACTTCGTAAGAAGTTAATTATCTTCGTAATAAAAGTAAATTCGTAAGTAGTTAACTATCTTCGTAAGTAACTTACGAAGATAGCTTACGAACATAAGCAACGAAGATAGCTTACGAAGATAGCTTACGAAAATAGCTTACGAAAATAGCTTACGAAGATAAAGTTCGTGAGGAAGTAAGTGCGAAGATGAGCAGAAGTTTCGTACACAGTTAAGCCTTACGAACTTAGAAATTCCTTACGAACTTAGAGTTCAAACGAATTTAGAGTTCAAACGAATTTAGAGTTCAAACGAAGTTTAAGTTCGTAAGAAGCATACGAACTTAAGCTTCTGCATTTTTTAGTTCGCGAATTAGGGTACGAAAACGAATCAAATCAAGGGATAAATTCGTAACGTGGCTCTGATACCAATTGTTGGAATATAACATGATTCAATTCGTAATAAACACGTACCGGGGAATCCAGATCGTCCTGTGGAACCTGTAACAGCATAAAGCATGATTGCTATTGATTTCGGGTTCCCATAACAAGATGATTGAATAAGGATGGAATGATGAATTCTGAATTTATGAATTCAATAGAGGATTAAGGATGAATTGGGGTGTTTAGGGAGGCTGTGATTATGTGTCGATTAACCTAAAATTAGGTTAATTACTCTCTATTTATATAAGGAGAGTATTTTCACATTTAGTCCTTCTGGTGTTTAATTCGTGCCTCATTAGTCCTCTTAAGTCCAATCACCTAATGGGAAACCCTATAATACGTCTTTAAGAGTAAATACGTCCATCGAATATTTACTAGACATAGGGATTTCAGTTATCGTCAATTATCATATCAGGAAGGATAGATGATCAGTGACGGTCACACTAACGTGGTTCCAACATCACCATCCAAACTAAAACAACAAAAAAAAAATAAACTCCGAAAAAACCGAAATAAACCAAATAAACCAAGGGCAAAGCTTCAAACCTTTTTGTCCGATGCATACTAAACAAAAGACCAAAAGTAAATGATGGTTTTTCTTTGTTTGAAAATAGAAGTAAATAAAAATCTTTATTTTCATGTACTGCTACTAGTGGAATAAAAACACCAAAGGAACTATTTTTTTTTTCCCCTTATAAACCACACTTACTAAATATAAAGAACAAAGCAACTTATTTTTTCCTGCTGCTAGGAACAAGAGCACAAATTGACCTTTTTTTTTATTCAGCTCAAAGTAAATGTTAGCGAATTTAACTAGTAACCTGTATGTACTGCACCTAAATTGGGATGACTCTCCCCTATTTAGCATCGCGTAAGTAGAAGTTAATCAATTTGCTATTCTATTCCTCTTCCAGTTTATTCGTTGTTAGCTACTTTTTTTTTCTCAATATACTATACGACCTCAACACCGATACAAGAACAAGAAGACAACAGGTGGGTATAGACTATCTGAGAATTGAGAATCCAAGCTGAATTAATGCGGTTGCACAAGCCACCTTAGTCAAATCTTTAATAAGCATTAAGGCATGAAAATTGAACACCGACAATAAAAAAAGTAGAAGATAAAAAAAACTAAAATTAATTCTATTCATCGAATAACAAAGCAACAACCCCTCCTCAACGTGTGATAGCCCAATGACTTGCCATTGATTCTTTGGGCCAACTAAATGGACGTATATGTTGTCACATTATTCATTTCCACGTGTGGTGAGTTACTTAATAATAGCCACTAGATATCAACATCTTATATCTATTTAATTTACTTCAACTCATTATTCCCTCAAAACACTCTAACACTAAGAATGATCTTAACATTTGAACACAAGTCAAGTCCATACATATATGTCTAACCACTAGAATCTCCTGGTAAGAAGTATCGGTTTCGCGCCTAATAACACTTCATTGCCAATTTATTCTACCATCCTTAGAGTCGATATCAAATGAATTGTAACCAAGTGGTTACTCATAACATAACACATAATAATATATCACTACATATCAATCTCATCAACTCAAATTCCTTCGCACATCGCTCAACACAAGCATAGCCATAAACATTTGCGTCATGATACACTTGCAATTATGTTCCGGACCATAATTGTAATTGTATCCTTTCACACGCGTGTTCAATAACCCACATGTGTATCAGCGATTACACCTCCTCCTTTGGGAATTCCTCACTTCTACTCAAATAAAACCAGTCTCACATCTCATCACTATCGGATAAGTTGTCGCTAACCCAGTGGGTTCTACAACAGTGTCCACAACTCATGCCACAACATTATCAACTTCATTTACACCCTTTATTGCTACATATAAAATATCAAGGTTCCACTTTCAATATTCCTACTCATTTCCTCATAATTCCAATTCTACACGCATATCTACTTTAATATAAGGAATTATTACAAATTCTCTCAAGGAATCATCTATCAAAAGCATCGAAAGATTTGACGGATATAGTGAAAAGTAAGAAAAATAAGGCTAAACAAATAAATTATGCATATTAAAAAATGCATAAAAGCCTTAATTCTACTCTCACACTCAACCCAAACCCGACCTAAAAATCAAGCTCTTCAAGGACAAGGCACAATTACCTAAGCTCAATGAGCAACAACACTACTAGTCTAAGTCCATGACCCACACATATGGTCAATGGTTCACTTAAACTACGGCTCTGATACCACTTGTAACACCCTGCTTTATAAAAATGTGGATTTCAAAAAAAAATTCAGCTTTAAACATAACACTGTTAACAAAATGCGGAAGCGACGTTTAAAAATCCAATTTTATTCCTAACGGAATCAATAAAACATAATTAATGTCTTAAAAGGTGTTACCAACAAGTATCATCACAATAATCTAAATGAAACCCACAATCAAAACCAACAAAGTAACGACCAAATGGCAAAATAAATATGTCTACTCAAATGAATGCAACTAGGGGTAACTAAAGCCAACATCCATAAGCTCCAGTAAAAGCTACCCATCTCACAAGCATGCTATCGAGCTAATGATCAACGCCTAACCTGAGGGCACAACACATTTTCACAAAAACAAGTGTCAGCTATTAAGATAACAGGTTAGTTTAATGAAAAGGATTGCCAATTAAATTAATTTATAAAAACAACTCATGCATATATAAAGGCACAACAACAATATCAACACAATCTGCATAGTAGGAATATCAAATCCTATAATGTGCCTAGCAATCCTCCATATCAACACTAGCTACTTAACTGCACAAGCAACACAATCAACGCAAAGGTTATGCCAAATAAAATCTGCACAAATACGTTGTGTGAGGCGGCCACATAGCCAAACAGGAAACCTCACACCCGACTAGATGGGTAGCCTTACGGGGTCCATCATTGTCGTTATGGATAGGCATAACCAAATCCATGAGTAACCCGTTACTACACTGGTGTTCAATCACTTCACCCGGAATTACTCTATCAACGCTAATTGGGTCAAACGGGAAACATGTACAGTGCTCCCGGGTGATCAACTAGCCTAAATAGGCTACCTGTGGGTTAAGCTTAACTCTTTCAACACAATGCTCGAGACTTATCTACACAAATAGGTTGCAACCAAATCTACTCATCAACACTAGGGCCCTTATCGTGCACGTGACATGACAACTTAAATCATGTCTAGTGTTCTATGTCAACAAGTTCACACAACATTCACAACTCAAAGAACAAACTACATAAGCAAATTATGCAATAATCATCTCATTTCTACATAAACATGCATAAACAATACCCCAATCAACTTCCCACATATATCCCACACCCAACATATGCATGAGATATTTAAGCAATATAAAATGGGGGTTTAATTATCAAAACTAAGTTTTGTTGTGTCCCTCATGTGTCAAAAGTAAGTTATCTTACCTTTGCGCTTCACAAACCACAAATAATAATAGTTTACCAAGCTTGTTATGTATTCTCAATGATCTATAACAATCGATAATTAAAATAAGTTAACTAAAGAAACAGATCATTATAAACTGCTAACATCAATTACTACATCAAAAATGGAACTGTTATTATTATTATATTATTATTATTATTATTATTATTTTTTTTTTTTTTTAATTTTTTATTATTATTAATAGTATTGTTATTATATCATACGAAAGTATTATTATTCTATTTTTCTTGTATGGGTAATGATCAATCCTCCTAATTAGGAGGATGATAAATCCTCCTAATTAATAGGATCGTGACATGTGGAAAATCAGGGGGTGAGATTAGGAAAGAGAATTAGTGGATTACATGTGAACAAGTGGATATATTAAGAGGATTTTTAGGAAGATTGGTTAGGAGGATTTATCATTTTCCTTATTGAATACTCTTAAAAGACATGGTTCCATTTATTGAAATACATGACTTTTCTAAAAACTACATTGCAAGCAATTTTCGTTCCTCTATCTCTTTATGTATCTGCGGCCCCACCAAAGCACAAGGACTATTTATTTTACCTTTAATATTTTCAAATATGCTAGTCTACTCCACAAACTTAAAAACACACAAAAAGGGATATTTTAGCTTTTCACTATTTTTAATTGCAGGCAACAAAAAAAATAACAACCCCATCAACTTGGTTCTTCCCTTATGAATTAGGCATGAAGTACCCAACAAATATTTTGACACAACCATTTAAATATTACTTATTAATAAACAACAATACTAAATAACATATGGCTTTCTTCTTTCTTTGAAGCCTGCGACTAGACATCAGCCACCCCAAATCACCTTTAAACCCAAACAATATTTAATAAGATATACACATATATTTTTCGGCTACACTAGGAAGCAACAAAACTACAATTTGATCCCTTTCTTCTTATTATTTTCGGTCCACCCAAAAAGAGCACAACTCCATTTTTTTATTATTATTACCTTCACCAATTAACTCATTTGTTTCCTTATGACTGTACAGGATCACATGACAACATAAGATTATTATTGCTTTTAGCCTCTACGCTTGACACATGATAAAAGAAGGAAACTGACAATAGGATATAGATCAAACTGCAGTTTATATTAAACCGATTGAATACTATTATTTTATATTAAACCAACAATACAACTAGTCACAACATATTATAATGAATCATTGAATATATGATTTTTACCTGATGTAATATGAGACAACAATAGACAATCAAGATTTTGCTTCTTTATCGCTACACGACTACCCTCACAACCCAATAAAGTTTCTTCTCCTCTCCTCTTATTCGACACTTCCCACGGCAGCAAAACCTAAGATTTTGTGTTTCTCTTTTTCTTTCGCCAGACGGCTAGACACGGCTAAATTATGTATATATATAAGATATTAAGATTTTGTGAAATTAACAATTAACACCCTTCTAATTTTATTAACAAATAACAACTTCAAGTAACTTCATATAATGATATCTAATAATTATTCGACACTACTATGGAATAGATAACACTCCAACAAGCATTAGAGGTAAACATTTTGTTGATGCATGTTGATGTGACAGCAACTTAGATTTGATTATGTCTTATTCATTTATATGTAATTGATAGATTATGGACTTTGTGTTTTAATAATGATTGATTACATGTTTTGGTGTTATTTATATGTTTATATATGATGTTTGTTATGTATGTTATACAAGTACAAACATAATATATGTTAGGTTCCATGTACATGAAGTACTTGGAAAATAACAAAGCACAGATGTTGTTGGTAAGTTGTACTAACGAAGATGATCTTCGTTGGTAACTAACGAAGATAATCTTCGTTTTAAGGGCTGGGCTGCTAAGTTCGTAAGAACAAAGCCCAGCAGGCCCAATATCGATCATAAACGTATATAAACGATTGGAAACCCTAAATTGAGGATTCCAGTTCGTATTACAGACACCAAAGCGACTAAGTTCGTTGCTAAGCTATAGCAAACGAAGATAGATCACATAAGGCTGATTATATTGATATAATTAGCAATATAAAAGATAACTAATCAAACTAGTTATCTCGTGAGAATTCCGCACTCACGACATAACAATAGACGATCTCGAGAGCGATCCGTAGCTATCGAGGGACTCACAAGTGGTATCAGAGCCATTCGATATCTTATCGAAGGGTTGAGATCGTTTTGTTTGATTGTTATTTTCTCAAAAAATCCTCCCGAACATTTTTCTGTCGTTAAGTTCGTTTGCCTTACGAACTTAGCGAAACGAAGTTATTCAACGAAGTTATAAACGAATTTAACTCAAATTCGTTCGAATTTCATCAAACGAAGATAGAAAACGAAGTTATCTTCATTTTCGTTTTGAATCTTCTTCAAACGAATTTAGTCCACGAATTTAACTTATCTTCGTTCAGATCTTTGTCTACGAACTTAGCTATTTTCGTTCAGAACCTTTGTCCACGAAATTAAGCTACGAATTTAATCTAAATTCGTTCAATACTTATCTTCGTTTGAACAGTACTTTTCTCTTATGGCTTCTTCGTCTTCAACCAACAATGCTGTTGCCCAATACCTTAATTCTCTAGTTTATCATGATCATCTGGTAGGGCGTACTAATTCTCCACCAAAATTAGTCTCATTAGCTGACTTTTGGGCGTGGAGAGGTCGATTTGAAGATTTCATTCAACGAGAAGACTTGAATATGTGGCTCATGATCACTGAAGGTTATGAATGGCCCACTCTTACTGTGAATGGAGTTACTTCTACATACAAGGTGGGAGAATTAACCGGCGAAGAAAAGGCTAACTACGCCATTGAAGTAAAGACTCTTTCCACACTTCGTATGTGCATTCCTCAAGAGTTGGTGCACTTGTTTCCTAAACAAGAATACAAGACTTCAAAGCAATTGTTCGATGCTATTGAAGCTCATTGTGAAGGTGATCCACTATTGAAGCAAAACAGAATTAAAATGCTTAAGAAACAATTTGATTGCTTCAATGCCACAAAGAATGAACAAGTTGAAGATCTTATTCTGAGATATCAACATCTTCTTGCTGAATTAGCTTATTTTGATCTTAAATACACTCCTACTGAGATAGTGGATAAATTCTTGGATGGTTTGCCAAAAACTTACAGAGAATTTCGTCATGGATTGCAAGAAAGAGCTGATTATGCTTCTCTTCGAATAGATGGAGTAATATCCACACTGAGAAACAGAGAAATGAAGGATAAGGCAAAGGATCTTCAAGACAACTTCACACAAGATCCATCTCTCTATCATGCCACTATGAAAAATCCAACAGCTGACGTTAATGCTTTCTTTTCTGGAGTTGGTAATACTGGTGAGACAGACAATTGTGGTGCACAAATGGATGGAGATGATTCTTTTGGATTCATAGCTACTGATGCTGGCAACAAGGGAAAAAGGACTAATGACGGTGCCAAGACTGGAAATATGAAATTCGGAAACATTTCATCTTCTTCTGCGGGTTACAAGTCCATGCCTATGAATATGAAATCAGCTGAGGGTAGGATGAATATATTTGCTGCAATGTGTGCTGCACATGAAGCTTTTGTTGCAGGAAGAATCACAGATCCAGCACTTATTGATGAAGATTACGATCAGATAGATCCAAATGATGTTGAAGAAATGGATCTGAAATGGTAATTGGCAATGATCACCAGGAGAGTACAGAAGTTTATGAACAGAACAGGAAGACAGCTTACTGGAGGTACTCAAGGATTTGACAAGTCAAAGGTGAAATGCTATAACTGCGATGGTTTTGGACATTTTGCCAGAGAATGTCAACGGCCTAAGAGAGAGGCAAATGTGACTCCTACACGTCAAGATAGAGGTGGTAATCGTCCGTTCAATCAAAATCCTACTAGAGCTCTTTTGTTGACTGATGATCCTACTGCAAATGTCAATGGAAATGACAAGGTTATAGTAGCTGCTGAACCAGATGGTTCTTATGTTTGGAATCTTCCACATGATGAGAACAATAATGCTTATTTGGCCGAAATTCTTGATGATATGGCTCAAATAGTTGATTCTCCCGATGATTTCTTGGACACCACAGTCTACCACAGTGAAGAGCATTTGTATGAAAATACTAAAAGTTCGAATGTGGAATCTGTTGCTGCTGGTGTATATGATACTGATTCAGAATCTGACGATGAGTTAGAAGATGTCAAGAACCTTGACGAAGTGAAAGCTACTGAAGAGGTGAAAGCAGCTGAGGTTAAAGATGATTCTGCCACGGAAAAGAGTGAAAAGACTATTGAGGAGCAGATGCAAGATTTTGAGATTCCGACTGGCATGACTGTGGATGACTTTGTTGCCTACATGGCAGATTGCAAAGAGGCAGACCAACAGGTATCTTATTCTTTACATACTATTGTTCATGTTTGCAAAATTGTTAATCGCATGTTTGATGAACTTGAACAAAAGAATGAACAAATTAAGAAATTAGAATCTGTTGTAAATATTGCTCATGATGAAAGAGATAAATTAATTAAAAAGGGTCTAACTGTAAATGATAAAGAAAAATTCTTCAAAGAAAAGATTAGATCCTTAGAGTCTGACATTAGAGCAATGAAAGATAAAGTCAATCAGTCTGTGGCCATAGAAAGAGTAAGTAGTGAATCTTATTCCTTGTTAGCTAGAAAGTGTGCTACCGTAGAAAAGGAACTTGCTGATGCTAGGATAGAAATCTTGGAATTTAAGGCTAAATCTGATTCTGCTAGACATTCTGAGCTTTTGATGCATATGAAAAAGTTTGAGAATTCGTCTTCTAAGAGTCTTGAAACTGCTAAGATTTCTTATAAAGATGTGCCTCCTCCTTTCAATAATAATTATACTCCTGTTGAACCTAATATTCCTGAAGTCCTACTTCCACCTAGTGTTGAAGATGGTAAATTAAAAGACTCAATTTCTGAGGCAAAGTTGCCTGAGGGAACAAAAGAGTCAAAAGGAGTTTCTTCCCAACCTAACAAGGAAGAGAAATTGAAAGGTGTTGCTTTAAATCAGTCTACTCTTATGGTCAGAAAGACAGTATTGTACACTTTACACTTCATAAGAGTAATAGGGTCTATACTGAGTTAGAATTCCCATTAGAATCTATTGACCCTAAGAGGATTGATAAAGTCTGGGATGTTGCTATTGAGGATATGAAGAAATTAAGTAAGCAACGTCTCACTCCATCACCTAAGCAGTCTAGGATTAGAAAATCTGAAGATAACTTAGTCGTTAATGAAGAAGCAACTAAGGTTTTGAAGCACATTCTAATGCCTGCTCTTAAGAGATCTTCAAGTAAAGATAAACATGAGAAAGATGGTGCTAGGAAGTCTAGGATTTCACCAACTAAACAAGACCCTGAAAAAGAAAATTCAAGAAAAACAAGTAAGTCTGTGGACACTAGTGCTAATAATGAATCTGTAGGTACCGATAAAAAGGTAGATACCAACAAAAAGTTCAAGGTCCTCTCTTGCTTTGCTTGTCATGAAAAGGGTCATGTTTATAGTGTATGTCCTAATAGACCTCGAAGATCAGGTTCTCCTTCAAAGGTTATCACTTCAGAAGGAAAAAGGGGGTTGGGTAATAATAAACAGGTTTATGAGGCTAAAGTTCGATCTTCTCCAAAACCGTTTACTATACCTCAACGACGTGAATCTCCACTGAAAGGTTCCTTAGGAAATGTTCATAGGAATTCAAATCGTTTTCAATCACCTCCACGACCTGATCGTTCTGTTCCTAAAAGTCAAAATTCATTTTATGATCAAATTCATTCGAGTGTTCGATCTTCTTATGGCCCTCATTCTCCTAGACCTTCTCCGACGAAAGGTCAGAAGTCTTCTCCCGTGAGAAGACGAGATGAGAATCATGTTCCACCCACGGCTTCTAGCAATGGGTATTGGACTGAACTGATTCTAAGAGATGAGAAGGGTCGACCCAAACCTCAGAAGGTTTGGGTCCCCAATGAAAACTAATTCTTCTCATTTTATGTGCAGGGAGTTCCTAGGAAACCAATCCATTTATGGTACCTTGACAGTGGATGCTCCAGGCACATGACAGGGGACAGGAAACTCTTGTCCAATTATACTGGTATAAATGGGTCGTATGTTTGTTTTGCTGGATCCAAGGGCGGCAACATCACCGGTCAGGGAGATGTCGTCAATGGACAACTTACTCTCGAAAGAGTAAACTATGTGGAACAACTTACTCATAATCTAATGAGTGTCTCACAGATCTGTGAACAACTTACTCTCGAAAGAGTAAACTATGTGGAACAACTTACTCTCGAAAGAGTAAACTATGTGGAACAACTTACTCTAAAGAGTAAACTGTGGAACATCACCGGTCAGGGAGATGTCGTCAATGGACAACTTACTCTCGAAAGAGTAAACTATGTGGAACAACTTACTCATAATCTAATGAGTGTCTCACAGATCTGTGACAAGGGCAACAATGTTCATTTCACAGAAAAGGAGGCATTCATCTTGAAGCCGGGTTTCGTTATTCCAGAAGAATGGATTATGCTCAGAGCTCCTAGGAAGAGAGACATCTATGGCTTAGTTTTAGGTGTTGATAATCCAACGGAGCCCCTCTGTTTGTTGAGCAAAGCAAATGAATCTGAATCTCTCCTCTGGCATCGTAGAATGGGACATATCCACTTTCGAAAGATGAATGAACTTGTTAGTCTTGGATTAGTTGATGGTGTTCCAGTTAAGAAGTTTGGGATGGAAGATAAATGTGTACCGTGTTTAAAAGGCAAGCAACAAAAGAATCCTCATAAACCAAAGGTGCACAACACTATATCCAAACCATTCGAACTACTTCATATGGATCTCTTTGGTCCTGTGAATGTCAGAAGCATTGGAGGGATGTTCTACTGTTTGGTGATCACTGATGATTACTCAAGGTACTCATGGGTATTTTTCTTGAAGACAAAGGACGAGACCGCATACCGGTTTATGGATTTTGTTAGACAAGTTGAGAATGTCCATGAAGTTAAAGTTAAGAGAATCAGGAGTGACAATGGCACTGAGTTCAAGAACAATACTCTTACGGTTTTTTGCTTGACCAAGGGTATTCAACATCAATTTAGTGCACCGTATGAGCCACAGCAGAATGGAGTAGCTGAGAGGAAAAACAGGACATTGATAGAAACAGCTAGGATGATGCTTGCTGATTCAGGGCTTCCTGTTACTTTCTGGGGGGAGGCAGTGAATACAGCTTGTCACATTTTAAATCGGGTTTTAACTGTTAAACGGTTCAAGAAAACTTGTTATGAACTTTTGCACAACAAAAAGCCCAATTTGCAAAATGTTGAGCCATTTGGTGTTCCTTGTACTTTTCTTACGGTACTTCCTCAGGGTAAATTTGATCCTAAATCAGAGGAGGGTTTCTTTTTAGGTTATGTACCTAGTACACCAATTCGGCGTGTGTACAATCAGAAAACTGGCAAAGTAAATTTTGGTACAAATGTGGTAATTGTCAGTCATAAACCTGTTGTACACATTGGTCCTGCTATTGACTTCGATTATGATGGTGTCTTCACCTCTTTTCGTGGTCCTGTTTCTTTTACAGGTGTTCCGATTGTGGAAGATGTAGTTACTCTTCATGATCCACTTGAAGGTGGGCCGGTTCCTGTTTCTTCTCCTGTTTCCTCACCATTCATTAAGCCTGCTTCTAATTCTAGAGAGACAAGTGGAACCAAAGAGGCAGACTCTACTTTAGAGACTGCTCCTAAAGTTCTTACTGATCCTTTACATATACCTCTACCTGATGATCCTTTCTATGATACTGACGACACGGAAGGTGAAAATCAGGAGGAACCTAAAACTCCAGAGCAACATGTGCAGACTAACTTGGGAAATGATCTTACTGTAGACACGGTTTCTCAATCAAGAGTCAACAAGGATCATCCAGTAGAGCAAATCATTGGTGATGCTTCTGCCTCTGTTCGCACGAGAAATCAGAATAGGAAAAATTTGTCAAGTATGTTTGCTGAAGTTAAGGATTCTGGGGCAATTACTTGGTACTTGTATTTTTGCTTCATCTCTCAGGTTGAGCCTAAAAATGTTGGAATGGCTCTTAAAGATCCGTCATGGGTTGAGGCGATGCAAGAAGAATTGGCTCAGTTTCGGAAGCTTGATGTATGGAAGTTAGTTGACCTACCTCCGGGTGAATCTCCTTTATCAACGCGATGGGTGTTTCGTTGTAAAAAGGATGACAAAGGTGTAGTCACTCGCAATAAGGCTCGGTTGGTGGTTAGAGGATTTGAGCAACAAGAAGGCTTTGATTACGATGAGACTTTTGCACCTGTAGCTAGACTAGAAGCTATTCGATTATTTCTGGCATTTGCTAGTTATCAAGGTTTAAAGGTGTATCAACTTGACGTAAAGAGTGCCTTTTTGTATGGAGAAATTAGAGAAGAAGTGTATGTAGATCAACCTCAGGGGTTTGAGGATCCAGACTTTCCCAATAGAGTATATCGTCTTGATAAGGCTCTATATGGTTTACATCAGGCTCCTCGATCATGGTATGAAAAATTGTCTACACATCTGCATGAAAATGGTTTTACTCGAGGTTCTATTGACAGCACGTTGTTTATCAAATGGAAAGGGAAGGACTACTTGCTTGTACAGGTTTACGTCGATGATATTATTTTTGGATCATCTGATAAGAATATGTGCAAGGAGTTTGAGCAAGAGCATGAAGGCTAAGTTCGAAATGAGTGCTATGGGGGAATTAACTTTCTTCCTTGGACTACAGGTGGATCAACTGAAGGATGGGTTCTTTATTCATCAGAGCAAGTATGTTCAAGATCTTCTTACCAGGTTTCGAATGACCGATGCTAAAGATGCAATTACTCCCATTCAGACTAATCATGGGCTGTGTCCTGATAAGACTAATGATCCAGAAGTCGATGCAACTCAATATCGGGCTATCATTGGTTCCTTGATGTATCTGACGGCTTCACGTCCAGACATTACCTTTGCTGTTTGTATGTGTGCTAGATATCAGGCTAATCCGAAAGAGTCACATATGAAAGCTGCGAAAAGGATTCTATGTTATGTGAAGGCCAAGCCTCGTCTAGGGCTTTGGTATCCCATGCATGGTTCCTTTGAATTCAAAGCTTATACTGATTCGGATTATGGTGGCTGCAGTTCGGATAGGAAATCAACGTCAGGTGGATGTCAACTTTTAGGGGGGAGAATTATATCGTGGCAGTGCAAAAAGCAGACATCTGTTGCACAGTCTACCTGTGAAGCAGAATACATAACTGCTGGTCAATGCTGTTCTCAGGTACTTTGGATACAGCAACAATTGCGCGACTATGATATGGATATCTCAGACTCTCCTATTTGTATTGATAATAAGTCTGCCATAGATATTACTAAGAATCCGAAAAACTTTAAAGTCACCAAGCACATAGATATAAAGCATGACTTTTTGCGTGACTGTTTTGAGAAAAAGCTTATTTATTTAGAAAAGGTTGTTACGGATGATAACCTTGCTGATCTTTATACTAAAGCTTTTGATAGACCTCGTCATGAGTTGTTATATCAACTCAATGGTATGAAGAATGCCGAGTAGTTTCTCTCAAAGAACTTAAATTTTGTTTTTGTGTCTTAGTAGTTTAAGTCGTACATAGATAGAGTCAAAAATACAAAAAGAGTTGTCTTAGTATAAGTCTGTATATATCTAGTGTCAGAAAAATACAAAAACATCTGAAAATTAGAAAATCCAAAAATATAATTAATAAAGTTAGGTTACTGCATTACATGTTTAGACGTGACGATACTTTAGCTTTTAAGTCTGCTTAATTGTACTTTAAAATGCTCAGTTCAGTGATACCATTATATGATGTATCAATAGGCACAAAGTACCAAGGTTTCCTTTTAATCTGAACTTAAAAGTATACAATGTTCTTATGGGAAACGTATTCAGATATATGGCTGAGAATGCTTGTTCTTAAAATAGACAAGTCCTTTAAATCTTATGAAAGATCTTGCATTGTCATTATGTATATTCGGTCTGTATAAAGAAGGTCTCGGGTACATATATGTGTATGTATTGCTTTTTGGATCAAGATATACAAATATCAAATAAATCTGTTGAAAATATGAAGCTAATGTGGCCTTTGAGATTCGAACAAGTAAGTCCTTGGGGTGTCTTTGTATACCTAGCCTACCTAAAGTTTCATCTTGGGATAGGTTGTCAGAAAGTTCGCTACACGGGTCTCATAGAAAGTCACGGGTTTTCATAAGTGCTTTAAAATAAAATTAATGTCACAAATATGCAAATATCAAATAAATCTGTTGAAAATATGAAGCTAATGTGGCCTTTGAGATTCGAACAAGTAAGTCCTTGGGGTGTCTTTGTATACCTAGCCTACCTAAAGTTTCATCTTGGGATAGGTTGTCAGAAAGTTCGCTACATGGGTCTCATAGAAAGTCACGGGTTTTCATAAGTGCTTTAAAATAAAATTAATGTCACAAATATGCAAGTACTTGGCATTATGCAATGTTAAGTATATTTTCGTACGTGAGTCAAGTTAAGTTGCTTTGCGCGTGAGGAATCACCGACCTGTCACCGCTGACTTGATTCTTAAAGACTTTCTCACTTTACTCACCAAATGTCTTAATCTTAGTGCTTGTTTCGATTTTGAGAGTGTATCTGAATATGGGGCACATAAGTTCGCAAACTAAAATTGTGGCATGAGTAACTTACTAGGTTACATGGTGACTGTCCTTGGCTAAAGTAATACGAAAGTGCCACAAACCAAAAAGGAGACTGGAAGTACCGAGTGTTTAAGAGGACAAACATATTGGTAATCGTTTTTGGATCACTGTTCATAACTAATAATAAGAGAATTATTTCTCGCTTGTAGGCTTATGTAAATGCTATTCTGATCTGATCAGCAGTACCCTAGTCACATGTGAATAATGAATACCTTTAGATAACTATTGTGTATAGACTAGTTTATTATTCTGTAATTTTTATTCTAATTTATTTTTCTATTTTTTTTGAGTCAAAATAAGTATTTTCATAAGTTCTTATTGCACGAGAGATTCTACTTAAATTCTGTTGAGTATATGTTTTGCTGAATTCATTCATTTGAATTCTCACAAATTTCAGTGTTTACAAGTTATGAATTTAATTAATAACTTGGTGATTTTTAGGGTTTGACAACGGAATGACCTCCCTTGATCTTTTATTAGAATCTTGAATATTTCGTAATTGTTAATCCTAATGTTGTGTATTTTCACTTGAATTTTCTGTATTATTGTGCCTTTGCTCTTGTTGCGTTAATGAGTTTTTGGTAAGTGTGCAGTGTTCAGGTTAAGAAGATAGAGTTGGAGTGCTGATCTTTGTTGCAATACAGTGTTATTCATACTGATGATATCGTGGAGATAAGATCTTTGGTGTGAAATGACAATATTGTGATGCAAATATGAGCACATGAAGGAAGAATACATGAATCTGTCTTTAAAGTATTTATTTACTTTACATTTCATGTATTTAGTGAAAATAATCAGTGTTGATACGTGTTTCTTTTGATTCTCGTACCTTGACTTATGACATGATTTTGGAAACTTTATAAAGTTCTTCATTGGATTTTTGGACTATTCATTGTTTGTTAGTTTTGTAGACGACATCTTATATGGGACTTAAGTGTTTCAAGATGATTTGCTGTCAAGCATCTCAATGATTAGAGAAATGCTCTCAGTATCATGGTCGTGGTTGGTAACGATGTTAATATGCTCATTGCTTATTTTCAGGTTTGTTAATGGTTGATTTTAGATCTTGGGGTTCGGTTTTTAATTCAAGATTATAATGTTTGTAAAATACTTACATTATGATGATGATTTTAGATGGTGGTACTTTTTGGTACAAGGCATGAACAAGTTGTTTTTAACAAGTTGTTGCTATGTACAGGATTAGGTCAAAGGGGTCGCATTGTGGACAGTTTCGTGATGACGAATCTTGAAAAATTTTCTAAGTACAGACTTGTTCTTACGAAGATAGTGATTAACTTCATTTTGATTTGTTCTTACGAAGATAGTGATTAACTTCGTTTGGAATTGTACTTCAGAAAAATTGAACTCATTATGTTACAATCTAAATTCGTTTCATTAGGTTTTAAACGAAGATGACTTCTATCTTCGTTCCACTTGAATTTACGAAGGTTAAATTCGTTCCACTTATTTTCGACCGACCTTTTGACCCGACTCATTTTGACCCATCTTTTAACCATCCATATATATATCTTACCTTAATTCGTTTTCTCTTTTTCCTTGCCAAAATCGTTACAGAACACGAATTTAAGTTGCTTAAACCTCGTTCATCAATCAAATACGAACTTAGATCTTCGTTCATTCAACTAACGAATTTAAAGTCTATCTTCGTTCATTCATACTACGAACTTAATCTTCTCAACTAACGAATTTAAAGTCTATCTTCGTTCATTCATAACTTACGAACTTATCTTCTTTCAACTAACGAATTTAAAGTCTATCTTCGTTCATTCATAACTACGAACTTATCTTCGTTTCAACTAACGAATTTAAAGTCTATCTTCGTTCATTCATAACTTACGAACTTAGACTCTTCTTTCAACTAACGAATTTAAAGTCTATCTTCGTTCATTCATACTACGAACTTAGTCTTCTTCAACTAACGAATTTAAAGTCTATCTTCGTTCATTCATAACTTACGAACTTAACTCTTCTTTCAACTAACGAATTTAAAGTCTATCTTCGTTCATTCATACTACGAACTTAGTCTTCTTTCAACTAACGAATTTAAAGTCTATCTTCGTTCATTCATAACTACGAACTTAACTCTTCGTTCATTCAACTAACGAATTTAAAGTCTATCTTCGTTCATTCATAACTACGAACTTAACTCTTCTTCATTCAACTAACGAATTTAAAGTCTATCTTCGTTCGTTCAGAATGGCTACGAACTTAGACTTCGTTCATCTCTACGAACTTAGGTTCTCAAACAGGACTTACGAACTTAGACTCTTCTTTCAACTAACGAATTTAGAAGTTTTTTTGTGACAAACGAATTTAGTATGCTTCAAAGCTATCTTCGTTCATTGTTACTACGAACTTAATCTTCGTTTCAACTAACGAATTTAAAGTCTATCTTCGTTCATTCATAACACGAACTTAACTTTTTATCAAACGAATTTAAAGTCTATCTTCGTTCATTCCTAACTAACGAATTTAAAGTCTATCTTCGTTCATTCATAACTTACGAACTTAAAGACTAATTTCGTACAGTTCCCACTTATGAGATCATTGATTAAGTTCATCTAAGACTGCTATTCATTTCTTGTGCTAATCTTATACTTGTTTTTCAATTATGATTTGTTTTTGCAGAAATGGCTCTTGCTCCACGACAGTTCTTTAAGAAGCACAATTTGGCCTTAAATCTGGATCCCGATCAGCATAATTCTGAACGCTATCATGAAATGTTTGATTTTATTGCTCGTTCTAGGCTTTCTTTTGCCTTCTGTGATTCACCTAGATTGGTTAGGCAGTATATTGATGACTTCTGGAGGACTGCTCATCAAGTAATGGTCGTAGCGTTGTTCGAGCAACTGTCCAAGGAATCACTTTTGATTTTAATGCTGCAATACTTCGTGAAATTCTGCACTTGGGTGATGAATCAGACGCACCAGTAGAATTAGCTTATGATTTTGACCTTATTCGTAGGTGTTTTCAACGAATGGGATTTGTTGGTCAAATAAAGCTTCCATTTGATAAGAGTGGATTTCAAGGACGTTGGAGATACCTGGCTTATGTTTTGTTAGTAAGTCTAAGCAATCGTAAGGCTGGATTTGATCAACTTTCTGCTACGATTTCTTCACAGATGATTGCTTTGGTTTATAATCGACCTTATCCGTTTTCAACATACTTCTTTCATGAGTTTATTGGTCAAATCAATGCTAAACCGAGAAATAGGTTTCTATTATATCCTCGTTTTGTTATGGCGATAGTTAGACATTTCTGTCCGAACTTGGTATTTGATCAAGGTCCTCGTTATGTACCACATGCTTGGCCTTTACGTATATTTGCTGATTTAGATGCCAATACTCGAAATGTGGCTGGTTTAAATAATCCTCCTTTGTTTGGTCATTTGATTAATCCAAATTATCGATCTCGCTTTGAGGATGATATGTTGGTGGATGATGAAGACAATTCTGATCATGAGGATGAAGAGAGTTCAGATGATAGTTCGGATGGTGATTCGGATGATTCTGATAGTGAGAATGATGGTGATGATGATGTAGTTGACGCAGACACAGATGAATATGATAGTGTCGCTGCTGATTCTGGTAATGAGCATCGAACTAAGATGGCTCATGATGTACCTGCTGCTTCAGCAAGTGATAATTCATATCACTTTTCTAGAGAAGATGTACCTGGTGCTTTACGCCGAGAGCGTCGGAGTAAGGCATGTCATTCTTCACCGGTTCTTTCTGAAACGAATCAATCTGTTCATGATGAACATGTTACTCACGAAGAAGTTAATCTGGATGAGGATGTTGGTGCTGAACAAGAAGGTACAAGTACTGTTGGACCAAAGAGGACACTGGATGCTACTCTCACTTATCGCAGAGCTAAGCGTGCAAGAATTTCTGAGGATACTTCAGTATCTGCAGCTGCTGCTGATATTCCTGCTGTCTCAACAGCACCAGTTCCTATTGTTGCTAGCGGTGTACCATTACGTCCACTTTTGCCTCCTGCCAGATCAATATTGCCCAGATTGCCTACTTTTCCTCCTATTCCTTCAGATTACTCCCTAGTTAGGCGAATAGATGTTCTTCAGACTCGTGTTGATACGTTAGAGTCTGATCTTACGAATGTTCGAGGTACTTTGACCTTTTTAATCAACTGGGTCAAGAATCAAGGGGGAGAAGTTCCTGAAGAAGTCTGCAGGTTATCAGCAGTTCAGCCAAGACGTCAGAATGATGATGATAATGCTGATAATGCTGGTAATAGGAGTGATTCTCGCCCAGTTTCTGATAAAGGAAAAGGGGTTGAGACTCAGGGGGAGACAGGAAGAGATACTACCCAGACTGGTACTTCTGGTGTGGGTGGATCAAGCGTTCCTCGAGAGGCTGAAGTTATTGAAGCACTTGATTCAGGTAATTCTTCACAATCGGTTGATTATTTAAGTGATGATCAAGTTGAAGCTGAAACTGAACGATTAAAGCGTGAAGTTAAAGCAAAATTTGGACATGACTGTAATACCGAAGAAAATGCTTTTCATTCTGTTTTTGATAACTTATTAGATAAACAGCAAGAAGCAGAAAATGAAAGAGGAAAAGAATTACAGATTCAAAGGCACATAGCCTTGGAATCTGATTCTGATTCTGATTCAACTTATGATTTTGATAAAGATTGATAAAGTGTATATTAGGTTGCATGTAATAAGTTTACGTCATATGAATGTAATCTATCTTATTTCAATGCAATTGTATTTCATCTTTATTATCATTATCATGGTTATTTACTGTATTCTGGTATTCATTTTGTGTAATCTTAATAGATGATACAGATGATACAGAATTACTCTTCGAAGGTGATGAACTTGAGGAGGGTGAGCTTGTTCCTGAACCGGATATAAATATATTCAAGAAACCTTATGGGTTTGATGATGTTTGGGATTCAACTCCTGTAGACCCATCTTTGGAAGAAAGAAAAGAGTTGGAGATAAAGAGGAAAGAAGTTAAGGAAAGAATGCTTCAAACTTTAATTAGTAGCTCCGCTAAAGTTTTAAACTTCGTGGTATATGCTAGGATTGATGATGCATTGATTCCTTTTCACTGGGAAATCAATTTGACAAGATCTTTTAATCCAAATAATTATCCTGTACCTCTCAGAGAAGATGATCCACTACATGAAATTGATCGACTTGTACCTGGTCAAAGAATCAATGATTATATAGTCACATGGGATACTATGAAACCCATCATGTATTGGACTCATATCTCAGATAAAGATGCTGCAAGATATAAGACGATAATCTGGAGTTGGTTTTATGATGAAGAACTGAAGCTGTTTGTTCTTAAAAGACCAGAAGGTTGTCAGTATCTAGCATGGCGTGAGAGACATTTCAGAAGTTTGTGTGAAGAAGACTTACATGAACTAGGAAATAACAGGATTATCAATCCAAGTGGTTATGGTCTTGCAGATGTGGTTAGTAAGAATCTTCATGAAGATTTCAAGTTAAGATCGAATATGAAAGATTCTGAAAAACCAAATTTTCATATTGAACCAAGACGAAAGAAGAAAGTGGTTAAACCAGATAAAAGTGTTGAGTTTATTCAACGAGATATCAAATGTATGATCAAAGTCCCTGCCAAGAAATGGGCACAAGATGTCTTGGATAAAATGGATAATTGGGAGATTGATCGAAATTCTGGTGAAGCCAAGATGTATGCAGACTCAAAGAAGAAGATATTGTTGAGAAGGATGTATGATCCAATGCAGTTGGTGAACTTCTCAAGAAATGATCAGAGAAAATTATACGATACTGAATGCTCATTTTTACCATTTTGGAAGAATGAAGAGGATCGATATCGTAAGATTCTTCAAGTCTGCTTACATGAGAATATCCATGCAAATAGCAAACGATTGTTATTTGATGGATGATGAAGATTTTTTTGAAGACTGAAGAAATCGAAGATGCTGATGTCAAGGGGGAGTTTGTTGATGCATGTTGATGTGACAACAGCAACTTAGATTTGATTATGTCTTATTCATTTATATGTAATTGATAGATTATGGACTTTGTGTTTTAATAATGATTGATTACATGTTTTGGTGTTATTTATATGTTTATATATGATGTTTGTTATGTATGTTATACAAGTACAAACATAATATATGTTAGGTTCCATGTACATGAAGTACTTGGAAAATAACAAAGCACAGATGTTGTTGGTAAGTTGTACTAACGAAGATGATCTTCGTTGGTAACTAACGAAGATAATCTTCGTTTTAAGGGCTGGGCTGCTAAGTTCGTAAGAACAAAGCCCAGCAGGCCCAATATCGATCATAAACGTATATAAACGATTGGAAACCCTAAATTGAGGATTCCAGTTCGTATTACAGACACCAAAGCGACTAAGTTCGTTGCTAAGCTATAGCAAACGAAGATAGATCACATAAGGCTGATTATATTGATATAATTAGCAATATAAAAGATAACTAATCAAACTAGTTATCTCGTGAGGATTCCGCACTCACGACATAACAATAGACGATCTCGAGAGCGATCCGTAGCTATCGAGGGACTCACACATTTATCAACACTTTTAATCACACTAAATGGAACACCTACCCATATTTATCCACATAAACATCTAATAATTAACACCATAATTATTCGCCTAAAATATAAAGCCACCTAACGATAGGTCAACATTCACTAACGGTCAAAGTCAACTAAATAAATAAAAGAGTTCGGGATATTACACAACTGCACCAATTTGCCTTCTAATCTCGTTGAAGAAGAAACGAGAAAAGATGTAAGGCTTGTTCAGCACAAGGGAGACAACTTGAGATTGGGTCTCGACATTCACCACATGACTTCCTGTTGCTATGAGCAACCATCACCACATGACTGAAGAACTTCCATTTCCCATGAATACAGTTCTTCGTGAAGGTGTTTTGGTTTGGATCCCCAACATAACCCATTCTTCTGTAAACTCCATATCTTAGCGCTTGTGGGTATGAGATTGGACCATTTGCTCCTCCCTCTTGGGCTTCAGTACCCAATCCAAGTATCTGGATCAAATCCTGAGGAGTGAACTGGATGACCTGATTATTCACCGTAGCTTCAATCCTCTGATTATCCCCAGCAATATATCTTGCAGAGGCCCAGAATTGACGAAGATACGTCAATCTGATCACCGGGTTGGCAGTGAGAACCCTTCGAATTCTGGATCGTTGAAAGAAATTCCAGAATAGGAACAAACTCTGCTGCATTTGCCTGGTTGACATCCAAGTTAATCAAATAATTATGATTGCTGTGGAAGTGTCTCTCAGCCATCTGCACAAAGATATAAACAACAACCAAACAAACAGTTAGCAACAACAATTAAAGTCGAGCTTTAAAGCTCTTAACATTTTCTAAACCCCTGAAACTCTTAGTTTCATCGGCTCTGGAGATGTTATCAACTTTAACCATCGACCTATAATGTCAATCTTTAAGGCTCTTAAACATTTTCTAAGCCCCTGGAACTCTTAGTTCTATCGGCTCTGAGAATGTTATCCACCTTAACTATTGACAAACAATGTCAAAATTAAAATTCTTAATCATTTTCTAAGCCCCTAATACTCAAGGTTTTATCGGCTCTGAAAATGTTATCAATTTCAATTATTGACAACTACTGTCAAGTCTTAAAGTTCTTAATCAATTTCTAAGCCCCTAAAACTCTTTAGTTTCATCGGCTCCGAAAAGGTTATCAACTTTAGTCATTGACAGGTAATATCAAAGTTTAAAGTCCTTAATCACTTTCTAATCCCCTAAAACTCTTTGTTTCATTGGCTCTGAAAGTGTTATCCAACTTTATTTAGAGAATAAAATAGTTTGACCTTTCTAATTT
>CM067175.1:53739901-53838622 GCA_034093135.1 Erigeron breviscapus | reverse complement strand
ACTGTATTTTTGTCTGAATATTTTATCAACTTTAACAATTTTTATCTCCTAATCCATAAGGTTCCAGGAGGCCATACTTGGTGGAAAGTAAGTCCAATGTGTCCTAAACTTAAAATAAAATCATGGAATTTTTATTAAGAGCAAAACCCAAAGAACTTTTATAAACTTTAGAGTATGCAACACAGTGACTGTTTTGACCACTTCCAATTATAAAAATATTTAGAGGTAGTAAACATTCTTTATAAATTAAGCCAAAAATTACAAAATAAGTGGACACATATAGGTTATTGTATAAAAATCAGGAGGGTCCAAATAATTCGGTTTAACCCCAAAACAGTAGCCAACATTTCATAAAAGTGAAGTAAAAACAGAAAATTCTGAAGTAAACCAATAATTTGTGTAATGGGCTAAAAGATACACTAAGGACCATAATGGGCTAACCCGGCCCAAATAATAAACCCATTGAACCATAAATCAGTAGGCCCACTTGGCCCAATAAACCATGTAGCCCAATAACCAATATAACCCATTAAGCACATAACCCAAATAAGGTTAAGCCCAATAACTAAATTAAGCCCAAGTCACTAAAAGCCCATAACACTTAGGCCCAATTGGTGATGGCCCATAACACCTAAGCGAATTTCATAAACCCGAATTATCGTAAGACATTGAGGAAAATGCGAGTAAAAGATAAGCGTAATCAAAGTAACACAAAAGATAACTAAGCGGAATGGACATAAGTACAACGTTAAATAATATCAAGAAACGCTAGTTGGTAGTTGCAAAATTTGCCTTCTAATCTCGTTGAAGAAGAAACGAGAAAAGCTATACGGCTTGTTCAGCACAAGGGAGACAACTTGAGATTGGGTCTCGACATTCACCACATGACTTCCTGTTGCTATGAGCAACCATCACCACATGACTGAAGAACTTCCATTTCCCATGAATACAGTTCTTCGTGAAGGTGTTTTGGTTTGGATCCCCAACATAACCCATTCTTCTGTAAACTCCATATCTTAGCGCTTGTGGGTATGAGATTGGACCATTTGCTCCTCCCTCTTGGGCTTCAGTACCCAATCCAAGTATCTGGATCAAATCCTGAGGAGTGAACTGGATGACCTGATTATTCACCGTAGCTTCAATCCTCTGATTATCTCCAGCTATATATCTTGCAGAGGCCCAGAATTGACGAAGATACGTCAATTGATCACCGGGTTGGACAGTGAGAACCCTTCGAATTATGGATCGTTGAAAGAACTCCAGAATAGGAACAAACTCTGCTGCATTTGCCTGGTTGACATCCAAGTTAATCAAATAATTATGATTGCTGTGGAAGTGTCTTTCAGCCATCTGCACAAAGATATAAACAACAACCAAACAAACAGTTAGTCAACAACAAATAAAGTCGAACTTCAAAGTTCTTAATCATTTCCTAAGCCCTTGAAACACCTTGTTTCATCGGCTCCAAAAATGTTATCAACTTTAACTATCGACCTATAATGTCAATCTTTAAGACTCTTAAACATTTTCTAAGCCCCTGGAACTCTTAGTTCTATCGGCTCTGAGAATGTTATCCACCTTAACTATTGACAAACAATGTCAAAATTAAAATTCTTAATCATTTTCTAAGCCCCTAATACTCAAGGTTTTATCGGCTCCGAAAATGTTATCAATTTCAATTATTGACAACTACTGTCAAGTCTTAAAGTTCTTAATCAATTTCTAAGCCCCTAAAACTCTTTAGTTTCATCGGCTCCGAAAAGGTTATCAACTTTAATCATTGACAGCAATATCAAAGTTTAAAGCCCTTAATCACTTTCTAAGCCCTTGAAACTCTTAGTTTCATCGGCTCCGAAAGTGTTATCAACTTTATTTCACAAATAAAATGTTTGACCTTTCTAATTTGACCATTAAAAATTTCCCGTTTTGAAAATTTTATAAGTCCTAGAATCGACAATTTCCCCATACACACATATGGTGACACTACACACATATGGTATCGGGTTTGACTAGTCAATGCGAGTGTTTTGTTTCATATTTTACTTGTTGAAAATTTAATTTAAAAATTTTTCTAAGTCATGAAACACGCATATGCCCTAAAACACGCAAATGGTGAACAAAACACGCAAATGGGTGTGTTTGGCAATAAGAACTCGCAAAAGGGTGTTGACTGGTCAAGATGCGTGTTCCTTTGTGATGACGTCATCACAAACACGCAAAATCTGGATGTGTTTGAATATGAGTTTCTGGGTTCACAAGAACACGCAAACAGTGATAAACACGCATATGTGAAGAACACGCATATGACTGTTTATCTTCTTCAAACACAATCCAGTTGATTTGAACCCAAAACCTTTAAATCTGGTACAATAAGTTTCATTATTGACCGATTTAACAGTTTCTTGATTCCATTTCTTCATCCATTTCATGTTAATAGTCCCATTTAATGATTTTATATTCGAAATAAAAACCCTAAATATTTGGTCATTTTAAACACGAAATCTGGACTTAGAAACCTTGTTAATCATATACCTTTGTTCAATAAGTGTTAAGGATAGTGTTTTGTGTGTTTGAAACACGTAAAAATCAAGTCTTATGAATCAAAGTTGTGAACAGTGTTTGAAAAGGAAACGCGCAAATGGAGAGATTTTTAAAAGGAACACGCAAATGATTTCAAGATAATCATTAAATGCGTGTACTTTTCCTTTTATATCCAAACAGAAACGCAAACCCTAAAACACGTGCACAAACACGCATATTTGGCCCAGTATGCCAAAACGCGCAAATGAGGTCCATTAGTCTAAATGCGCATGTGTTAGCCCATTATGTTGGAACACGCAAACTTAAGCCCACTTGACAAACGCACATATCTAGCCCTTTTTGCAAAACACGCATATGATGTCCACTTGGCTAATACAAGTAAATGTGACCTCAATAAGTTTAACTTGTAAATGCACTTTTACTTGACTAAAACACGCAAATTCAACCCTATTGGGAAAATGCGCATATAAAGTCAAAAGTAAAGTATGTAAATTTATACCCACTTAACAACAGTATGCATACTTAACCCGTTTTGTTAAATTATGCATACAAGTTCACTTGGTACATTTTGCATAACATAGTTAAACTTAATTTCTTGATTCATGTGAAATTTGACTTTCTATGAAGTCAACCTTCACGAACTTGATTAACACTTTTAAAACTCACAAAGAGTTTTATCGAACCCGATATGATTAACGAACAGAATTCTTTAGAGAACATGCTAAAACAGATATAAACCACTTTTTCATATCAAAAATTATTCGTATTTTTCTCAATAAAGAAATTCTCGATAGTTGTCACTACTTGAACCATCATACAAATACAAGAATACTACATTATGACCCACTATGTCATTAGTCAATGAAGTATATTGTATGATTCTCAAAGTGTTTGACAATAACAGCCATTGGACACACACAATGCTGTTAAATAAATTCAAATACAACAAAAATAAATGATACAATATTGAACACCCTTCAACAATCTTTCCGTCATTATTTCTGTCTCCGTTTGAACTTAGCTGAGTTGTTGATGCGTAAGTGTACTCTGCTTCCATTTTAAGCTTGAATTTTCTCCATTCCGGACTGGATAGACTCAATTTTCATACACTTTGGAGATCTTTTATCTTGTCAGTTGACACACATCTAGATAAGATAAATAAAACTGCAACCACATCAGCGAACTCATGAGATCTATGCAACTAATGCATTCACCTCAACGATAAATAATCGAATTCCGAAAATGCTTAAACAGATTTAACTGATAACAAACAATAGATTCTCACACTTAAGATTAGAATCTAAGCACTTATCAAGTTATTTCATACAATAAGCATATTCAATTCAATTATTCACGATAAATTGCAAATCAAAATATCTGTCAAATACATCAATAAAATGATTCCGTTTGACCCATTTTGACTGAAACCTTAAGTATCAAAACTTAACTTTCCGTGCAATTTCTAAACAAGACCTAATTTGAGGTGTACCAAACACACTTAAATTCATGTCTTTACTTTACACTTCTTCCTTGTCACGATGCACATTTTTCTTGTGTTCACCAAGAACACAACCAGAGTCCCTTCTGGAACCCGAAAAACCCTAATTATTGTCTCTCGTGCAATAGAACCTTTTTTATTCTGAGCAAGAACCTTATGGAGCATAAAGTTACAAAATCAATCACAGTGACTTTAGATTCAAAATCACTCTAATCAATCTTATAATAGTCATGCTTAGTCCGGCATATGCAATATACCCTACTGAGCATGAAATTTAAAAGTCAATCACAGTAATCTTTGGAACAAAGTTACTCTAATCAACCTTAGAATAAGCATGCTTAGTCAGATACATGCAATAGGTTCTAGAAGAAGTAATTACTACTGAAGAGATCAGATATAGCAAATGAGTAAACTTAAATGCCATATTTGATAGTCATTTCTCTTGCAGTAACGACTCCCCCTTTAACCATTATTATATTTTTGTGTTGCATTTTCTGATTTTCCACATCGAGTAGGTTCTAGAAGGAACAATTACTACTGAAGAGATCGATATAGCAAATGAGTAAACTTAAATGCCATATTTGATAGTCATTTCTCTTGCAGTAACGACTCCCCCTTTAACCATTATTATATTTTTGTGTTGCATTTTCTGATTTTCCACATCGAGTAGGTTCTAGAAGGAACAATTACTACTGAAGAGATCGAATATAGCAAATGAGTAAACTTAAATGCCATACTAAGTAGTCATTTCTCTTGTAGTAACGACTCCCCCTTTAACCATTATTCTATTTTTGTGTTGCATTTTCTGAATATAAGATGGTTCTTGAGAGATAGAAACTAAGGGTTTCTCATTCCAGTTAACTGGACTAGAAACTCAAAACGTGATCGATCAAAGGCCTTAGTGTAAAAATCATAAGTAAATCATCATTGCATATTCATCATAGGATAACATCCATTAAATTAATAATCATGTTATCGCAAATGATTTATTAACAAGCATAAAATAAAGTAATACTTTATATATACTCATTTTTCTCAAATACGTTCCTTTATAAATAAATTATAAATCAACATCATGAGACTTGCACTATGATTTACAATGAAGAAAATACAAAAGAAGTACGATAACCCACTATGTTATCTAAAAAGGTGTGCCCAGAACTCAGTCACCGATTACCAATATAACATGATTTTCCTTGACTGTGTTCTCAGCACAAAAGAAGGAAATTAATTTTCTTCGTCAAGAACTGTGAGTCCCTTTAATTACGAGATGGTTAACCAATGAAAGTGTAAAATACAACAAGTCTAATAATCACTAGATTTGGACTAGTATTACTTGTAAATAAAGATGCAAGATATATAAACAAAGTAATACAGGACTTAAAGCAATAAACAAATAAAGTGGACCATTATGTATGTTTCATGGGTATTTCATTTATTGATGTTTAAATAAAATACAAGGTTGTTGCGGAATCAAGATAACACAATTAAGTGTGTATCCTAACAACCTATGAGTTACAATATGATATATATTTGTCAAATAGCTCTTTAGGATCGAGATACTTAAAGTTGTGAAGTATCCCTGTTTAAGATCGAGAGTATTTGGACAAATTCACTTAAATGCAAAGGAATGCTTAAAAGTATTTTTGTCAAGGAAATGACTTTGTATTTATAGGCAACAAATTCACCAGTGAATTTGTGCCGTACAAATATGGTTGGCATACATTTAATGATCCGACAAGAACATTAAATGTATTGGATAAGGAATAAGGATAAAGTCACATCAAGTGCAAGTGTATCCTATTATCCAACCACTTTAACACACGTATACTTTGTTAAAGAACAAGTGGATTGTTCTTTGAAAGTGTGTTAAAGGCAAAAGTCAATCCTCGATATTAGTGTTCAAACTTGCAGGATCTAGAACACTAACAATCCTCCAGTGTGCAGATCTGGTAAGACTTTCCAGTGGACTCCGCCATTTGTTAAGTCTTCTTCCTTCAAACTTCAGTCTTTGACTTCAGTCAGAATGTCTTCAGTAGAGTAGATCTGGACTGGGGTGAAGTCTTCAGTGAGCTAATCTGGAGAATGCTCCAGATTACCTATACAAGTAAATGCTCACTAGTCTTCAATTATTTCTGGACAAATCTTCAGAGGGACTCCAGATTCCAAGTCTTGAGTAGGTCCAGTAGAACACGATTCTGGTCAGATCTTCAGTGAGGCTCCAGTAGTCGGGTCTGGAGCGAGACCAGCAAAACAAGTTTCTTAACAAACCTAAATAAGGTTCCAGTAGTCCAGTTTGGAGCCAGTCCAGTAAGTCTGGACTAAATCTGGACCTAACAAATTCCCCCTATTTGTTTAGAAATAATGCAAGTGTTTTCAGACTTATAGATATACAAATTTGTATGTCTGGAAAACACTTGGTCGATTTAAGTCTAAAAAATCTAAGTTACTGGAAAACACTTTATAGATCATGAGTGTTTTCAGTTTCATCTTTTAAGTTCTAACTTAGACTAAATCTGGTCATTTACTTATAAAAAAATAAAAAATTGCAACTATTATTACTTTCATCAAAAAGGAAAATAATTACAACTTTCATAAGTCACTAATTACAATAAGTACAATGATAAGAGTTTAGGCCCTTCTTCTCGATGTCCTTTCTGGAGCATCTTCAGTAGCCTTCCTCTTTGGAGATGGAGATGATGGAACAGACACTGGTGGTCTCAGACCCAACACAGCTTCCATTTGTTGAATTCTCTTCCAGACCTTCTCAATCCTCTTCATAAAGGCCTTCACATCTGGAGAGAGATCAGTCTTACCTTTAAAGTTCAACCCAATCTCCTTTAGTTCAGTCCATCCAAAAGCTTGGACTGAAGTATCCTTTCTTTCATCAGTAAAGTTACCTTCTCTGGTCAACTTCACATTAAATCTGGTCATCCCTTGATGATTTTCAGCCAGTTTGATTTCAGCATTTACAATCTTTCTTGCATTGGCCCTGAAATTCATCATTTCATCATATTTAGCCCTCTGCTTAGCCAACTGTACATTTCTTCAGTATCCCTGGATACACCACTCTGTTGTCCTTCAGTGGACTGGTGATGTTGATTAATTCTGAGAGTAGTATCCAGAGGAATAAAGGTGCTAAGATCACCATCTTTTATTGCTTTCAGTTGCTTGGCAGTAAGCTTTGGTAGACCAGTTATCCTTTTCCTGTATTCCAACTCCAGAGCACCAGCATTTCTTCTTATCTTTTTCTGGAGGCTTACCAGCTCCTCCTTTCTTTGTCTGATCAACTCTGGAATTGTAACACCATATATCAATGAGTCATATACCTGTTCTTCTTCAGCGTAGAACGAGCGTATATGGACATCATTCAGTGCATCAAGACACTGATGAACTCTGGGATCTTCATCCTCTTGAAAACTTCAATATTTACGCCTAACCTGCCAGCGTTGTAGGAGTCCAGAGTACCCATTGTTGCCATATCCCTATGATGGGCCAGCAGTTCATCTCTTTGATTATTCTTGAATATTTCAATCATAATGCACTATTGTTGTAACTTCCTAGATGTTTCATTGTCAACATCTTCAGTCTGTTCTTCTTCTTCACCAGATACAACCTTTTCTTTTCCTTTAACCGCCTTCAGTGTGGTAGGAATATCTGGGAAGCTTTCGAACTGGGGCTCACTGGCTTCAGTACCAGCAGCCTCTTCCAAAGTTCTCTGGGCTAAACGTGCACTGGCATCAGTACCAGTCACATGCTCTGTTGCACAACACTTTCAGTAGCAACTGCCCTTACAACTTCTCTCTTCTTCCTTGTTAACTCTTGGTCACCAGTTGATGGAACTGACAATTTTCCCCCTTTGGAATGATCTCTAGTCCTGGACTTCATATCATTCCACAACTCTTCCATCATATGCCTGTCCAGTGAACCAAAAGTTCTTCCTTGTTCTGGCAAGGAAGCAGTCATACCAGTCTTGAGTGCCTGGACTTCCTTTTTAATATTTTCAATTGCTTCTGGCAAGTCCTTTGGCAGCTCAACCTCAATCATCTTCACAACTTCTGGCAACATACATCCTGAAATGATCTAAGGATAGATCCAGATATTTCTTCAGTGATCTCTTTCAGCATATCACCCCTAAACTTTCTAACAACTTCATCACTAAGGGTGCTGACAATATCATTCTGATCAAATGTTGGCCTGCTCTCTAGTGCACCAACTCTTGTAACCAGCTTCTCCATCTCTTCTTTAAGACCTGCCAGTGGTTGTAGAACCTTACTTTCCACTGCAGTCTCAATAGAACTTACAATCTTCTCTTCAAACCCTTGTACTGCCACCCTTATATTTTGAGAATTGAGATTTGTGGCCAGTACCAACTCATCCAGTTTATCAAAAACTAACTTTTCATTCCCAGCAAAAAGGTTCATTTCTGACGCTAAATTGTTTGACAGTATTGATTTTAAGTCAGAAATAACCTGGGAAGATGACTGGAGTGATCTCTCCAGGTCCGCCACCTTACTAAGAAGGCCTTGGACCTCGGTTGAAGAGGAAGTGGAGAGACCAGAGGGTTGTTCCAGATGAGAAGTCAATCTGGTCATCATAGGTACTTGTGCCCAGTCCTCTTCAGTTTCAACATTTGAGACTGGCACACTTTGTTCGGTTGGGTTTACTGGTGGTGATTGAGTTTGTGTTGGTTGAATGAATGGTGTGAAGTATGGAGTTGATTGAGGAATTGATGGTGGTGGTGGTGGCATTCTAGGTTCTGGTGGTGGCATTTCTGGTGTAGAAGTTGGTATTTCTGGTGGAGGTGTTGGCATTTCGGTTTCTGGAGGAGGTGGTGGCATTTCTGGTGAAATTTCAATATTTTCTTCACCCAAAAAGTCCATATTTACATCAAAATTCTGACCTCCAGATATAGGAGAGTCAGCCTCATCCCAAAACGATGCACCAGCAATATCAACTTGTTCACCAACCTCAACATTGAGATCAATCTGGGCTTCTTGTTCGCCAGATGCTTGTTCTTCAGTCTGAACAACTTGCTCACCATCTTGAGCCACATCTTGTACAACAGCCTGGACTTCAGTGTCCACTCTCTGTTCAGATTGTACAGTAGAATCAATATTCTCCTCTTCAAAAATAGGAGACCCATCTATATTCATTATATCACCAGGATGGGTTGATGGATTTACCTGGACTCCACCTCTCATCAGATGCCTGGAAGTTCTTGGTTGTCTGGAGGACTCAACATTTTCTGGTCCACCAACTGGAGCCACTTGTCGAATAGGTTGAACCATTTCAACAACTTCAACATCTTCGCTACCAGCAGGTACTTCAACACCTTGGACCCTGCCTGGTGCCACATTCTCTTCTATTCTTTGAAGTGACAACATTGCTTGAGGAATATCCACCTCACCATCTCTGGACTTTAAGTTGGTCAGATCTCTCATGTACTCACTCATAGAAAAATGAGTGGTTTCAAAGTCGTACTGGGCTCCAAGAACGTTCTTAAATATGATTGAAAGAAAACGAATGTATGGTACAAAGGGCTTTCTACCTTTTACCTTTAAACGCTCTACCAGATCGTCAAATAATATCTGGGCAAAATCAACCCTTAGCCCAAACCACAAATAGTAGGCAATCTGGAGGTGGGTTTGATTGATCTGGTCTAACCCTCCAGAACTGCCTCCTAAACACTCAACAATATGTGTGAAGAAATATCTCCATGAGTCTGTCAGCTTGCTCATGTAGATAGTCCCCTTTCTGGATAGCTGCCCATGCTCATCCAATATATCTGTATGCCCCATCAATCTGCATACCTCTCTGAAGTTGATACCAGTAGGGAGTGGTATTGCCAACTCATTCTCATCCAGATAGCCTAATTGAAGAGCTGCTCTGAGAGAATCTACTGTAAAAGCCAAGGGTCTTGTCCCTTGCTCAAGAGAATATTCAATAGATGAATTCGCTTCATTATATTCGGCTGTGTACCAGAATTCACACAAATAATCGTGATACATCTTTTCTGGATTTATTGTTAAGGCACCATACAATGGACATGAGAGAAAAAAGGTATTTAGTCTCCCAATGATGGACTGTGGATCATGGACACTGGATAGTGAGAGTTTTGCCATCCAGTTATTCATATTCATTCTTATAGCCTTTGCTTCAAGAGTGATATGAGGTGCTTTAACGACATCTGCAGCCGGAGCATATTCAACAGAGTAGAAGAAGATTTCGTGCCATTGATTATAGATGAAAGATGAAATTGAATGAATATTTAAGGTTTTATGAAGAATTTAATGAATGAAATTAATATGAGAGTATTATGATTGGAAAATGAATGAAGAAAGAAATTAATGAAGGAATTTTAAGATTTGGGAGTAAATGTTCGAAGTAAATGAAATTGAAAGTGAAAGTGGGTATATATAGGATTGAGAATGTGGAACTCAAACGATTAATTTGAAATTATCAAATACAATTTTTGATCGTGTTCTGAGATCCGCATTAATTACATCACATCACACATAAATGCATGACGGTTTACAGCCCACAAACAGTAACAAGTTGTACTTTTTGTTTTCCCAAAGTAAAAATACCATCATTACGTTGAAAAATTTACATGCCACGTAGGATAAAAATATTTTTGAAAAGATTTGCTTACGTGGCACACACAATGACCAAGTATTTAGAAAATATTATGACATATTTCAGTGCATCTGGAGGTTGACTGGACACTCCAGTATCACTGGTGGATTAGTCCAGTGAACATGTACTGATGGTACACTGGAGGGACACTCCAGTAAAGGACCAGTGAAAACCATTTTTGAAAGACTGAAAACCTTAAACTTGCACGTCAACTAATACAGACAAATGAGAGGGACACATTTACAAGGAGACATAAGTCAACTCAAACACGCACTTCAACATGTCCAGTTACCAGTGAGAGGGACACATTTACAAAGCACCAGTAATATTTTCTGAAGAGTTTGTCCAGTGAGAAAATAAATTCCCCCTGAATTTAAAACACTTTTAATAGGAAAATATTTTTCATGTCTTCCCTGGAATGTTGCTCCAGAAATCCAATAATGCAAAGATAGTACACAATGGCGTTCAATATCTGAGCAGTCACCAGATTTAAGGATTTAACATTCCCAACTCACCAACAAGATATTCAAAAGTTTTGACATCCAGAGGTTTGGTAAAAATGTCAGCGAGTTGTTTGTCATTGGGAATAAAATGGAGTTCAATGTTGTTTTTCATAATATGATCACGAATGAAGTGATACCTGAGATCAATGTGTTTGTTTCTGGAGTGCATGACTGGATTGTTGGAGATAGCGATGGCACTGGTATTATCACAAAAGATTGGAGTTTTTGAATATTTAATACCAATAATCAAGCAACTGGTTCTTCATCCAGAGTATCTGAGCACAACAACTGGCTGCAGACACGTATTCAGCTTCTGCAGTGGATAATGAAACTGAAGTTTGCTTCTTACTGGTCCAGCTGACCAGTTTGCCACCTAGGAAATGACATCCACCAGTTGTGGATTTCTATCTATCTTACAACCTGCATGATCAGAATCTGAATAACCCATTAGATCTAATCCTGATCCTTTGGGGTACCAAAGACCAAGATGGGGACACCTTTAAGGTACTTCATATGCGCTTTACAGCAAGCATATGAGATTCCTTTGATTAGACTGATATCTGGCACATAAACATGTTGAAAACATAATATCTGGTCTACTGGCCGTTAAATACATCAGTGAACCAACCATGCCTCTATAGACCGTGGTGTTCACTGGTTTGCCATCTGGATCCGAGTCCAGTGTCAGTGGTGCAGAAATTGGAGTTGGTTTAGATGGTGAAGAATTCATATCGAGATTTCTTTAAAAGATCTCTAACATATTTTTCCTGATTAATAAAAATTCCATCTTTGTTTTGTTTAATCTGGAGTCCAAGAAAATATGTTAATTCACCCATCAAACTCATTTCATATTCAGTGGACATGATTTTAGAAAATTTCTTGCACATGTTTTCCTCAGTAGACCCAAAAATTATATCATCAACATAAATTTGTACCATTAACAGATTACCTTTCTCATGAAGAATGAAAGGTATTGTCAATTGCACCTCGTTTAAAACCATTTTTCAACAAATGTTTAGTCAGATTATCATACCAGGCACGTGGGGCTTGTCTGAGGCCATATAGCGCTTTGTCCAGACGATATACCCAATGTGGATGCTTGTCATCAACGAAACCTGGAGGTTGTCTGACGTAAACTTCTTCCTCAAGCTTCCCATTCAAGAAAGCACTCTTTACGTCCATCTGGTAGACCTTGAACTGATGATTAGCAGCGAATGCTAAGAAAATTCTGATCGCTTCAAGTCTAGCCACTGGAGCAAATGATTCATCAAAGTCGACATCTGACTGGCAGTAGCCTTGTGCTACCAGTCTGGCCTTGTTTCTTATTACGTGGCCATCTTCATCTACTTTGTTTCTGAAGACCCATCTTGTTCCAATTGGTTCTTTCTTTCCAACTGGGAAAGGAACCAGATACCATACGTTGTTCCTTTCAAACTGGTGAAGCTCTTCTTGCATAGCAGTCACCCAGTTTGGATCTTCCAGAGCCTCGTCAATCTTCTTAGGTTCTATCAAAGATAGAAAACTGACGTATAAGCATTAATTACTGGAGGCTCTTCTGGTCTGAACACCACGACTGGAGTCACCTAAGATCTGATCAATAGGGTGAGCTTTTGTCCATCTGGAGTACTGACCAGGATTGTTACTGACAACAATATCAGTGCAAGAATTCAGTTGAGTCTCCTCTGAATTTGCTTCAGGAGGAGGTTCTTCATAGACTACTTCAACATCTTCATCTGATTCATTTAAATCACGATTTGCATCATGAAATTCTTCATATGAAGGTATTTCTTGTAGTACTGGTTCAGTTTGGTCACCAGAAGACATTTCTGGTAAATTCTCAACTGACACTGATACTGGGGAGTAGTACGCACATCTGAACCAATATTAATTTCAGAGGGTAGTTTGAAAATACTAGAGGGATAGAATGGAGTACTACTGGAGAGTTTCTTTTTCTGAACAGGTTCCAGATCAGGATGACTGGAAACTGTGTCTGGTGAATCTTTAAATTTGTCGTTTATAGGATCAGATTCACAAAAGACAATTGGAGTTTACTGGGGGAGTGTCAAGGGCTGGCTTTCTTTGTTGATTGAGGCATTTGATTC
This sequence comes from Erigeron breviscapus, assembly GCA_034093135.1. Taxonomy (NCBI): domain Eukaryota; kingdom Viridiplantae; phylum Streptophyta; class Magnoliopsida; order Asterales; family Asteraceae; genus Erigeron; species Erigeron breviscapus. The sequence goes on along the minus strand of CM067175.1, from coordinate 53,825,339 downwards.
ATCAAATGTTTCATGAATTGACTCATGGACCTTCTCCAGTCTCTTGTTGTAGACTCTGAAGGCCTTGCGAATGGATGAATAGCCTAAGAAATACCCTTCATCAGCTTTGGCATCAAATTTGCCTAGCTGACTGGAGTCGTTCAGGATGTAAACTGGACATCCAAAAACGTGAAAATAACCAATATTTGGTTTTTTCTATTTCTTAAGACTTCATAGGCTGTCTTTTTGTGTCTTTTGATGTACACTGATCGATTCTGGGTGTGGCAAGCAGTTGCAATTGCTTCCGCCCAGAAACTGGTAGACAGTCCAGATTCGCAAGCATACTCCTGGCAGCTTCTATCAGCGTTCTATTTTTTCTTTCCACAACTCCATTTTGTCTGGAGAGCGGGCTGATGAGAAATTCTGGGAGATGCCAGTGTCAGTACAGAATGACTCCAGAGTTGCATTCTGGAATCTGTTCCATTGTCACTTCTTAACTGACACACTTTTCGACTGTACTTGAGCTCAATTTGCTTGATAAGACTGATGATTTCAGCAGCAGCTTCACTTTTGGACCTCAGAAAGATCACCCAACAATATCTGGAGAACTCATCTATGATCACCAGGGTGTATCTTTTACCGAATTTACCAGAAATGTCTTCTGGTGAAGAATTTCATACTGAACCAGTACTCCAGGAAATGCTTTCAAATGAAGAATTTCATGATGCAAATCGTGATTTAAATGACTCAGATGAAGATACTGAAGTAATTTGGCAAGCCCCTCCTCCAGAATCAACTTCAGAGGAGAATCATTTGCTCCAATGGCTAGATGAAGATGGCCACGTAATAAGAAACAAGGCCAGACTGGTAGCACAAGGCTACTGCCAGTCAGATGTCGACTTTGATGAATCATTTGCTCCAGTGGCTAAACTTGAAGCGATCAGAATTTTCTTAGCATTCGCTGCTAATCATCAGTTCAAGGTCTACCAGATGGACGTAAAGAGTGCTTTCTTGAATGGAAGCTTGAAGAAGAAGTTTACGTCAGACAACCTCCAGGTTTCGTTGATGACAAGCATCCACATTGGGTATATCGTCTGGACAAAGCGCTATATGGCCTCAGACAAGCCCCACGTGCCTGGTATGATACTCTGACTAAACATTTGTTGAAAAATGGTTTTAAACGAGGTGCTATTGACAATACCTTGTTCATTCTTCATGAGAAAGGTAATCTGTTAATGGTACAAATTTATGTTGATGATATAATTTTTGGGTCTACTGATGAAAACATGTGTCAGAAATTTTCTAAAATCATGTCCACTGAATATGAAATGAGTTTGATGGGTGAATTAACATATTTTCTTGGACTCCAGATTAAACAAAACAAAGATGGAATTTTTATTAATCAGGAAAAATATGTTAGAGGTCTTTTAAAGAAATTCGATATGAATTCTTCACCATCTAAACCAACTCCAATTTCTGCACCACTGACACTGGACTCGGATCCAGATGGCAAACCAGTGAACACCACTGTCTATAGAGGCATGGTTGGTTCACTGATGTATTTAACGGCCAGTAGCAGCCGATCAAATCAAACAACACACGACGAGATGGTTGGTTCACTGATGTATTTAACTCCAGTAGACCAGATATTATGTTTTCAACATGTTTATGTGCCAGATATCAGTCTAATCCAAAGGAATCTCATATGCTTGCTGTAAGCGCATACTGAAGTACCTTAAAGGTGTCACCAGTCTAGGTCTTTGGTACCCCAAAGGCTCAGGCATGGATCTAATGGGTTATTCAGATTCAGATCATGCAGGTTGTAAGATAGATAGGAAATCCACAACTGGTTGATGTCATTTCCTAGGTGGCAAACTGGTCAGCTGGACCAGTAAGAAGCAAACTTCAGTTTCATTATCCACTGCTGAAGCTGAATACGTGTCTGCAGCCAGTTGTTGTGCTCAGATACTCTGGATGAAGAACCAGTTGCTTGATTATGGTATTAAGTATTCAAAGACTCCAATATTTTGTGATAATACCAGTGCCATCGCTATCTCCAACAATCCAGTCATGCACTCCAGAACCAAACACATCGATCTAAGGTACCATTTCATTCGCAATCATATTATGAAAAACAACATTGAACTCCATTTTATTCCCACTGACAAACAACTCGCTGACATTTTTACTAAACCACTGATGTAAAAACTTTTGAATATCTTGTTGGTGAGTTGGGAATGTTAAACCCTTAAATCTGGAACCTTGGTATTGAACGCCATTGTGTACTACTAAGGATCTTTGATTTAAAGATTCAAAAATTTATTTCTGGATCAACATTCCAGGGAAGACTTGAAAATATTTTCTCTTAAAAATGTTTAAGTTCAGGGGGAATTAATTTTCTCACTGGACAAATTCTTCAGAAAATATTACTGGTGCTTTGTAAATATGTCCCTCTCACTGGTAACTGGACAGGTTGAAGTGCGTGTTTGAGTTGACTTATGTCTTCTTGTAAATGTGTCCCTCTCATTTGTCTGTATTAGTTGACGTGCAAGTTTAAGGTTTCCAGTCTTTCAAAAATGGTTTTCACTGGTACTTTACTGGAGTGTCCCTCCAGTGTACCATCAGTACATGTTCACTGGACTAATCCACCAGTGATACTGGAGTGTCCTGTCAACCTCCAGATGCACTGAAATGTCATAATATTTTCAAAATACTTGATCTTTGTATGTGCCACGTAAGCAAACTTTTTCAAAGATATTTATCTTATAAATCCTACGTGGCATGTAAGTTTTTCAAAACAATGATGGTCTTTTACTTTGGGAAAACAAAAAGTACAAGTTGTTACTGTTTTGTGGGCTGTAAACCGTCATGCATTTATGTGTGATGTGATGTAATTAATGCGGATCTCAGAACACAATCAAAAATTGTATTTGATAATTTCAAATTAATCGTTTGAGTTCCACATTCTCAATCCTATATATACCCACTTTCACTTTCAATTTCATTTACTTCGAACATTTACTCCCAAATCTAAAATTCCTTCATTCAATTTCTTAAATTCTTCATTCATTTTCCAATCATATAACTCCTATATTAACTGCATTCATTAAATTCTTCATCATAAACCCTAAAATCATTCAATTTCATCTTCATTTATAATTCCAATGGCTCCTAAACAATCAAACTCACCAAGAAATCTTCTATCTGCTGAATATGCTCCGGCTGCAGATGTCGTTAGAGCACCTCATATCACCCTTGAAGCAAAGTCTATAAGGATGAATATGAATAACTGGATGGCAAAACTCTCGCTATCCAGTGTCCATGATCCACAATCAATCATTGGGAGATTAAATACCTTTTTTCTCTCATGTCCTCTATATGGTGCTTTAACAATAAATCCAGAAAAGATGTATCACGATTATTTGTGTGAATTCTGGTACACAGCCGAATATAATGAAAAATTCATCTATTGAATATTCTCTTGAGCAAGGGACCAGACCCTTGGCTTTACAGTAGATTCTCTCAGAGCAGCTCTTCAATTAGGCTATCTGGATGAGAATGAGTTGGCAATACCACTCCCTACTGGTATCAACTTCAGAGAGGTATGCAGATTGATGGGGCATACAGAAATAGTGGATGAGCATGGTCAGTTGCTAAGGAAGGGAACAATATATATGAGCAGACTGACGGATTCGTGGAGATACTTCTTCACACACATTGTCGAGTGCCTTGGAGGTAGTTCTGGAGGGTTAGACCAGATCAATCAAACCCACCTCCAGATTGCCTACTGTTTGTGGTTTGGGCTAAGGGTTGATTTTGCCCAGATATTGTTTGACGATCTGGTAGAGCGTTTAAAGGTAAAAGGGAGAAAGCCCTTTGTACCATACATTCGCTTTCTTTCAATCATATTTAAGAACGTTCTTGGAGCCCGGTACGATTTTGAAACCACTCATTTTTCAATGAGTGAGTACATGAGAGATCTGACCAACTTAAGGTCCAGAGATGGTAAGGTAGATATTCCTCAAGCAATGTTGTCACTTCAAAGAATAGAAGAGAATGTGGCACCAGGCAGGGTCCAAGTTGTTGAAGTACCTGCTGGTAGCGAAGATGTTGAAATTGTTGAAATGATTCAACCTATTAGTCAAGTGGCTCCTGAAGAAGGCTTGCAACCCATTGTTGAGCTTTCCAGACGACCAAGATCTCATAGGCGTCTGATGAGGGGAGGAGTCCAGGTAAATCCATCAACCCATCCTGGTGATATAATGAATATAGATGGGTCTCCTATTTTTGAAGAGGAGAATATTGATTATTTTGTACAATCTGAACAGAGAGTGGACACTGAAGTCCAGGCTGTTGTACAAGATGTGGCTCAAGCTGGTGAGCAAGTTGTTCAGACTGAAGAACAAGCATCTGGCGAACAAGAAGCCCAGATTGATCTTAATGTTGATGTTGGTGAACAAGTTGATATTGCTGGTGCATCATTTTGGGATGAGGCTGACTCTCCTATGTCTGGAGGTCAGAATTTTGACGTAAATATGGACTTTTTGGGTGAAGAAAATGTACTAGTTGAAAGTTCACCAGAAATGCCACCACCTCCCCCAGAAACCGAAATACCAACACCTCCTCCAGAAATACCAACTCCTACACCAGAAATGCCACCACCAGAACCTAGAATGCCACCACCACCACCATCAATTCCTCAATCAACTCCATACTTCACCACTTAACCCAGTAAACCCAACCGAACAAAGTGTGCCAGTCTCAAATGTTGAAACTGAAGAGGACTGGACACAAGTACCTATGATGACCAGATTGACTTCTCATCTGAACAACCCTCTGGTCTCTCCACTTCCTCATCAACCGAGGTCCAAGGCCTTCTTAGTAAGGTGGCGGACCTGGAGAGATCACTCCAGTCATCTTCCCAGGTTATTTCTGACTTCAAATCAATACTGTCAAACAATTTAGCGTCAGAAATGAACCTTTTTGCTGGGAATGAAAAGTTAGTATTTGATAAACTGGATGAGCTGGTACTGGCCACAAATCTCAATTCTCAAAATATAAGGGTGGCAGTACAAGGGTTTGAAGAGAAGATTGTAAGTTCTATTGAGACTGCAGTGGAAAGTAAAGTTCTACAACCACTGGCAGGTCTTAAAGAAGAGATGGAGAAGCTGGTTACCAGAGTTGGTGCACTAGAGAACAGGCCAACAATTGATCAGATTGATATGGTCAGCACCCTGAGTGATGAAGTTGTTAGAAAGATTAAGGGTGATATGCTGAAAGAGATCACTGGAGAAATATCTGGATCTATCCTTAGATCATTTCAGGATGTTATGTTGCCAGAAGTTGTGAAGATGTTTGAGGTTGAGCTGCCAAAGGACTTGCCAGAAGCAATTGATAATATTAAAAAGGAAGTCCAGGCACTCAAGACTGGTATGACTGCTTCCTTGCCAGAACAAGGAAGAACCTTTGGTTCACTGGACAGGCATATGATGGAAGAGTTATGGAATGATCTGAAGTCCAGGACTAGAGATCAATCCAAGGGGGAAAAATTATCAATTCCATCATCTGGTGTCCAAGAAAGTTTAAGGAAGAAGAGAGAGGTTGTAAGGGCAGTCGCTACTGAAAGCGTTGTTCAGAAAAGACAAGTGACTGGTACTGATGCCAGTGCACGTATAGCCCAGAGAGCACTTGGCACTGAAGCCATTGTGCAGACTGAAGAAGAGGCTACTGGTACTGATGCCAGTGAGCCACAATTTGAAACCTTCCCAGACATTCCTACTACATTGAAATCTATTAAAGGAAAAGAAAAGGTTGTGCCTGGTGAAGAGGAAGAGCAATTTGAAGATGTTAACAATGAAACATCAAGGAAATTGCAACAACAATGCATAATGATCGAAATCTTCAAGACAAACCAGAAGGATGAACTGCTGGCCCATCAAAGGGAGATGGCTACAATGGGTACTCTAGATTCCTACAATGCTGGCAGGTTAGGCATAAACATTGAAGTATATAAAAGGATGAAGGAAGATCCCAGAGTTCATCAGTGTCTTGATGCTTTGAATGATGTCCATATACGCTCGTTCTATGCTGAGGAAGAACAGGTATATGATTCCTTAATTTATGGTGTGTCCATTCTAGAGTTGATCAGACAAAGAAAGGAGGAGCTGGTAAGCCTCCAGAAGAAAATTAGAAGAAATGCTGGTGCTCTGGAATTGGAATACAGAAAGAGAATGACTGGTCTACCTAAACTTACTGCCAAGCAACTGAAAGCAATAAAAGATGGTGATGTTAGCACCTTTATTCCTCTGGATACCACTCTGAAGATCAATAGACAAGAACACCAGTCCACTGAAGGACAACAGAGTGGTGTATCCAGGGATACTGAAGAAATGGTACAGTTGGCTAAGCAGAGGGCTAAATATGATGAAATGATGAATTTCAGGGCCAATGCAAGAAAGATTGTAAATGCTGAAATCAAATTGGCTGAAAATCATCAAGGTATGACCAGGTTTAATGTGAAGTTGACCAGAGAAGGTAACTTTACTGATGAAAGGAAGGATACGTCAGTCCAAGTTTTTGGGTGGACTGAACTAAAGGAGATAGGATTGACCTTCAAAGGTAAGACTGATCTCTCTCCAGATGTAAAGGCTTTTATGAAAAGGATTGAGAAAGTCTGGAAGAGAATTCAACAAATGGAAGCTGTGTTGGGTCTGAGACCACCAGTGTCTGTTCCATCATCTCCATCTCCAAAAGGAAGGCTACTGAAGATGCTCCAGAAAGGACATCGAGAAGAAGGGCCTAAACTCTTATCATTGTACTTATTGTATTTAGTGTATTATGAAAGTTGTAATTATTTTCCTTTTTGATGAAAGTAATAATAGTTGCAATTTTTTAATTTCTATAAGTAAATGACCAGATTTAGTCTAAGTTAGAACTTAAAAGATGAAACTGAAAACACTCATGATCTATAAAGTGTTTTCCAGTAACTTAAATTTTTTAGACTTAAATCGACCAAGTGTTTTCCAGACATACAAATTTGTATATCTATAAGTCTGAAAACACTTGCATTATTTCTAAACAAATAGAGGGAATTTGTTAGGTCCAGATTTAGTCCAGACTTACTGGACTGGCTCCAGACTAGACTACTGGAACCTTATTTAGGTTTGTTAAGAAAACTTGTTTTGCTGGTCTCGCTCCAGACCCGACTACTGGAGCCTCACTGAAGATTTGACCAGAAAACGTTTCTCTACTGGACCTACTCCAGACTTGGAATCTGGAGTCCCTCTAAAGATTTGTCCAGAAATAATTGAAGACTAGTGAGCATTTACTTGTATAGGTAATCTGGAGCATTCTCCAGATTAGCTCACTAAAGACTTCACCCCAGTCCAGATCTACTCTACTGAAGACATTCTGACTGAAGTCAAAGACTGAAGTCTGAAGGAAGAAGACTTAACAAATGGCGGATTCCACTGGAAAGTCTTACCAGATCTGCACACTGGAGGATTGTTAGTGTTCTAGATCCTGCAAGTCTGAACACTAATATCGAGGTTTGACTTTTGCCTTTAACACACTTTCCAAAGAACAATCCACTTGTTCTTTAACAAAGTATACGTGTGTTAAGGTGGTTGGATAATAGGATACACTTGCACTTGATGTGACTTTATCCTTATTCCTTATCCAATACATTTAATGTTCTTGTCGGATCATTAAATGTATGCCAACCATATTTGTACGGCACAAATTCACTGGTGAATTTGTTGCCTATAAATACAAAGTCATTTCCTTGACAAAAATACTTTTAAGCATTCCTTTTGCATTTAAGTGAATTTGTCCAAATACTCTCGATCTTAAACAGGGATACTTCACAACTTTAAGTATCTCGATCCTAAAGAGTTATTTGACAAATATAGATCATTTGTAACTCATAGGTTGTTAGGATATATCACTTAATTGTGTTATCTTGATTCCGCAACAACCTTGTATTTTATTTAAACATCAATAAATGAAATACCCATGAAACATACATAATGGTCCACTTTATTTGTTTATTGCTTTAAGTCTTGTATTACTTTGTTTATATATCTTGCATCTTTATTTACAAGTAATACTAGTCCAAATCTAGTGATTATTAGACTTGTTGTATTTTACACTTTCTATTGGTTAACCATCTCGAAGTTAAAGGGACTCACATAGTTTCCAGTAGCCCAGTCTGAGCCAGTCCAGTAAGTCTGGACTAAATCAGGACCTAACAAGAACCCAGACCCTTTTTGTCCGGATTCTTCCTGAATCATCACGATATGCAAATTCTCCCCATCCTCCTTTTCCCAAAATCTGATGTAAATAATTTGAATCATCTTGATACACCTTCTTGTGGGATGCATTAGATGATTCACCAACATGATAGCTCTGAGAAGTTGATCTGAAATCGTTACCACTTCTTCCAGCAAATCGATCATAATATATACTATGATATTCTGTAGGCTTGGCAGATGATTGAACTCCAAACAAGTTTGAAGGACATCTACTTTTAGACTTCTCAGATCTTTTACTTGAAGAAGCATAGGTTAAGGGAACCGATTTCTTGACAACACCCTTTGATCTTTGAGTGGACACGGCAAATGGAGAATTTTTGAGAAGAACCAACAAGATTTCCTGTTGATCTCTTGTATTGTTCTTTCACCATATCTTTTCCCTCCATCTTTTGAGAACTAATTCTCAAATTTCTCTCATTGAACCTGGATAAGTTGTCTGAAGATTGATCAACATTGCTTGTAGATGCATGAATGTTTGATCCCTTGCTTGGGCATTTACTTGCAGAGTGACCTTTCTCACGACATATAAAGCAGGAAATTCTCTTGTTGTTTCGTTTCCTTTTGAATTTTTTGAGATTTTCTTCAGTAATGGGAATTCCATACTCAGTCATCTCTTCTATGCAAGAAAATCTTTCCAAAACTTCTTTCATTGTTTTCACAGGCTTCAATGGAGTGGACTTTGAGTGTCTCAAATGTAATGTCTCATTTTCTTCTAGAAAGTCTCCTCCGCTTGTTGATTCATTATCAACCCTGGAGTCCTCTGGAATCAAATGAGGAACATTTTCATGATCCTTGTCCCTTTTATGACACACATCATGCATTTGACTGACACTCACAGTGTTTTGACTAAGATGCTCAACATGAAACACCTTGTCAAGACAGAGATTTGTGATGTTCACTTTACCATGGCCTGTAGCAATACCTTTTGCAGATCCGGCAAAGTTCACCTGAACATCAGAAATCTTAACAAAGTCTGACAAAATACCACTATCTCCAGTCACATGAATGGAACTACCTGTATCAATGTTCCACATGTTATCGGTCCTTTCTACCGAAACTTGACTCTTTGAGATAGTTAAATCTGTCATGAAGTTCATCAGACTCGATAATGTCTTTTGAACTTCGACTTTGTTTGAACTGCTCACAACTAATGATTTTTCATGATTCTTAAATGCTCTAGTATCATCACTTTCTGGAATCTCTGATTCTGAATCTGAAGATACATCAGAACTAATCTCAGCAAGATAGGCATTGTCGGCTTCTTCCACAATAGTACCCCAGTCATAAGATCCCTCCTGTTGTTGAACCACCAAAGCTCTTGACCCACTTTGGTTGCTAGAGTTTGGACTTTCAACTTTTGAACCTTGATAACTGTTTTGTTGAGAAGAGTTATTAACATTTGAACTTGATCCTTGAAAAAATCTTCGTTGTTGAGCACTTGGAGGAGTTACTGATCCACCTTGTTTGAAGTTTTGACGAGTCACTATTGACTTTTCATCCTTCTTCGGTCTCTGGCATTCCCTAGCAAAGTGTCCAAATCCTTCACAATTGTAACTGATGTGCTAAATCGAGTTTAAAATTTATAAACAAGAAATACCTAAAAACTCACTACTACACACTATCGGGCAGTGGACCCGATCGTATGCAATATAGTAAAAAGGTAAGTCCAGGTTCGTTCGCGGGGATTGGTTTGAATTAATTGTTTAGTAAAGGGGTTTGGAAAAAGGGTGTTACTTTGATTCTCACTCCGCCAATAACTTTGAAGGACAAATGCGTATAAGTAAAGGTAAGTCTCAAACAATAATGGTAAATATCATCCACCTTGACTCCGCTAGACTTCAAACATGATTGCTTTCAGTTAAGACCAAATTCGTTAAGAGTTGACACGATAAACGTGAGAGAATGAAATGCTCGCGTGGTACCACCAACGCCTAGACAATCTTACCAACACTTAGCTTGTTTGATTACCAAATTACCAATTATGCCTATGTGAATTAAAACGTGGTACCACCAACCGTTTCTAAACACGTTGACAAAATGACTCCTTTTATTAATTTGACATTCACTATCATACCATGAACTAGTGATAATCGCTCATAGACAAGCGACCGTTAGAAAATCACATATGCATTCGACTAGTACCACTAACGAAGAACACACATGCCACCAATATCAAATTAATACAAATAAAGGAATTAAATCATCAAGATCACGACACAACGATAATTGAAATCAACTCTTTGAATTAAAATATAAAGCAATCACATCATTCGTCTAGTTTCATCAAGGTGGACAATAGAAGAATTAGCCACTCATGATTAAATTGAAATTACAATAAGAATCAAGAAAGAACATAAAGTACCAATTGTTTGAAGAAACGAAATTGCAAGACAAATAAGTAGATACGATCTAGATGGGTGCACGTGAATCTTCAATGAATCGAAGACGATTAGATCTTGAATTGACCCTTGAAGAATTCCTTGAAGTGCAGCTCCTAGAAAGAGTATTTGATAGATTGGAATTTAGGTCATTTTTCTTATTTATACCTCCCTTCTTTTGGTGCAAAAGCTGCCCAAAACCCTTCAGATCCGACCATTGACTGCGGCGCAGTGGTCCAGTCCACCACCACTGCGTCGCAGTGATATCTTACTGGTCACAAGTCTCCATGCCATATAGATGACTGCGGCGCAGTGGTCCAGTCCACCACCACTGCGTCGCAGTGATATCTTACTGGTCACAAGTCTCCATGCCATATAGATGACTGCGGCGCAGTGGTCCAGTCCACCACCACTGCGTCGCAGTGATATCTTACTGGTCACAAGTCTCCATGCCATATAGATGACTGCGGCGCAGTGGTCCAGTCCACCACCACTGCGTCGCAGTGATATCTTACTGGTCACAAGTCTCCATGCCATATAGATGACTGCGGCGCAGTGGTCCAGTCCACCACCACTGCGTCGCAGTGATATCTTACTGGTCACAAGTCTCCATGCCATATAGATGACTGCGGCGCAGTGGTCCAGTCCACCACCACTGCGTCGCAGTGATATCTTACTGGTCACAAGTCTCCATGCCATATAGATGACTGCGGCGCAGTGGTCCAGTCCACCACCACTGCGTCGCAGTGATATCTTACTGGTCACAAGTCTCCATGCCATATAGATGACTGCGGCGCAGTGGTCCAGTCCACCACCACTGCGTCGCAGTGATATCTTACTGGTCACAAGTCTCCATGCCATATAGATGACTGCGGCGCAGTGGTCCAGTCCACCACCACTGCGTCGCAGTGATATCTTACTGGTCACAAGTCTCCATGCCATATAGATGACTGCGGCGCAGTGGTCCAGTCCACCACCACTGCGTCGCAGTGATATCTTACTGGTCACAAGTCTCCATGCCATATAGATGACTGCGGCGCAGTGGTCCAGTCCACCACCACTGCGTCGCAGTGATATCTTACTGGTCACAAGTCTCCATGCCATATAGATGACTGCGGCGCAGTGGTCCAGTCCACCACCACTGCGTCGCAGTGATATCTTACTGGTCACAAGTCTCCATGCCATATAGATGACTGCGGCGCAGTGGTCCAGTCCACCACCACTGCGTCGCAGTGATATCTTACTGGTCACAAGTCTCCATGCCATATAGATGACTGCGGCGCAGTGGGCCATGATCACTCCCACTGCGTCGCAGTCCAATGCTTCTGGTCTCGATGCCACTCATCAACATTCAGGACTTGCATAATTTTCCATCACTTCACCTCTTGAACTTTCCAATCAGCTTCATGGCCACAAAATTACTCGAAATTGCACCAAATGGACACGTCACCTGTTTAGAACCTGAAACCACTAACAAACCCATAAACGCACCAAATGCCAACAAAATCGACTAAAAACATAAAATAAAGAGGCCAATAACGATGTGGGCAATGGGTATAAGTTGGTCACATCAAATCCCCCCACACTTGAGCATTGCTTGTCCTCAAGCAAATCCAACATTTAAAGAAATAGTAATCCTTGGCAAAGAAGCTAAATAAACAATTACGAGTATCAAAAAGAAGCAACACCAAGTATGTCAATGACAAAGAAGTTGGGTGAAGCAGTTTTAATCTTAAATGAAAACCCGAAATGTTTGACAATATCTGAACAATCCACAAGCCTTAATAACACGACTATGCACAAGTGAAACAAATGAACCAATCAATATCATTGAACTCCAACAAACTTACTTTTGGGGTTGAATATATCAAGAATCACTCATAGCGCAGTCGTGATGCATATCTTACCATAGGCTTGAACAAGGATCATAGCTCCACCGACATGGCGTAAGCACCAAGTACATCATCAAAATATGGCATATAAGTTGGTTGTAAAGTTAGGCTAAGGTATAAGTAATGGGTATTTACAATGGTTGAGGAAGTGTAGGTTAGAAATCAAATGAAACAATTAAAAGAATAGGGTATGTATGAAATATGTACAAAATAGTCTAATCAAAACCCGTACCATTGATTGCCAACAAACCATCAACCCATAAGATGTTATCCCGCCAAGACACCTCAAAAGTACCAAACAAACTCGACACCATTGTGTCGCAGTGATATCTTACTGGTCACAAGTCTCCATGCCATATAGATGACTGCGGCGCAGTGGTCCAGTCCACCACCACTGCGTCGCAGTGATATCTTACTGGTCACAAGTCTCCATGCCATATAGATGACTGCGGCGCAGTGGTCCAGTCCACCACCACTGCGTCGCAGTGATATCTTACTGGTCACAAGTCTCCATGCCATATAGATGACTGCGGCGCAGTGGTCCAGTCCACCACCACTGCGTCGCAGTGATATCTTACTGGTCACAAGTCTCCATGCCATATAGATGACTGCGGCGCAGTGGTCCAGTCCACCACCACTGCGTCGCAGTGATATCTTACTGGTCACAAGTCTCCATGCCATATAGATGACTGCGGCGCAGTGGTCCAGTCCACCACCACTGCGTCGCAGTGATATCTTACTGGTCACAAGTCTCCATGCCATATAGATGACTGCGGCGCAGTGGTCCAGTCCACCACCACTGCGTCGCAGTGATATCTTACTGGTCACAAGTCTCCATGCCATATAGATGACTGCGGCGCAGTGGTCCAGTCCACCACCACTGCGTCGCAGTGATATCTTACTGGTCACAAGTCTCCATGCCATATAGATGACTGCGGCGCAGTGGTCCAGTCCACCACCACTGCGTCGCAGTGATATCTTACTGGTCACAAGTCTCCATGCCATATAGATGACTGCGGCGCAGTGGTCCAGTCCACCACCACTGCGTCGCAGTGATATCTTACTGGTCACAAGTCTCCATGCCATATAGATGACTGCGGCGCAGTGGTCCAGTCCACCACCACTGCGTCGCAGTGATATCTTACTGGTCACAAGTCTCCATGCCATATAGATGACTGCGGCGCAGTGGTCCAGTCCACCACCACTGCGTCGCAGTGATATCTTACTGGTCACAAGTCTCCATGCCATATAGATGACTGCGGCGCAGTGGTCCAGTCCACCACCACTGCGTCGCAGTGATATCTTACTGGTCACAAGTCTCCATGCCATATAGATGACTGCGGCGCAGTGGGCCATGATCACTCCCACTGCGTCGCAGTCCAATGCTTCTGGTCTCGATGCCACTCATCAACATTCAGGACTTGCATAATTTTCCATCACTTCACCTCTTGAACTTTCCAATCAGCTTCATGGCCACAAAATTACTCGAAATTGCACCAAATAGTCTAATCAAAACCCGTACCATTGATTCCAACAAACCAATGACAATCAATGGCCCTCCAGATTAGACTATCGGTAAAGTAAGGTATATTTAGGTAAAGTTTACATAAATGAGTGTATAAATTCAATAGAAAAGGCTAAGTGAGTATGGAAGGAAGGATGTATATGTAAGTGAGTATAAGTAAAGAGAGGGTATGAATATACAAAAGGAAAAATGAAAAATAAAGAAAGAAACGAATGGGTCAAACCTATATGCCAATTCGTCATCCGATGTACTTTTATCACAAAAGTGATCTCACTGCGGTCTCGTCACGATCACAAGGCCAAGTTCTAGCTCAACACATCACCGGCACACTCAAATCAACAAAAAGAACCCGGAAATGGAATAAATTAACCTCAAATTCGCACATCTTAGTGCAGAGTTCGAAATGGAACCCTTACTCCCGAATAAATCCAAGAGCCTAAGAGAGGGACAAATCACAAGGCAATCAAACCAAAACCGTAAACACCTAGCACATCTATACATGAACAATGAATCTCACAACTTTAGGTGTTTGGGAAATTTGAGTATGCAAGTAATGTTATCAATCCAAAAGGATAAGCCCAATAACCGTTCAGAACACATTTCGCCGATTAAAATTTTGCCAAGGAAAAATTTGTAGTAAAATTGCTCATTAAAATATTATGAATTAAGTGACAAAAGCAATTTACCACAAGGACAAGCTCAACTCAAGTATCAAAAACCACATCAACCTCTATTATCCCGCCAAATTGACAACACCGATTCCAAACATGCACATCACAGTGAAGAGCTCAAAATAGAAACTCCTACCCTTGGATAAAATCCGAAGGCCTATGAGAGGGACACATCAACAAAACCGGTAGAAATCTCAATGGCAAAACAACAAAAGTGATCTCACTGCGGTCTCGTCACGATCACAAGGCCAAGTTCTAGCTCAACACATCACCGGCACACTCAAATCAACAAAAAGAACCCGGAAATGGAATAAATTAACCTCAAATTCGCACATCTTAGTGCAGAGTTCGAAATGGAACCCTTACTCCCGAATAAATCCAAGAGCCTAAGAGAGGGACAAATCACAAGGCAATCAAACCAAAACCGTAAACACCTAGCACATCTATACATGAACAATGAATCTCACAACTTTAGGTGTTTGGGAAATTTGAGTATGCAAGTAATGTTATCAATCCAAAAGGATAAGCCCAATAACCGTTCAGAACACATTTCGCCGATTAAACTTTTGCCAAGGAAAAATTTGTAGTAAAATTGCTCATTAAAATATTATGAATTAAGTGACAAAAGCAATTTACCACAAGGACAAGCTCAACTCAAGTATCAAAAACCACATCAACCTCTATTATCCCGCCAAATTGACAACACCGATTCCAAACATGCACATCACAGTGAAGAGCTCAAAATAGAAACTCCTACCCTTGGATAAAATCCGAAGGCCTATGAGAGGGACACATCAACAAAACCGGTAGAAATCTCAATGGCAAAACAACAAAAGTGATGTACCCGGTAGCTTAAACCTATTTGCCACCCCCCCACACTTAAGATGGACAATGCCCTCAATGTCCATATTCGGTCAAACCAAAGGGTAAATAGGGGTAAGCAACATAGAAAAATCAGAGCACATACCGGAATAAGGACTGTGTGTGAACAATGTCAATAAAGATGCCAATCAAAAATTTAGCGCTGAACTTACTGCCAGCATATGCACATGACATCATAGTGAGCTACTGACACGATCACACAATCAAACAGAACCAACTGGTCCTCCCCCCACACTTGGGTTCCACTAGGCATTACCATCAAACGTTCAGACCTGTCCAATCTCAAATAGCAACCACAAAACAAATATCCGTACAAAAATTAAACTAATTTACAGTCGCATGCAGAAAATTAAAGAAACAAAAGAAAAGAAACGAATACAAATGTTTCATCACCCCGTAGGGTGGATACCAAACACAAATAAATGTACAACAAGCATGCAAACCAGAATCAAGCTCAGATGTGTCAAATCCCACGGTCACTGAAACTGGCCATGATAGCCATAGGGGAGACCGGATGTATCAAACAAATCAGTGACCCAAGTACGCTCCCCCTCCTGACCTGAACTAGAAGCACCAGCATCTCCTCCAGTAGGTCCACCACCAAAGCCCGAACCAGAACCTGCAACGAAACCAGGCTGAAAAGAGGATGATCCACCAACATCACCACCAGACGGTCCAGTAGTCCAAGGTCTCCAATCAGCACTAGTACCTGCATCAACAGACGACCTACCTCCAAAAGTACCGAACTGTACAGGGCCACGAGGAGATCCCCCAAGGTCATGTGGGAAGAACGAACCTCCTCCCTGACGATAAGTCGGGACATGAATAGGTGGAGGTGAGAACTCAGGAATAGGAGTAGGTGGAACGAACTGCTGGCCATGGTACTGAGCATCCCACATCGGCTGATAATAATCAAGTGTGTAGTTGGTGTGGGCCTGCTGCGATCCCATCCAGGTCATATCCTGATCCATACGCCGCTGATAATCATCAAAAGCCTGGCGGCTAGCCTGCTGCCCATCCATAATCTGCTGCAGCTGGGACCCTAAGTCGGTCAAATCAATGCTAGGACGGCCCCGCCTCCTCTGAGGCTCCTGAGGAGCATCCCCCATCTCCTCATCATCAGAATCCTCCACCTCAGGAGGCGGTGAAGGGATAACACCTGTATCTTCCATCAACCTAACCTGTTCATTCTTTTTCGGCTTCTTAACAATCTTGGCAATAATCAACTCCTTCTCAGTCAAGTGCTCCAGCTGAACCGGCAAAGACAGACCCTCATGACAAACATCCGTATCAAACACTCCCATCCGCTTGTAAATACGGGTTATAAATTGCCCGAGCACCAACCTTGAATCAGAGTGATTCACCATCCTATCCAACACAACCAAAGGAGCCAAAGCAAACCTCCTAGGTGCCCCCTCCGAAAACAACTTTATCAACCACAAATCAAGCTGGTACGCCTTGTCCCAATGTGTGGACCTTTGTACCAGGAACGTTACAATCATCCTATGCAGCAACCGCAGCTTCACACTACTAATCTTCGACACACTTACATAGCCACAAGAAGGCCAATTGTGTCCCCCCGAAATTCTAGTCCAAAACTGGGGAATCGACTCCCCATCCCCCAAATCCTGCTTTACAAACAACCCCTTTCTCAACAGAGCCCTAAACTGCTGGCTATCCAACTGGTCTCTCGAATACATACCACAGTAGAAACCGAATTCAGGGACAGATAGTTTCCTCGGCTGTCCCCCGCAAAAGAAAGTTACCACTCGCTCTTCAAAAATATCCTTAATCTTATTGAGCTCTTTGGTCAACTTCAGAGTGGAATAAAATTCAAGACACAGCTCACGGAAAACCGGTTCCCGATTGTTGAAAACATTATGCCACATGTCACTACTGACCATCTGGTCACCAATTTGTACCTCAATCCGGAACCACCGACGGATATCCTCCTGAACCCCATAATTCCTGGCAAAAATTGGGTCAAGGTATTTAGGAGGACAGACTACCTGACGATGTAGAGCGAAGTACAGGGTAATCCTCACTGCGTCGCAGTGAGACATTACCCACTGCGGCGCAGTGGAAGGGTAATCCTCACTGCGTCGCAGTGAGACATTACCCACTGTGGCCAGTGAAGGAATCCTCACTGCGTCGCAGTGAGACATTACCCACGTGTGGCCAGTGAAGGAATCCTCACTGCGTCGCAGTGAGACATTACCCACGTGTGGCCAGTGAAGGAATCCTCACTGCGTCGCAGTGAGACATTACCCACGTGTGGCCAGTGAAGGAATCCTCACTGCGTCGCAGTGAGACATTACCCACGTGTGGCCAGTGAAGGAATCCTCACTGCGTCGCAGTGAGACATTACCCACGTGTGGCCAGTGAAGGAATCCTCACTGCGTCGCAGTGAGACATTACCCACGTGTGGCCAGTGAAGGAATCCTCACTGCGTCGCAGTGAGACATTACCCACGTGTGGCCAGTGAAGGAATCCTCACTGCGTCGCAGTGAGACATTACCCACGTGTGGCCAGTGAAGGAATCCTCACTGCGTCGCAGTGAGACATTACCCACGTGTGGCCAGTGAAGGAATCCTCACTGCGTCGCAGTGAGACATTACCCACGTGTGGCCAGTGAAGGAATCCTCACTGCGTCGCAGTGAGACATTACCCACGTGTGGCCAGTGAAGGAATCCTCACTGCGTCGCAGTGAGACATTACCCACGTGTGGCCAGTGAAGGAATCCTCACTGCGTCGCAGTGAGACATTACCCACGTGTGGCCAGTGAAGGAATCCTCACTGCGTCGCAGTGAGACATTACCCACGTGTGGCCAGTGAAGGAATCCTCACTGCGTCGCAGTGAGACATTACCCACGTGTGGCCAGTGAAGGAATCCTCACTGCGTCGCAGTGAGACATTACCCACGTGTGGCCAGTGAAGGAATCCTCACTGCGTCGCAGTGAGACATTACCCACGTGTGGCCAGTGAAGGAATCCTCACTGCGTCGCAGTGAGACATTACCCACGTGTGGCCAGTGAAGGAATCCTCACTGCGTCGCAGTGAGACATTACCCACGTGTGGCCAGTGAAGGAATCCTCACTGCGTCGCAGTGAGACATTACCCACGTGTGGCCAGTGAAGGAATCCTCACTGCGTCGCAGTGAGACATTACCCACGTGTGGCCAGTGAAGGAATCCTCACTGCGTCGCAGTGAGACATTACCCACGTGTGGCCAGTGAAGGAATCCTCACTGCGTCGCAGTGAGACATTACCCACGTGTGGCCAGTGAAGGAATCCTCACTGCGTCGCAGTGAGACATTACCCACGTGTGGCCAGTGAAGGAATCCTCACTGCGTCGCAGTGAGACATTACCCACGTGTGGCCAGTGAAGGAATCCTCACTGCGTCGCAGTGAGACATTACCCACGTGTGGCCAGTGAAGGAATCCTCACTGCGTCGCAGTGAGACATTACCCACGTGTGGCCAGTGAAGGAATCCTCACTGCGTCGCAGTGAGACATTACCCACGTGTGGCCAGTGAAGGAATCCTCACTGCGTCGCAGTGAGACATTACCCACGTGTGGCCAGTGAAGGAATCCTCACTGCGTCGCAGTGAGACATTACCCACGTGTAGGCCAGAAGGAAAACACTGCGTCGCAGTGACAAACATAAACCACCACTGCGGCGCAGTGGGACAGTGTATCCCCACTGCGTCGCAGTTCCAACCCACTGGTCCAAATCCCCCAATTTTTCCTTAGAAAAATTATGAAAACAGACTTACCTCCAACCGCATGTCCATAAAATCACACCTGCACATTTCTTGACAAAATAAAATCAAACTAACTAATAAAATGAAAATAAAATGCAACAAAAATAACACGGGTTGCCTCCCGAGAAGCGCTTAATTTATTTACGAGTCGTTAGCTAGACTCGACTACCTTTCAAGTTTCTGGTTCAAACAAAGGGACTTCCTCAATTGCCCCCTCTTCCTGCTCTTCTTCAAAATACAACTTCAATCTATGACCATTTACAATGAAAGACCCATTTCCATCCCTTTTGAACAATTCAACATAACCGGATGGATACACATGCTTAATCACAAAAGGTCCAATCCACCTAGAAGTCAACTTGGGTTGTTTGATTTTAAATTTGGACAAGAACAACAAAACCTTTGCCCCAACCTTAAAGTCCTTCCTACGGAGCCTTTTGTCATGATAAACTTTGGTCTTTTCCTTATAAAGCCTAGAATTTTCATAAGCTCCCAATCGAAGCTCATCGAGCTCATGGAGCTGCAACATTCTTAGTTCACCGGCTTCCATCATGTCAAGGTTCAAATTTCTCAACGCCCAATAAGCCTTATGCTCTATCTCAATGGGTAAATGGCAAGTCTTACCATAGAGCAACCGGTATGGCGTGGTGCCAATCGGTGTCTTAAAGGCGGTCCTAAACGCCCACAAGGCATCATCAAGCTTCTTAGACCAAACCTTGGGGTTATCCCCGACCGTTTTTTCCAAAATCCGTTTTAAAGCCCTGTTGGTGTTTTCCACTTGACCACTGGTCTGTGGATGATAGGAAGTAGAAAAGTAATGACAAACACCATATCTTTTAAGAACCTTAGCTAATTGGTGATTGGCAAAGTGGGTACCACGGTCACTAATTAGAGCTCTAGGACAACCAAAACGGCTAAACAACTGTTTAAGAAAGTCAATGACCACCCTAGCATCATTCGTGGGCAAAGCCTTGGCTTCGGCCCACTTAGACACGTAATCAACAGCAACAAGTATGTAAAGGAACTTGTTAGACGGTGGGAATGGTCCCATAAAGTCTATACCCCAAATGTCAAACACTTCACATACCTGAATTCCTTGTTGGGGCATCTCATCCCGCTTGGTGATGTTCCCTTGTCGTTGGCAAATGTCACAAGTTTCTACCAAGGTTTGAGCCTCCCTGAAAATTGTGGGCCAATAGAAACCTGCATCAAATACCTTCTTACCAGTAACCGAAGGACCATAGTGACCTCCAGTTGGACCGTAGTGACAAGCATCCAAAATCTCCCTAGTCTCGGCTCCAGCAACACATCTTCTCACCATCCCATCTGCACAAACACGAAACAAATATGGGCTATCCCAAAAATAGTGTTTGGCATCTGAAATTAGCTTCTTCTTCTGTTGATGCGTGAAGTCATTTGGTATCTCACCTGCAACTAAATAATTTGCAATGTCAGCAAACCAAGGAGCATTATCAGAATTAGATATAAACATTAAACATTCATCAGGGAAGTGATCATTGATCTCCCCATCACGAAGTTCCTCCCGGTGAGGATCTTCCAATCTACTCAAATGATCAGCAGCCAAGTTTTCAGCCCCTTTCTTATCCTTGATCTCAATATCAAATTCTTGTAACAACAAGATCCAACGGATAAGTCTGGGTTTAGCATCTTGTTTGGAAAACAAGTACTTTAGGGCTGAATGGTCCGTAAAAACTATGGTTTTACTTAAAACAAGATATGATCTAAATTTATCAAAAGCAAAAACCACAGCTAGCAACTCTTTCTCAGTAGTGGTGTAATTTTGCTGAGCGGGGTTCAAAGTTTTGCTAGCAAAGTATATGGGCTTGAAATGTTTCTCAACCCTTTGCCCAAGTACGGCTCCCACAGCAAAATCACTAGCATCACACATTAGCTCAAAGGGCAATTCCCAATCCGGCCCAACCATAATGGGTGAATTGGTCAATTTCTCTTTCAAAACCTGAAAAGCACTTACACAAGCATCATCAAATATAAAAGGAGTGTCCTTCTCCAACAAGTGGGTCATAGGACGAGTAATCTTAGAAAAGTCTTTAATAAACCTACGATAAAATCCAGCATGCCCAAGAAAACTCCTTACCCCTTTCACATTGGAAGGCGGGGGTAGTTTGGCTATCACATCAATCTTAGCCCTATCAACCTCTATCCCGGCCTTAGACACTTTGTGGCCTAGCACAATACCTTCGGTCACCATGAAGTGACACTTTTCCCAATTTAGCACAAGTTGTGCTCTTTCACATCTTTCCAACATTTTATCTAAGTTATGCAAACAGGTTCGAAATGAGTCCCCAAATACCGAGAAATCATCCATGAAAACCTCCATGGAGGTTTCAAGCATGTCCTGGAATATAGCAATCATACACCTTTGAAAGGTGCCTGGGGCATTACAAAGACCAAACGGCATTCGCCGATAAGCAAAAGTGCCAAAGGGGCACGTAAAAGTGGTCTTCTCTTGATCCTTTGGATCAATGGGTATGTTGAGGTTGTTGTTGAGGTTGTTGTTGAGGTTGTTGTTGAGGTTGTTGTTGAGGTTGTTGTTGAGGTTGTTGTTGAGGTTGTTGTTGAGGTTGTTGTTGAGGTTGTTGTTGAGGTTGTTGTTGAGGTTGTTGTTGAGGTTGTTGTTGAGGTTGTTGTTGAGGTTGTTGTTGAGGTTGTTGTTGAGGTTGTTGTTGAGGTTGTTGTTGAGGTTGTTGTTGAGGTTGTTGTTGAGGTTGTTGTTGAGGTTGTTGTTGAGGTTGTTGTTGAGGTTGTTGTTGAGGTTGTTGTTGAGGTTGTTGTTGAGGTTGTTGTTGAGGTTGTTGTTGAGGTTGTTGTTGAGGTTGTTGTTGAGGTTGTTGTTGAGGTTGTTGTTGAGGTTGTTGTTGAGGTTGTTGTTGAGGTTGTTGTTGAGGTTGTTGTTGAGGTTGTTGTTGAGGTTGTTGTTGAGGTTGTTGTTGAGGTTGTTGTTGAGGTTGTTGTTGAGGTTGTTGTTGAGGTTGTTGTTGAGGTTGTTGTTGAGGTTGTTGTTGAGGTTGTTGTTGAGGTTGTTGTTGAGGTTGTTGTTGAGGTTGTTGTTGAGGTTGTTGTTGAGGTTGTTGTTGAGGTTGTTGTTGAGGTTGTTGTTGAGGTTGTTGTTGAGGTTGTTGTTGAGGTTGTTGTTGAGGTTGTTGTTGAGGTTGTTGTTGAGGTTGTTGTTGAGGTTGTTGTTGAGGTTGTTGTTGAGGTTGTTGTTGAGGTTGTTGTTGAGGTTGTTGTTGAGGTTGTTGTTGAGGTTGTTGTTGAGGTTGTTGTTGAGGTTGTTGTTGAGGTTGTTGTTGAGGTTGTTGTTGAGGTTGTTGTTGAGGTTGTTGTTGAGGTTGTTGTTGAGGTTGTTGTTGAGGTTGTTGTTGAGGTTGTTGTTGAGGTTGTTGTTGAGGTTGTTGTTGAGGTTGTTGTTGAGGTTGTTGTTGAGGTTGTTGTTGAGGTTGTTGTTGAGGTTGTTGTTGAGGTTGTTGTTGAGGTTGTTGTTGAGGTTGTTGTTGAGGTTGTTGTTGAGGTTGTTGTTGAGGTTGTTGTTGAGGTTGTTGTTGAGGTTGTTGTTGAGGTTGTTGTTGAGGTTGTTGTTGAGGTTGTTGTTGAGGTTGTTGTTGAGGTTGTTGTTGAGGTTGTTGTTGAGGTTGTTGTTGAGGTTGTTGTTGAGGTTGTTGTTGAGGTTGTTGTTGAGGTTGTTGTTGAGGTTGTTGTTGAGGTTGTTGTTGAGGTTGTTGTTGAGGTTGTTGTTGAGGTTGTTGTTGAGGTTGTTGTTGAGGTTGTTGTTGAGGTTGTTGTTGAGGTTGTTGTTGAGGTTGTTGTTGAGGTTGTTGTTGAGGTTGTTGTTGAGGTTGTTGTTGAGGTTGTTGTTGAGGTTGTTGTTGAGGTTGTTGTTGAGGTTGTTGTTGAGGTTGTTGTTGAGGTTGTTGTTGAGGTTGTTGTTGAGGTTGTTGTTGAGGTTGTTGTTGAGGTTGTTGTTGAGGTTGTTGTTGAGGTTGTTGTTGAGGTTGTTGTTGAGGTTGTTGTTGAGGTTGTTGTTGAGGTTGTTGTTGAGGTTGTTGTTGAGGTTGTTGTTGAGGTTGTTGTTGAGGTTGTTGTTGAGGTTGTTGTTGAGGTTGTTGTTGAGGTTGTTGTTGAGGTTGTTGTTGAGGTTGTTGTTGAGGTTGTTGTTGAGGTTGTTGTTGAGGTTGTTGTTGAGGTTGTTGTTGAGGTTGTTGTTGAGGTTGTTGTTGAGGTTGTTGTTGAGGTTGTTGTTGAGGTTGTTGTTGAGGTTGTTGTTGAGGTTGTTGTTGAGGTTGTTGTTGAGGTTGTTGTTGAGGTTGTTGTTGAGGTTGTTGTTGAGGTTGTTGTTGAGGTTGTTGTTGAGGTTGTTGTTGAGGTTGTTGTTGAGGTTGTTGTTGAGGTTGTTGTTGAGGTTGTTGTTGAGGTTGTTGTTGAGGTTGACTTAGGAAGACAATATGACCGACAGTGACTCTAATATTTTCAGCAATCCCCATGGGATACTGAAATGAGTGATCAGCAAGCCTAATACTCATGCGAGTCGGGCGAAGGATTCCTAAGGCCAACTTACTCCAAACCGAATAAGGCATCAAATTAACACTAGCTCCTAAATCAGCTAAAGCCTTACAAATTATGGTTCTAATAGAGCAAGTGATTAGAAAACTCCCTGGATCCTCAAGTTTAGGAGGAATGCGGTTCTGCAAGATAGCAGAACACTCCGCATTTAGAAATGTAGCTTTTGCTTCCTCCAACTTCCTTTTATCCGTCACAAGTTCCTTGATGAACTTGGCATAGTGAGGCATACCCTGTATCAAATCAACTAAAGGAACATTAATATGCACATTAGAAATCATTTGAACAAACTTATTGTATTGTTCCTTTAGCTTAGCCTTCTTGAACCGTTGTGGAAATGGCACTTTTGGTTTATAGGCCTTAACCTCGGGTTCCACAACCGGTTTTGGTGGAGTGACCGGAGTCTTCACGGTCGGATTCTCCTCCATCTCAATCTCCTCATCTACTTCATCATCATCAATACCTGAATCATGTACATCCGAAACAACCACATTAGGCATAGAAGGAGGGTCATATGACTTACCTGTACGGGTTGTAATGGCTTTGGCCTCCTCATGGCGAGCTTGAGGCGGTGTGTACTTCTGCCCCTGATTAGGTCCTTGATTTGGTCCCATGCTAAATTGAGGCTTAGGATTCTGTTGAGTAGTGCTAGGTAAAGTACCTTGTGGCCTAGAAAGGGCAGCCATCCTACTCTCAAGATCCTTGAAGTTCACACATTGATTTTTCATGTTTATCTCAACCTTGCCATCAATTCTATCTAACCTCTCATTCAACGCCTTGGTATCATCCCGAATAATTTTTATGCTCTTGTTGGTTTCGGCTTGATTACTTACCAATTGCTTCATCATTTCCCTCAACTCGGCATTAGGATCGGCATTAGAGGAAGAAGAACCGGATCCTTGTCCTTGTTGAGGTTGTTGTTGAGGTGTTGTGAGGTTGACTTTGGAAATTGTCCCTTTGCCATCGATTTCCTGAAAAACGAGAGTTGTTAGTAGGAAAAGAAGAGTTATAAGTGGGATTACCTGAAGGACGGTTTTGGTAACCGGTATTGCGTTGGTAGCTTCCTTGTTGTTGGTTTTGGATGTAGTTAACATCTTCGGGTCCCCGACTTGGACAATCTTCCGAATAATGCATATTCCCACAATGGTCACATCCATCGGCAACAACCTTCACATCCCTTTCAATGGCCCCAAATCGACTCTCTTGCATGGCAAAGCCCTTTTCCATGCGCTCCGATAGCGCTCTAATCTCTCCTATCATACCCGAATCATGACTAGCTTCGACCTTCGCAACTCGGCCTTGGCTAGTACCCTTCTTCAACCTTCTTTCATTCTTTAAAAACCGATCATCATCCATGTTGGCATTATCCTTGGCCATGGACTCTAAGATTTCGAAACCCTCATTTGGTGTGATCTTGTTGAACCCACCACCAAAAGCATAACCTAGCTCACGTTTGGACTTCTTATCGAGCCCATCAAAGAATAGTTCAACATATTGCTCTCTAGTCATATTATGACCCGGGCAATTTCTCAACATCTCTTTAAATCGGATCCACGCATCAACAACATCTTCATCTTCGTCTTGGGCAAACGACCTTATCAAGTTTTCCAACTTTCTTTGGGTTCTAAGTGAGTAGAACTCACCAATAAAGGCTTGCTTAAGTTGGTCCCAAGTCGTAATGCAATTTTCCGGAAGGTCATTGAACCAATCAAGAGCATCGCCGGTAATAGACATTGGAAATGTCTCGAGTTTTACGGCATTCATTTGATTCTGCCCGTATTGGTATAACCTAGCCAACTTCTCAAATCTTTCTAGATGTTGATACGGATCCCACTTCCTCTTACCATCAAATTGTTGTTCCTCAATGCTCTTAAGATGATTACCCTTTAGGTTGAAGTCATGAGCAATTTGAGGAGGTCTAATAGGACTACCACGGTTTGCGGGAATAGTGCGAACCCTTTCGCCATACCGTATATCATTTGGGTCCCTTTCCTCATCCGCCATCTCGGTCTCTAACTTAACTTCAGACTTGAACAATTCTTCCAAATAGAAACCCTCCTCGTCTGAATCAGGAGTAGGCCTAGCAATGGGTGAGAATGGTGTTGGTGTTGTGAAGTTGAACCTACGTCTTGTTGGTGTTCTCAACGGACTATTAAGTGGTAAACCAGAAGACCTCAAGTTCATCAACTAAAAAGTAGACCTGCAAAACACAACTAACCAAACACGTCAACTGCACCTGTGATAAGATAAGAAAAGAAAAACTAAACTATTAAAGCAAATAACTTCCTCACGCGTGAGGAAGGATCAAACCACTAAATTAACAACTAAAACAGCGCACAATCCCCGGCAGCGGCGCCAAAAACTTGATGTGCTAAATCGAGTTTAAAATTTATAAACAAGAAATACCTAAAAACTCACTACTACACACTATCGGGCAGTGGACCCGATCGTATGCAATATAGTAAAAAGGTAAGTCCAGGTTCGTTCACGGGGATTGGTTTGAATTAATTGTTTAGTAAAGGGGTTTGGAAAAAGGGTGTTACTTTGATTCTCACTCCGCCAATAACTTTAAAGGACAAATGCGTATAAGTAAAGGTAAGTCTCAAACAATAATGGTAAATATCATCCACCTTGACTCCGCTAGACTTCAAACATGATTGCTTTCAGTTAAGACCAAATTCGTTAAGAGTTGACACGATAAACGTGAGAGAATGAAATGCTCGCGTGGTACCACCAACGCCTAGACAATCTTACCAACACTTAGCTTGTTTGATTACCAAATTACCAATTATGCCTATGTGAATTAAAACGTGGTACCACCAACCGTTTCTAAACACGTTGACAAAATGACTCCTTTTATTAATTTGACATTCACTATCACTGCTCGCAGTGATATCTTACTGGTCACAAGGTCTCCATGCCATATAGACGACTGCGGCGCAGTGGTCCAGTCCACCACCACTGCGTCGCAGTGATATCTTACTGGTCACAAGTCTCCATGCCATATAGATGACTGCGGCGCAGTGGTCCAGTCCACCACCACTGCGTCGCAGTGATATCTTACTGGTCACAAGTCTCCATGCCATATAGATGACTGCGGCGCAGTGGTCCAGTCCACCACCACTGCGTCGCAGTGATATCTTACTGGTCACAAGTCTCCATGCCATATAGATGACTGCGGCGCAGTGGTCCAGTCCACCACCACTGCGTCGCAGTGATATCTTACTGGTCACAAGTCTCCATGCCATATAGATGACTGCGGCGCAGTGGTCCAGTCCACCACCACTGCGTCGCAGTGATATCTTACTGGTCACAAGTCTCCATGCCATATAGATGACTGCGGCGCAGTGGTCCAGTCCACCACCACTGCGTCGCAGTGATATCTTACTGGTCACAAGTCTCCATGCCATATAGATGACTGCGGCGCAGTGGTCCAGTCCACCACCACTGCGTCGCAGTGATATCTTACTGGTCACAAGTCTCCATGCCATATAGATGACTGCGGCGCAGTGGTCCAGTCCACCACCACTGCGTCGCAGTGATATCTTACTGGTCACAAGTCTCCATGCCATATAGATGACTGCGGCGCAGTGGTCCAGTCCACCACCACTGCGTCGCAGTGATATCTTACTGGTCACAAGTCTCCATGCCATATAGATGACTGCGGCGCAGTGGTCCAGTCCACCACCACTGCGTCGCAGTGATATCTTACTGGTCACAAGTCTCCATGCCATATAGATGACTGCGGCGCAGTGGTCCAGTCCACCACCACTGCGTCGCAGTGATATCTTACTGGTCACAAGTCTCCATGCCATATAGATGACTGCGGCGCAGTGGTCCAGTCCACCACCACTGCGTCGCAGTGATATCTTACTGGTCACAAGTCTCCATGCCATATAGATGACTGCGGCGCAGTGGTCCAGTCCACCACCACTGCGTCGCAGTGATATCTTACTGGTCACAAGTCTCCATGCCATATAGATGACTGCGGCGCAGTGGTCCAGTCCACCACCACTGCGTCGCAGTGATATCTTACTGGTCACAAGTCTCCATGCCATATAGATGACTGCGGCGCAGTGGTCCAGTCCACCACCACTGCGTCGCAGTGATATCTTACTGGTCACAAGTCTCCATGCCATATAGATGACTGCGGCGCAGTGGTCCAGTCCACCACCACTGCGTCGCAGTGATATCTTACTGGTCACAAGTCTCCATGCCATATAGATGACTGCGGCGCAGTGGTCCAGTCCACCACCACTGCGTCGCAGTGATATCTTACTGGTCACAAGTCTCCATGCCATATAGATGACTGCGGCGCAGTGGTCCAGTCCACCACCACTGCGTCGCAGTGATATCTTACTGGTCACAAGTCTCCATGCCATATAGATGACTGCGGCGCAGTGGTCCAGTCCACCACCACTGCGTCGCAGTGATATCTTACTGGTCACAAGTCTCCATGCCATATAGATGACTGCGGCGCAGTGGTCCAGTCCACCACCACTGCGTCGCAGTGATATCTTACTGGTCACAAGTCTCCATGCCATATAGATGACTGCGGCGCAGTGGTCCAGTCCACCACCACTGCGTCGCAGTGATATCTTACTGGTCACAAGTCTCCATGCCATATAGATGACTGCGGCGCAGTGGTCCAGTCCACCACCACTGCGTCGCAGTGATATCTTACTGGTCACAAGTCTCCATGCCATATAGATGACTGCGGCGCAGTGGTCCAGTCCACCACCACTGCGTCGCAGTGATATCTTACTGGTCACAAGTCTCCATGCCATATAGATGACTGCGGCGCAGTGGGCCATGATCACTCCCACTGCGTCGCAGTCCAATGCTTCTGGTCTCGATGCCACTCATCAACATTCAGGACTTGCATAATTTTCCATCACTTCACCTCTTGAACTTTTTTTTTTTTTTTTTTTTTTTTTTTTTTTTTTTTTTTTTTTTTTTTTTTTTTTTTTTTTTTTTTTTTTTTTTTTTTTTTTTTTTTTTTTTTTTTTTTTTTTTTTTTTTTTTTTTTTTTTTTTTTTTTTTTTTTTTTTTTTTTTTTTTTTTTTTTTTTTTTTTTTTTTTTTTTTTTTTTTTTTTTTTTTTTTTTTTTTTTTTTTTTTTTTTTTTTTTTTTTTTTTTTTTTTTTTTTTTTTTTTTTTTTTTTTTTTTTTTTTTTTTTTTTTTTTTTTTTTTTTTTTTTTTTTTTTTTTTTTTTTTTTTTTTTTTTTTTTTTTTTTTTTTTTTTTTTTTTTTTTTTTTTTTTTTTTTTTTTTTTTTTTTTTTTTTTTTTTTTTTTTTTTTTTTTTTTTTTTTTTTTTTTTTTTTTTTTTTTTTTTTTTTTTTTTTTTTTTTTTTTTTTTTTTTTTTTTTTTTTTTTTTTTTTTTTTTTTTTTTTTTTTTTTTTTTTTTTTTTTTTTTTTTTTTTTTTTTTTTTTTTTTTTTTTTTTTTTTTTTTTTTTTTTTTTTTTTTTTTTTTTTTTTTTTTTTTTTTTTTTTTTTTTTTTTTTTTTTTTTTTTTTTTTTTTTTTTTTTTTTTTTTTTTTTTTTTTTTTTTTTTTTTTTTTTTTTTTTTTTTTTTTTTTTTTTTTTTTTTTTTTTTTTTTTTTTTTTTTTTTTTTTTTTTTTTTTTTTTTTTTTTTTTTTTTTTTTTTTTTTTTTTTTTTTTTTTTTTTTTTTTTTTTTTTTTTTTTTTTTTTTTTTTTTTTTTTTTTTTTTTTTTTTTTTTTTTTTTTTTTTTTTTTTTTTTTTTTTTTTTTTTTTTTTTTTTTTTTTTTTTTTTTTTTTTTTTTTTTTTTTTTTTTTTTTTTTTTTTTTTTTTTTTTTTTTTTTTTTTTTTTTTTTTTTTTTTTTTTTTTTTTTTTTTTTTTTTTTTTTTTTTTTTTTTTTTTTTTTTTTTTTTTTTTTTTTTTTTTTTTTTTTTTTTTTTTTTTTTTTTTTTTTTTTTTTTTTTTTTTTTTTTTTTTTTTTTTTTTTTTTTTTTTTTTTTTTTTTTTTTTTTTTTTTTTTTTTTTTTTTTTTTTTTTTTTTTTTTTTTTTTTTTTTTTTTTTTTTTTTTTTTTTTTTTTTTTTTTTTTTTTTTTTTTTTTTTTTTTTTTTTTTTTTTTTTTTTTTTTTTTTTTTTTTTTTTTTTTTTTTTTTTTTTTTTTTTTTTTTTTTTTTTTTTTTTTTTTTTTTTTTTTTTTTTTTTTTTTTTTTTTTTTTTTTTTTTTTTTTTTTTTTTTTTTTTTTTTTTTTTTTTTTTTTTTTTTTTTTTTTTTTTTTTTTTTTTTTTTTTTTTTTTTTTTTTTTTTTTTTTTTTTTTTTTTTTTTTTTTTTTTTTTTTTTTTTTTTTTTTTTTTTTTTTTTTTTTTTTTTTTTTTTTTTTTTTTTTTTTTTTTTTTTTTTTTTTTTTTTTTTTTTTTGGAGGTAAGATATCCACGATTGCCTGAATTGTCGCTCTGACTTGAAACAAGACATATGTTCCCTTCAGAGTCAACTGAGATCTTTTGTAAGTCAACATCTTCACTCAGGAATGCCTTTGTGCTTCCTTCAGGGGAACTTGTACTTACATTGATCGTAGGCCTACCGTAATAAAGCTCGGAAATCTGAGCATTATTATATCCTGCTTCCCTCCGTTTTAGTTTCATTTCTTGTCCCCTACACTTAGCAACTATTTGAGTTAAAGACATGCCGCCGAAATCTGCTTTCTCTTGCAAAGTGGTAATATAATGATTCCACTTTTCTGGCAAAGAGCTCAAAAATTTCTCGACCTTCTCTTCCTCAGAATACGTAACCTCAAATGCTTGCAATTCTTCTAGCAGATGATAATATCGTGTGATTAGTTGATCTAAGTTTTCACTTCTTGTTAGTGCACATTTTGGTGCACAATTTGTGTCCGATGCATCTCAATTAAAGGGCTGTTACTTTACAGAGATTATCCAGACAACAGGACAAACTCGTGTAAACAGTACCACGAGTTTGGACAAACTCGTGTGAACAGTAACACGAGTTTGGCCAATCACGTGTTACTGTAGCACGTGTTTGGTCCACGAGTTTGAAGCCCAACCCATTTCTAGCCTATATATAGTGTTCTTAGGTTTCGGTTTCAAGGGGGATTTTAGTCTAGACAGATGTCATCCACGGCAGGCTGAGGTATGCGCAAACCTCAGTCCGTAAGTCCACCATATTATTCGATTATCAAGAGTCGTCTCGTTGATTGTAATCCGTAATCATCGTAGATGTATTGTAAACGGATTTATTCATTGTAATAATTCGACTAATGATAAAGGAATTCTGTTTTTATCTCCTGTTCTTATTGATTTCGTGTTTGTTTCATTCAATTACCTCAATAACGATTATGTTTGGATTCCGCACTTACATAGTCGTAGGAATCTTGAATCGATCGATCACCCTGTACTTTCACTTCTTAACCCATTAAATACATTATACCGATGCTTTAGAAGGTCTTTTCTATTCTTTTTAAGTGTTTCATCCCCTTCACAATGATTTTTTAATGCTAACCAAAGTTCTTTTGATGTATTGAATCCGTTAAATAAATGTAATATATCTTGTGGCAATGACATTTTTAAACATGATAGTGCCTTTTTCTCTGCCTCATATAATTTTTTATCGGATTCAGTCATATCTTGATAAGCATATACTTTGGTAACACCACTGTCCTCATATGTTGGGGCTTTATATCCTTCTGTCATACAAGTCCACATTCTAATATCGGTGAATTGCATAAAGGATTCGAATCGACCGTTCCAAGAAAAGTATTGGTCAATGATCATCAGTTTAGGTGGTGAATTACCCTTACCGGTCTCATGGTCCATTAGTATTAATTGGTTAAGATAGTTTGCTGCCATTGTGTATGTGGTTCAACTTATAAACACGCAAAGACACAAGAACACGCAAACTGGGAAACGCGCAAATGAAACACGCAAGAGGTAGGAACACGCAAAAGAAACACGCACGCCTAGGAACACGCAAATTCAAGAAACACACAAAGTCTCAAGAACTCTCAAAGTTTCAAGAACAAGCAAAAAACAAAAACACTCAAATGCCTTGGTAATAACGAAACGCTCAAAAAGGTACTATTGCTCAAGAACACGCAAAGTACACTTTTCAAGAACACACAAAACACCACTTTTACACAATTTCTTAGATCCCGACCCCGATATTGCTCAAGGATCGACAAATTATGAGAAAGTGTTACTAGGATATAGATTAATCAATATTTGGCAACAAGTTTGAACCTTTATTTCAAAACCGTGCCCAAAGATTAATTTTCTCCTAAATCACGCAAACAAAGGGATACCCCAAAACCGTTGTCAATCTCTAACCAAGGTTACGAAAACCTGTGGCTCTGGATACCAGTTGTAAGTCCCTCGGGTCTTGTACTCTTATCTAACCGAGATTGACTTAAGGATATGTCGAGGTGCGGAAATTCCTCGAGATAACCCACGGTTTATATATCAACCTTTAGATGATATATATATATATATATCACTATATATATATATATATATCCTTTTTGCGTGAAAGTAAACACTCGGGAACGACTCTCCGGATTCACCTTACCAAACACGTGGTAATCTAAATCTACGAGCCGTTTGGGGGCCGGGTGTGTGTTTGCGGTTCGTGCACGAGACGAGTATCACCCACAAGACAAACCTTGCGTGTTCTTAAGTTTCTCTCTCTAGGATTTGCTCGTTTCTCTCTCTACACTCTTGTCCAAACACGCATACACACACCCACTATTTATAGGCAAAGACTAGGAAACACGCAAATCACGATTTGCGTGTTTCTGAACACGCATGGCCCAACAGGCTTTGCGTGTTTCTTTGTCAAGGCCCATTAGGGTTTTGGCCAGTTTTGCGTGTTTCCCTGAACACACAAAACGTTTGAGTGTTTTTATGGTCAAGCATACTTTTGCTTGTTTCCACAGAAACTCTCAAACCATTTGAGAGTTCTTGAGAACAAGCATACTTTTGCTTGTTTCTTAGAAACTCTCAAATGACCATTTGAGTGTTCTTACTTGAACAAGCAAATCTTTTGCTTGTTCCTAAGAACTCTCAAATAACACTTAGGATATGTTGAGCAAATGTCTTTACTGCTGTCAAGACGCAGAACCGACATTTCACTCAGAGTTAATGTCTTTACTGCTGTCAAGACGCAGAACCGACATTAACTCAACTAATGCTTTAACTGCTGTAAGTATACGCAGAACTAGCATTAGCCTTCGACAACATTTCAACTGCTGTAAATACGCAGAAACAACGTCGTCTATATTACCTATTGGAAGTGTGTACTTAAGATAATGTTTATACTGCTGTAAATACGCAGAAACACAATTATCTTAACTTCCCTTTGGAAGTACATTAAGTTAATATCTCAACTGCTGTTAAACGCAGAAACAATATTAACTTAATGACTCTTTACATGTTATGTCTAAAACCTGCACAATACAAATAATAAACAAACACATAAACATAATTGGATCCCAATTGGCTCAACAAAATATGCCAAGGTAATATTATGGACAAACGGTAATTACAAGATAATTACAAGACTTGAACTTATAAATAAATATACTTCACATATCTAGAATGCTCATGTCACTGAGAATCATGCACTAACATAGAAGTAGAAACTCCAGTAGTTGGTGGAGCAAGATTTGCGGGATCATCAATACCCTGCATAAGAGCATCCATATCTGGATCATTCTCCAGATTCCCAGTATTTTGGGGTAGAATTTTCACTATTAGGATCCTGAATAAAATTTATACTTTAGTCCTTCTATGATAAATACGTAGTGTCGAAGGATCCTTGATCCTATTAAATTTAGAGTCTCAGTTTACATAACGATTATTATGATACAATGGGATCTTGATATCTTCAAGATCTATGATTTACTAACAAATATATGTCCAGTGTGTCAGATATTATTTGCAGAACTAAAGTCAAAGACGTGTTACACAAAGAAAACGTGTTACAACGGATAGTCTACCATTTCCTCCACGAGAATCGGACTTGACAACAGATTTACTTGATGAAGAATAGTTCTCAACGGTCATATAAACCATTTCTTCAGCGTAGAGAGCAAGTTCAGGGAGATCCCGGATATTTCGGAAATACGGTTCAACGTCTAGCTCTATAAATAGAAGAAGCCAACGAGCAGAAAAGGGCATGCTATCAATCACTCGCCAACAACATTGAAAGAATACACATTCTGCAAATCATCAATCAACTCATCGTTCAAACAACCATAGTTTAATTAAGCAGCAATTGTTATTCACTCATTCAGTTGTTATTCTTTCATTTCGTTGTAATCATTCGCAAACAATAATAATAATAAGAGAACAACTAGAGGGTCGATTGCATCCTCCCGGGTTTTTTTACCTGAGATCACTTAATTGGGTCAAGGGTTTTTCCTCGTCAACAAAATTTTGGTGTTATTATTCTTTATCTCATTTTCTTTATCGCATTGCTTTAACGTTTACTTTATTTGCTTTACTTTGCATTATCTTCAACCGTTTTCTTAATTACTCGAAGTATTTCTATCTCAAAGATCTTCTTAAAACCCTTTTTAAACCTAAACTCGTAGTTTAGTAACTTTTGTTAAGAAAACTTTCCTTTTTAAATTGAAGATCCTTGAACACCAAACCCCACTTACAAATCTTCGGTTCTTGAGTTGTCTAAAATCCTTTCTAAAATTATCTTAGGTAATTTTTGACCGAAACAATTTGGCGCCCACCGTGGGGAAAAAGGTGTTTTTGCAAATAATTTCAGCATCATCAAACGTTTTACTTTAAAAAAGAAAATTTCTACATCTCACAAAAATTTTTCTTCAAACAAAAATCATGTCTGAGCAATCCCAAAATCCTTCTTCTTCTGATTTGGTCTACGATTATCCTTATGTAAAGAAAGCTTAAGAAACCCTCCTGAAAATGCAAGATTCTTGGCTGAACAAACTCTGAAAGGAATACTGAAGGCATACCTTCTGTAGATCCTTATTTAGCTGCTGTATGGAAGAGGTATTTTGATCGAATCGACGAATCAATGGAAGAATTGGTTAAAAAATCAGACGATTCGGTGAAAAATTACTCAGCAGGCTTTGGAGACAAAAAGGAGTCAATGCTGAAAGTCAAAAAGAATTTGTTGAAAGCTAAGCCACTTAGCAAAATCCAAAAAGATTCAGGTATGGCAAACAAAGGTAAAAACTTTAGAAAATATTTACAATTTTCTGATTATCAATTTACCACTGATATGACCGGACTTATAACAATAATGAAAGGTCTGGGGGACAAGGTTAATTGGCCAAAAACGATACCCAGAAAGTTTTATACTAAAAGAACTAAATGGTGTATTTTTCATGGAGTTTTTGGTCACGAAACTAAAGAATGCGTAGCGTTTAATTACGAATTATGGAGATTAATACATGAAGGTTTGTTAGATGAAATACTTCCTAACAAAAATTGGACACTGGCAAAAAATGATTTCCAAAGTAAAACACAAACAGGTGAGGATCCTAACGGTTCCGACACCCATAAGGTAGAATGATTCCAAGAGCATGGAATGCAATCCATCTCAAAGCTTACTATCAATAGAAAATTGTTATTTGAATTACTATAACAATAATACTGACTTGAGCGTCGGAGTGACATTAACCAAAAGGGTTAATGTCTATTCTAGCTGTGTTTTGTCTTGACATTCTAGTGCAGGATCATCAACATTGAGGATCACAATAGAGATCCTAACAAACAAAGATCTTAAGCTGCTACCCAAGGTACAGATCCTAAGTCAAGACAACTTTACATAAGTCTAAGATCCTACAAACGGATTACAGTGGGTTGAACAAAAATTTCAATCCTAGGTTGAAGGGCTCACCTTCTCAAACGACGAGGTTAACATTACACCTCATTTC
This sequence comes from Erigeron breviscapus, assembly GCA_034093135.1. NCBI lineage: Eukaryota > Viridiplantae > Streptophyta > Magnoliopsida > Asterales > Asteraceae > Erigeron > Erigeron breviscapus. The sequence goes on along the minus strand of CM067175.1, from coordinate 53,789,433 downwards.
GCCCGAGTCGCACGTTATAAATTCTTAATTATGGGAAAACCCTCGTGGTTAAGAATTTTCAAGTTGTTGATTATTTACAATCAACTCATTTGGTTCGTGATCATAAACGGTCACCTTAAAGAATAGGGATAATCTCTCTATTAAATTTCAAACGATTAATAAAAAGATTTAATCAAAAACTAACGATTAGAATTAATTGATTATCATTTGCTATGATCAGTGTCTTCATACAGGAAACAAAAACAAAGAAAAAATCCAAGAGATCCACATAGCGATCCATAAAGAAAAGAGGTACGAGATCAAAAATCTTGACTTAACGTCATGGAAATAATGAACTGTTACTAGAATCAGGGGATGGGCCTCCTATTGTGCGGATCATGGAAAGGAGGTTTGACATCGATCCCTGCTTTGCTTTCTTCAAATGATACGTTCTCCCCACATATCTGAGGATATTTGACTTTCAACCAACTCAAGAAGTTCTTCAAATTACTGACCTTTGACCTGGTATCGTTAAGTTCTTTCTTCAAACTTTCTATTTCTCTTAGAGTTTGATTTCTAGTATCCATTACTGAATTCAAAAGCTGATTAGCACTTCTAATCGTTTCATCCTTACACCTGATTTCTGGTTCATAAGCATTAGACAGTCTTTCGATAAGCTGAAAACATGAAATAAAAACTTTTTTAGAAATCGATGAGAAGTTAAAATATATGGCCAAGTGACATACTTACAGAAATAGACTGATCCCTAAGCCTCTTAGGAGTTTTACGACCAAAAGATGATTCCCCCTCCATGGAATTGTTATAGATATTGATAGAGAAAGAAAAAATAATTTTGATATGATATCTAGGCATGAAATTCTATGTGTAAAGCTTTGCTATCTTGGATATAAATAAGTCAAATAAGCAAAATGAACCGACACAATGAGCACTAACTATTCAATCAAAGCGTGTGGAAAGCATTAATTATAAGATATTGTAAAACTAATCGCTTAGATGTTATTTGGAAGATATCTCATAAATGCAGGATCATAAAGAGGAGGTGCGGAAATTGAAGTGCCTTGATTTATTAGAAGTGCAAACGCTATTCTTGAAAAAAGGAAGGTACACAATTTAGAATAATTGAAAAGATTTTCTATATTGTTCTAATTTGCTAGCAAATGCTTCTTTCGCAAACGAATCTTCTAATTTCAACAGTGAATCACTCCACTTGGTAACATCCCAATTAGGATTTCAAAAACCCATAGTATTAGCCTCTGCTGCCATCGATAATTTGGCTTCTAGGACTTGAATAGCAACATCTGTATGATAGGCTATTAGTAATGCCTCATGTTCTGCGTGATACTTAGCGATGTTCTCATGTAGTTTGGACTTAGCCTTAGATATCTCTTCTAATGCATCATTTAATGCCTCCTTTCGAACAATAGAAAGTTTACATAGACGAGCAATGGTCAAATCCTTGTCTCGTAATTGATGTTCGTAACAATCAATCATTTGTTTTAGCTTCTAGAATATGAAATAAAACAATAAAAAATTTTAGAGAAAATCTGAATAGAGAAGTAAAAAATAAAACTTACTGAATCAAATTCTTCTTTGATTTCGCTGAGATTTTGAGTAAAAATATCATCATGACTTTGTTTGGATTGCCTAGAATTCGTATTAGGAATGTCAACAGCTTTGGAATGATCCATGTTTAGGGTGAGAAAGATAATAAATTCCAAAAGGGTCCTAGACTTAAATAAGCCAAGATCCCGGAATTATCTCAACCATATTTCAAAAAATTCCTAAATACCGGGGACAGTTAGTTAAAACTAGGATATTAGAAAATTATTATAGCATATGTTCAAAATGGCCTACATAAACCATTTTACACAACCAGAACTAACCATTCCAGGTTAGTTAACCCCCGTAGAAATTGTCTTAAGTACAAATCACGTTCTTAAAAGAAACTAATACATTGTTCAGAAACATAAAATAAAAACATTAAACAGCAAATAAACAAACTACATCGTTGGATTGGAAACTAGTTGCCATTAGTTTCGTTGATCTCTGGGTGAAGTCTTTTGAATTTAGAAACCACAGTCTGTAGAACTAAAGCGTTTCCTTTAGCCTTCCTAAGTTCTTCTTGGACGCCATACAACTTCTCGTAAGCATCGACTAGTTCTTCTTTATAGGTCAGCATGTCTTTTTCCCATCGACCTATGGTCTCTAGGGTTAGTCCTTGATGATCATCACGAATCTGTGCAGAAAGCTTCATACATTCCCCTAGGTCTTCAAAAAGTTTATCTTGTTTTCTCGAGATCTCCTCAGATAATTCTTTGAATTTTTCAGAAGCCTGTCTATAGATAGGTAAAGATAAAAAGGCATATTATGGAAAATATAACATAGAAACAAATAGATCTAGTAGATATTACCTGGGTAGGAAAGTTCGGCATGTTTACAGCTATGAGGGGAAAGATAATTTTGCAAGATAGAAAAATGAATGGAGTAGAATGGGAAAATCGATAGAGAATAAATAGAGGAAAAGAGAATTTATTGCTTGATAGTTAAAGGTCTCATCCAAAGAGTCATGACTTTTCGTTGAAAAGATGCTTCTCGAAGGAATACATGACGTACGAAACTCAAAATTAAAAATTCATCACACACAAATATGTTACATGAAATAGTCTCCTGACATTTCAAAAACAAACAAACTGTAACATAGTTTAAACATTATTGGGGGTACAGACATTCAACGAAAATAGAAAAAATCAAGTCCATATGTGACTAAACAAACATCAGGGATCATTAAAAAGTAGTATCCTTACTACTATTCAATCAGGATCGTATCCTCATCATCTTCTGAAGAACCCTTTCCTCCTGTAGCCTTCTTTTTGAGTCTTTTTGACTTCTTGGGCAAGGATGATGAAATATCATTGGTAACCTCTTTGATGACCAGACCAGCCAAAGTCTTTTCCCATGTCTTAATATTCCAACCTGGGTTCACAACCCATTTCCTTAGCAATTTTGGCCATTTCAATCCTGTTCTTAAGAATAGCAATGGATGCGCTTAAAGCAGATTCTTCTTTCTGGGTTTTGAGTTTTATCTCCTCTTCCTTTTTAAATTCTCTAAGCTCATAATTCAACTTGGCAATTTTTGTATTCAAACCTTCAACTTCTGCTAATAGATCGTCATTTTTGGCTTTCTCAGTGTTAAGCATTTCTTCCTTAACTTCAACATCTAATTCCCACCGTTCAATGACCTTCCGAAACTTAGAATCAAATGTTCGATGGCCTAAGAATAATAAATTAAGTTATCAGGGTATATTTAATAATCCCTTAAGCAAAATTAACTATTGAACAAATACCGTGGAAATAACTTTAACAGAACTCCCAAAAGTGACATTTTCCGGTAATCGAGAAACCAATTCAGTAAATGGGGCTGTGGCTGGAACTTCCATTAATTTAAGAAGTTTTCTGACATTCACTGAACGCTTCTTCCTCATTCTGTTGACTTTTTTGGTTTCTTTGTCCATTTCTAAAGTAATCAAAAACAATATCAAAAACTAAGAACAAAGGAATCAGATCTAGTTCCAGATGATGAAATTGAGAAAACTAATCAAATTAAAGAGAAATAAGAAAAATTAATCGCAGATCTATAATAAATAACTCTTTAAGATGTGAAGGAAAAGACTTGCCTTTTACTTTCTGAGATAACTCAGCGTTGTAGAAGAAAATAAAAGGGGACATAAGAATGAAAACCTAAAAAACAATAATAGGGTATTTTTGAGAAGTTTAAGTGGCCGACAATGACTCAAAACTTATCTTTATTTACAATGAAATATAAGTTTTGGGGACAATTGTTTGGGGTAGAATTTTCACTATTAGGATCCTGAATAAAATTTATACTTTAGTCCTTCTATGATAAATACGTAGTGTCGAAGGATCCTTGATCCTATTAAATTTAGAGTCTCAGTTTACATAACGGTATTATTATGATACAATGGGATCTTGATATCTTCAAGATCTATGATATCACTAACAAATATATGTCCAGTGTGTCAGATATTATTTGCAGAACTAAAGTCAAAGACGTGTTACACAAAGAAAACGTGTTACAACGGATAGTCTACCATTTCCTCCACGAGAATCGGACTTGACAACAGATTTACTTGATGAAGAATAGTTCTCAACGGTCATATAAACCATTTCTTCAGCGTAGAGAGCAAGTTCAGGGAGATCCCGGATATTTCGGAAATACAGTTCAACGTCTAGCTCTATAAATAGAAGAAGCCAACGAGCAGAAAAGGGCATGCTATCAATCACTCGCCAACAACATTGAAAGAATACACATTCTGCAAATCATCAATCAACTCATCGTTCAAACAACCATAGTTTAATTAAGCAGCAATTGTTATTCACTCATTCAGTTGTTATTCTTTCATTTCGTTGTAATCATTCGCAAACAATAATAATAATAAGAGAACAGCTGGAGGGTCGATTGCATCCTCCCGGGTTTTTTACCTAAGATCACTTAACTGGATCAAGGGTTTTTCCTCGTCAACAAAATTCTGGTGTTATTATTCTTTATCGCATTGCTTTAACGCTTTAACTTTAATTTGCTTTACTTTGCATTATCTTCAACCGTTTTCTTAATTACTCGAAGTATTTCTATCTCAAAGATCTTCTTAAAACCCTTTTTAAACCTAAACTCGTAGTTTAGTAACTTTTGTTAAGAAAACTTTCCTTTTTAAATTGAAGATCCTTGAACACCAAACCCCACTTACAAATCTTCGGTTCTTGAGTTGTCTAAAATCCTTTCTAAAATTATCTTAGGTAATTTTTGACCGAAACAGTAGCATATAAGAACTCATTAAGTCCCTCAAACTGATCAGCTTGCTCTTCTTGAGCCTGATCATCACCAACAGCAGTAGCAACAACGGGTTCATCATCTTCCCAACCTTCTCTTGGAGCAACATAGTTAGGAATGATCAAATCTCCGAACAATGGTGGATTATCAACATGAACCGGAACATTTTCACCCGATATGTGTTTCATACTCTCAACAAACACCTTATGAGTCAAACGGCCTAAATTAAACGTAGGACCGTCTTGAGGTAAATCAGCTGCAAAATGCCGAATGATTATCATCACAAATCTTGGAAACAAAAAGAACTTCTTGTCGCTTCCAAATGATCTCAATTGCCTTAACAAAATTATCATATATGTATTGAGAAAAGCTGTACGGCTTGTTCAGCACAAGAGCAACCATCTGAGAAGCAGACTAAATGTTCATCTGATCATGGCCTGTACTCCGATGACTAATGGACCTCAAAAGATAGTAGGCAAGCAACTTCCATTTGCCTCTAAGATGATTCTTACGATATGGGTGCGTAATATCACCATCATAACCCATACGTCTGAGAGCACCGTCACAAAATGATTCTGTAAAATCTGTCGGACCTTGCTCTATATCAACATCACCTAAGTCCAAAATCGTCCTTAAGTCTCCAGCAGTGAACTGAAATGTACGATCAGCAACAGTAGTGCGAATAGCAGTGTAAGCACCAATCTCTACTGGTCTGGGTGAATTCCAGAACTGATTAATGAGACTTATGACCAACGGAGGGTTCTCGGTTAAAGCAAATCGAATGCGAGAACGTGCAAGAAACTGGTGGACACCGTGAAACTCTGGTGTGCATCCCGGCTGAGTAATGCTGAGATCAATAGCAGCATTATGCTCCTTGACGAAAACGCGAGCACCTGCACCTTGTCCTGCCATACCTGCACAAAACAAACGAAAAACGACAAGAAAATAAAATTGGAAATTAAAAATATCAAATTCACGATCTGCTTCGTGATGACATCAGCACGAGGCATAGCCTCTTCGTGATGACGTCAGCACGAGCTGACCTCTCGCGAACCCAGAAAACATCTCCATTCGATGTTAAAATCGATCAAAATCAATTAAAAACATCAACTTGGACTTGTTTTCATGAAGATTATAGAAATAATGCCCAGAAATCCAATGAAAATTCGATATAATGAACACGAAGTGGCATATTCTTCGTGTTCTTCATGTGAATAGTGACCGAAACACAATTTCTTCTATTAATCTTGATTTAACACTTGTTTATTCAAACTTTAGTTAGATTTAAAGTGTATAAACATCAATTAGTCCAATTTTAAGTCCAATTTGAAGTCAAATCATCAGAAATCAAAGATCAAAAAGTCGATTCGTCCGTTACTGTTCACGCGAAGGAAAATAAAAAATCGGGCATTATAACGGCTTAAATCCGTTGATTTTTGAAGTTAAAACATCAATAAGCTATCCTAGATTGTGAATTTACCAACAAATCTGGATAATTAACACAAAAAGTGGATGAAATCGATCGAAATAGACAACGGATGAATAGTTCGCGTGAAGGAGGCTCTTCGTGTGTCACACCGCGCCCTAGACGGAATATGACGTACATGGATTCACAACACAAGATATACTGAACGACACAAAACGTTGTCGTTTTAAAATACATTTATATAAAAATATTGTTCACAAATTTATATTACAATTTATGAAAGATATTATTCTTGAAAACATTTATTTAATATTAAACAATATTAAATAGTAGTCTGAGACTTTAGCAAATTGATGAGTCAGTCCTAAAGTCTGAGGGTGGTCCATGGTTCATCATGTTGTATGCAGCGGAAATATGTCCCATGTATAGAGTATCGTCTAGTTACCTGAGAATACATGCTAAAATACGTCAACATAAAGTTGGTGAGTTGTAACGCCCCTAATTTCCTAAACAATACAAAATGATATCAAAGAACTAAAAGGGCGTTAATCTTATTCAAAATCAAACCTGATAGATCAAAATAAATACTTCTAAAGCTTGAAATAAAACTCTAAAGCAAAAGGGTGCTAAGTCCACTTCTATCTACTCTCTTCTCTCGTTCCCAAAGCCCGCTTGATCACCTGCCGTATAAGAAAGAAAAAGGAATACGGCTGAGCAAAAGCCCAGTGAACGGATATGACAAACGCAGAAATATAATATGAAAAGCAGAGACGTAATTCAAAGACAAACTGTAACATCCCAAACGTTTTATGTTTGACTATTTGACTTTCCGTTAGTTAACGTTAGGTCTATTATGTTTATGTGCCCTATATGGGATTATGTGATTAAATGCTTAGGCGTTTAATATGAAATGACAAATATGATGATTAATGAAAGTAAAGTTAAGTTATTAAGTGCTTGTTAGTATGTTAAGACTCCCGGTAGAAAGTTAAGCTAAGAACGTTAAGTTATAAAGTTGAGGGGTCCTAAATGTAAGTTTAGCATTGGTTGGCCAGGGATTTGAGGGCAATTAGGCAACCCTAATTGTCACAAAACCTGATCTTTTTGTGTGAGAAATCCCAGCCGATCCCCCTCTCCTCCCAAGACAAGTTTCCCTCAAGATTCAATCGATTCGTGCCGTATTGATCAAGTTTTGATTAGATCTTGAATCCTCTAAGTCATCTACAGGTAATATAGGTAATATTATCTTTGAATTCTGACCTTATGAGTCATAGATGAGTTTATAATCCAGGCCATAGAGTTTGGGTTGGGTTATTTGATCAAACGTTTAGCGAATTCTTGTTATTCGAGTGTTTTAATGATTGATTTATAATGTAAAGGATTAAAGGATTTATAGGATGCTTAAAGTTGATGAAAGTGCAATTAGAAGGGTTAATTTTAAGTCCCCAGGTTGGATTTGGGGTATGGGTTCGTATGGAATTCGTTTGATCAAAGAACAAAAATTAGGTTTCTGGTCGACACTCCAGGTGCGACGCACCACAGCCCAAAATGAAAAAAATGGATTTCAGCCAAAAGCCCGATATGCGGCGCACCAATGGGTAGGTGCGGCGCACCTGCATCTATTCAGAATTTTCTGATGGATTTGTGCGACGCACCACATGTCAGGTGCGACGCACCTGATGCCCAGGTTGCACAAAGTATTTCGTTTAGCTTATATTTCGATCTTATACTCGTTCTAGGTTGTCGGGAGCACTTAGCAAGCACTATAAGATACTTTTAACTTGTTGGTAAGCTGTATCGAGGTAGGATAACATCTTTTGTCACCTGTTGGTACAACAAAACACGTTTTCATAAGTTAAACCTTCCAATTGAATATGTATGTACATTTTATGTTCATGGGTGACTATGGGAGGTTGCAAAGGGATATATTACTTACCATTTATGATGATTAACATTCATATGCAGGTTGCAATGTATGTGGTAAGTATATATGCATGAGATGATGAAATGATTATAAATGCATGAAATGATGAAATGATTATGTATGTATGAAATGATGAAATGATACGATATATGCTTGCATGTGTGGCTTGATCACCTAGTCACTAGTCCTTGATTAGGATTGCCATGTTCACGTGCACGTTAAGGGCCCTAAAGTAAAAGATGATATGTGATTAGCTTAGGTGAAAGTGTAGCCTAAACTAATTAAGCGATTAAAGTCTCGAGCATTATGTAAAGTCTTGTGTTAAGCTTAACCCGTGCTAGCTCTTCGGGGCTGGTGCGTACGTGGTCACTTGAGTTGCTCCTTGTGGCATAGTTACGTTTGAGTATTCCGGGTGGAGTAACTAACCACCAATGCGTAAAGGCATAAACGGCTTATTCAGTTGGATTGACTTTGTCATTCCTTAACGACGCCGATGGACCACCTTATGGTTTACCCATCATGTCGGGTGTGAGGACTCCATGTATGGTCTATGACCGCCTACACACAACCCCACATCCCTATGTAAGTGGCATAAGTCACTTAGCCTACGTCTTGGCAAAGAAATAAAGAAAGAAAGATGAAGAAAGAAAGTATAGGCACACTTTAGGACATATTGAACCTAATGTGTATCTTATGATATTATGTATGTGTGTGATATTAACTTAAAATGCAGATTTTGTTAATATATGTAATTGGCAAATGTTTTCAAATCTATGTTATCTTACTTAGCTAATTTTATTAGCTAACACTTGTTCTTTGAAAATGTTGTGCCTTCAGGATAATCAAGTTTGAGCTAGGCGAGGATTAGCTTGGCGAGAGTTGGGTAGAATGAATAAAGAAGCTTAGCAAAGACATTAAACGCTTAGACTTCCTTTAGCCTTATGTTTGGCTATTTTGTTTATGTTTCAGATTTGTAATGATGGGCATTTATGTGGGTGCCAAAGCTTGGATTTACTTTTATTGTTTTGATGATGCTAGAAGTAACACCATTTTTCAAAGGGTACCATCCGTTACGGATGGGGCAGATTTTATATGTGATCCTTTCCGCTTATTTTAAACGCCGTTTGGCAAAGATTTTTTTAAAATCCAAGTTTTTAAACGACGGGTGTTACAAGTTGGTATCAGAGAAATGGTTTAAGTGAACCAAAATTCGACCAAGACCTTAGGATTTTGGACTTAAACCGTATGAGAAATGTTTGGCTTAGGTAGTAATGCTTTAGCTTTATGAAGAAAATGCTTTTAGGACGGGTTGGGATGAGTGTGAGTGTAGGTTTATGGCTTATATATGATTATTGTATGCTTGTGTAATTAAGTAGGCCTAACCTTACATTGTTCTCATTCGATTCATCTCTAACATTCGCCACTAAATTGTAGAAAGATGGTTAATACTCGTGCTGGCAGTCAAAGAGATGGAGCTAATGCTAGCGATGCTCCGGCTAATCAAAATGGGGCTGGGAACGGTGTTAACCAAAGGCCTCCTCGAAGGCCATTCCCGGGTGCACAACCCACAAGGTCTGAGATTGAAAGAGCTAACCCAGTGATTGAACAAGTTCCTACCCAAGCTGAAATGCATGAAGAGTTGAGGGCTATTCGAGCTCTCTTGTTGAGGAATGAAGAAGAGTTGAATCAACTTAGGGCTGAAAGAGAAGCTAGCTTGCAACGGGATGAGCATACGGATGGGAATTACTCCAACCGCTCAAACCGTAGCGAGCCATCATTGGTAAGGTCACAGGTTGCTCCTGGAAATGTTGTTGCTGAAGTGAATGGTGCGGGAAATGTAGTGGCGCCTCGTGCTCCTCGTGTCCATAACTTCAAATATGAGAGCTTTAAGAAGTGTGGTGCCAAGGAGTTTGATGGCACTCTTGATGCAGTGGGCGCCATGGAATGGCTTACTGACACTGAAGTGGTGTTTGCTTCATGCTACTGTCCTGATGATATGAAGGTATTATGTGCTACTCGGGTGTTGACAAAGAATGCCCGGAATTGGTGGAGATCTGCTACTGTTTCATTGACTCCCGAGGTACTTGCTGCTATGCCTTGGGATACATTCAAGGAAAAGTTTTTGGAAGAATATGTGGGTACTCGTGAGTTGAGGCTGATTGAGAAGGAATTCAGAGCTTTGACTGCTAAGCCCGGTGCCATAGGTGAGTATGCTCGCTCGTTTACAGAAAAGTTACAGTTTGTAGGTCGTATGGTGCCAAGGGAAATTGATCAGATTGAAGCATATTGTGATGGTCTCCCCGCTAGCTATCGTGGCCTTTGTAGGCAACATACTACATTGTCTGCTGCGATTAAGGAGTCCAAGAGGCTGGATGATGACTTCAAAGGTGAAAAGGTTGCAGTAAAAGCTAATGATGACAAGCAATCAGGTTTAAAAAGGAAGCATGATGGGTCAAATGGATCTAATAGGAAGTTCAAGAAAGGTTCATCTTCAAGAGGTGGGGGCAGCAACTATGCCAAGCCTAAGAATTGGTGTGGTACTTGTAAGGCGCCTCATTCGGGTCCATGTTCAGATAAGACCCGAAGGTGTGATACTTGTGGTGGTACGGGTCATCCTACTTCAGAATGCAAAGACAAGCCAAAGTGTTACCGGTGCCAACAAACCGGTCATTTCATCAAGGATTGCCCACTAGGAAGAAATGATGGAAAGAAGACGGCTGTCCAAAAGCCTAAAGCTCGAGCCTTTCAGCTGACAGTCGAAGCTGCCAAGGATAACGATGAGGTAGTAAGCGGTACATTTCTTGTTAACTCAAAACCTGCTTCTGTACTTTTTGATTCGGGTGCAAATAGATCTTTTGTGTCCACTTTATTTGCTCCTAAGCTTGATAGGGTCACTACTCCTCTTGATTGCTCTATAGAGGTTGAAATTGCTAACGGTACCATTAGTGACATTCAAGTAGGTTATGATGATTGTTCTATTGAGATTGAAGGTCGCTCTTTTCCGGTTCAGTTATTGCCTACCACTTTAGCCGGTTTTGATATAGTGATAGGTATGGATTGGTTGTCTCAGAATGATGCTACCATTATATGTTCTCAAAAGGTCGTGCGGTTTGCCACTCCGGATGGTGAGGTCATTTCCGTTTATGGAGATAAGAAGAAGGGGAGCATAAAGATCATTAATTTGATGAAGGCTCTCAATTGCATTCGGCATAACAAGAATCACTTTCTTGCTTATGTTATCGATACACGAAAAGAGAAGTCTCCGATCTCTAATGTTGATATAGTTTCTGAATTTTCTGATGTCTTTCCGGATGATCTTCCCGGTATTCCTCCCGACCGAGAGGTCACTTTTCAGATTGATCTTGTACCCGGTGCTACTCCTATTGCAAAAGCACCATATCGTTTAGCTCCTACAGAAATGAAAGAGTTAATGTCCCAGCTTCAAGAGCTACTTGACAAAGGTTTCATACAACCAAGTTCCTCGCCTTGGGGAGCTCCGGTTCTTTTTGTCAAAAAAGAAAGACGGTTCTATGCGCATGTGCATAGACTACCGTGAGCTGAATAAGCGAACGATTAAGAACAAGTATCCTCTCCCGCGTATTGATGATCTTTTCATCAGCTTCATGGTGCTTCTTACTTCTCTAAGATTGATTTGCGGTCTGGCTACCATCAATTAAAAGTCAAAAAGGAAGATGTGGCCAAGACAACTTTTCGTACACGTTATGGGCACTATGAGTTTCTTGTCATGCCTTTTGGGTTGACAAATGCTCCAGCCGCTTTTATGGATTTAATGAATCGGGTATGTCGCCCATTCTTAGATCATTTTGTGATTGTCTTCATTGACGATATTCTAATCTATTCAAAGTCTGAAGCCGAGCACCGTGAGCACTTAAGAGCCGTTCTTGAGGTTCTTAGGGAGAAAAAGTTATATGCAAAATTCTCCAAGTGTGAATTCTGGCTCCGAGAAGTTCAATTTCTCGGGCATGTTATCTCTTCTGAAGGTATTAAAGTTGATCCCGCCAAGATTGAAGCTGTATCTAAATGGGAACAGCCAAAGACACCCACGGAGATTAAGAGTTTTCTCGGGTTAGCTGGCTATTATAGAAGGTTTATTCAAGATTTCTCCCGAATAGCTAAGCCAATGACTGAATTGACAAAGAAAGGAGTAAAGTTTGTATGGACGGAAGCTCAAGAAAAGGCCTTTCAAATGCTTAAGACAAAGTTATGTGAAGCTCCTGTCCTAGCCTTACCCGAAGGTACCGATGATCTTGTTGTGTATAGTGATGCTTCTATTTCAGGGTTGGGTTGTGTCCTTATGCAAAGGGACAAAGTTATTGCATATGCTTCACGTCAGTTGAAGCCTCATGAAAAGAATTACCCGACCCATGATCTTGAATTGGCTGCAGTAGTGTTTGCTTTGAAGTTGTGGAGGCATTACTTATATGGCACCAAATGTACCTTGTACACGGATCATAAGAGTTTGCAATATGTGTTCTCGCAGAAGGAAATGAATGTAAGACAAAGGAGATGGATGGAACTTCTGAAGGATTATGATTGTGAGATTAAGTATCATCTCGGTAAAGCCAATGTGGTGGCGGATGCATTAAGTAGGAAAGTGCAGAATTTTTCTTGTAGATTGATGAGCATGGTTGTCCAAGCAAAGTCAGGGTTACTCGACCGCATCAAGGAAGCCCAAGTTAAGGCTTTGATGAAGGATAATATCGATAATGAAAGCATTGGAAAGAAGAAAAGACTTGTGATGGAGACAAATAGCCGTGGATTTAAGACATATAAGGGTCGAATTTGGGTACCATTGCTTGGTGGTAACCGAGAATTGATCCTTGAAGAAGCCCATAGGTCAAGATATTCAGTCCATCCCGGTATTACCAAGATGTATGCAGATTTAAAGCCCATCTATTGGTGGCCAAACATTAAGGGAGAAGTTGCTCATTTTGTGGAAAGATGTTTGACTTGTGCACGTGTGAAAGCTGACCATAAAAAGCCGTATGGAATGTTGCACCAATTAGAGATTCCGGAATGGAAATGGGACCATATAACTATGGATTTTGTGACCAAGCTACCAAGAACTCCGAAGGGAAATGATATGGTATGGGTGATTGTTGATAGGTTAACGAAGAGTGCTCATTTCTTAGCAACGCGCCAAGATGTGCCATTGACCAAGATGGCAAAGATGTACATTGATGAAGTTGTCTCTAAGCATGGTGTTCCATTATCTATTGTGTCGGATCGAGACTCGAGATATGTATCTAGTTTTTGGAAAAGTCTTCAACGAGCATTAGGTACTAGAGTAAATTTGAGTACCGCCTATCATCCTCAAACGGATGGACAAAGTGAAAGAACCATACAAACATTGGAAGACATGTTGAGGGCTTGTGTATTAGAGTATGGTGGAGCATGGGATGATCATTTAAAGTTAATTGAATTCTCTTATAATAACAGCCATCATGCAAGTATTGGGATGCCACCATTTGAAATGCTTTATGGTAGGAGATGTAGGACTCCGAGTTGTTGGATGGAACCCGGTGAGAAACAGTTTACGGGTCCAGAAATCATTGAAATCTCAGCTGAAAAAGTCAATGTAGCAAAAGAAGCACTTCGTGTGGCTAGAGAACGACAAAAGACTTACGCCGACAAGAAAAGGAAGCCAATTGAGTTCCAAGTTGGTGATTTGGTAATGCTGAAGGTTTCTCCATGGAAAGGAGTAATTCGTTTTGGAAAGAAGGGAAAGCTAAGCCCACGTTTCATAGGACCTTCAAAATTCTGAAACGTATCAAGGATGTAGCTTATCAATTGGAACTACCCCCAGAATTGGATGGAATTCACCACACATTTCATGTTTCATATTTAAGGAAGTGTTTGGCCAATGAGTCTAGTGTTATTCCAATTGAGGATGTGAGCATTAATCCTCAGAAAAGAATAGTGGACGAACCAGTAGAGATACTCGGAAGAAAGCAAAAGAAACTTCGCCGAAAGTTGATTGATCTCGTGTTGATTAAGTGGAAGCATAACCACGGTGAAAGTTTAACTTGGGAGACCGAGTCGGTGATGAAAGAGAAATATCCAGATTTGTTCGCTTCTGAGGCGATTCCGAGGACGGAATCCTCTTAAGGGGGAGGTAATTGTAACATCCCAAACGTTTTATGTTTGACTTATTTGACTTTCCGTTAGTTAACGTTAGGTCTATTATGTTTATGTGCCCTATATGGGATTATGTGATTAAATGCTTAGGCGTTTAATATGAAATGACAAATATGATGATTAATGAAAGTAAAGTTAAGTTATTAAGTGCTTGTTAGTATGTTAAGACTCCCGGTAGAAAGTTAAGCTAAGAACGTTAAGTTATAAAGTTGAGGGGTCCTAAATGTAAGTTTAGCATTGGTTGGCCAGGGATTTGAGGGCAATTAGGCAACCCTAATTGTCACAAAACCTGATCTTTTTGTGTGAGAAATCCCAGCCGATCCCCCTCTCCTCCCAAGACAAGTTTCCCTCAAGATTCAATCGATTCGTGCCGTATTGATCAAGTTTTGATTAGATCTTGAATCCTCTAAGTCATCTATAGGTAATATAGGTAATATTATCTTTGAATTCTGACCTTATGAGTCATAGATGAGTTTATAATCCAGGCCATAGAGTTTGGGTTGGGTTATTTGATCAAACGTTTAGCGAATTCTTGTTATTCGAGTGTTTTAATGATTGATTTATAATGTAAAGGATTAAAGGATTTATAGGATGGTTAAAGTTGATGAAAGTGCAATTAAAAGGGTTAATTTTAAGTCCCTAGGTTGGATTTGGGGTATGGGTTCGTATGGAATTCGTTTGATCAAAGAACAAAAATTAGGTTTCTGGTCGACACTCCAGGTGCGACGCACCAGGAGGGTGGTGCAACGCACCACAGCCCAAAATGAAAAAAATGGATTTCAGCCAAAAGCCCGATATGCGGCGCACCAATGGGTAGGTGCGGCGCACCTGCATCTATTCAGAATTTTCTGATGGATTTGTGCGACGCACCACATGTCAGGTGCGACGCACCTGATGCCCAGGTTGCACAAAGTATTTCGTTTAGCTTATATTTCGATCTTATACTCGTTCTAGGTTGTCGGGAGCACTTAGCAAGCACTATAAGATACTTTTAACTTGTTGGTAAGCTGTATCGAGGTAGGATAACATCTTTTGTCACCTGTTGGTACAACAAAACACGTTTTCATAAGTTAAACCTTCCAATTGAATATGTATGTACATTTTATGTTCATGGGTGACTATGGAGGTTGCAAAGGGATATATTACTTACCATTTATGATGATTAACATTCATATTCAGGTTGCAATGGTATGTGGTAAGTATATATGCATGAGATGATGAAATGATTATAAATGCATGAAATGATGAAATGATTATGTATGTATGAAATGATGAAATGATACGATATATGCTTGCATGTGTGGCTTGATCACCTAGTCACTAGTCCTTGATTAGGATTGCCATGTTCACGTGCACGTTAAGGGCCCTAAAGTAAAAGATGATATGTGATTAGCTTAGGTGAAAGTGTAGCCTAAACTAATTAAGCGATTAAAGTCTCGAGCATTATGTAAAGTCTTGTGTTAAGCTTAACCCGTGCTAGCTCTGCGGGGCTGGTGCGTACGTGGTCACTTGAGTTGCTCCTTGTGGCATAGTTACGTTTGAGTATTCCGGGTGGAGTAACTAACCACCAATGCGTAAAGGCATAAACGGCTTATTCAGTTGGATTGACTTTGTCATTCCTTAACGACGCCGATGGACCACCTTATGGTTTACCCATCATGTCGGGTGTGAGGACTCCATGTATGGTCTATGACCGCCTACACACAACCCCACATCCCTATGTAAGTGGCATAAGTCACTTAGCCTACGTCTTGGCAAAGAAATAAAGAAAGAAAGATGAAGAAAGAAAGTATAGGCACACTTTAGGACATGATGAACCTAATGTGTATCTTATGATATTATGTATGTGTGTGATATTAACTTAAAATGCAGATTTTGTTACTATATGTAATTGGCAAACGTTTTCAAATCTATGTTATCTTACTTAGCTAATTTTATTAGCTAACACTTGTTCTTTGAAAATGTTGTGCCTTCAGGATAATCAAGTTTGAGCTAGGCGAGGATTAGCTTGGCGAGAGTTGGGTAGAATGAATAAAGAAGCTTAGCAAAGACATTAAACGCTTAGACTTCCTTTAGCCTTATGTTTGGCTATTTTGTTTATGTTTCAGATTTGTAATGATGGGCATTTATGTGGGTGCCAAAGCTTGGATTTACTTTTATTGTTTTGATGATGCTAGAAGTAACACCATTTTTCAAAGGGTACCATCCGTTACGGATGGGGCAGATTTTATATGTGATCCTTTCCGCTTATTTTAAACGCCGTTTGGCAAAGATTTTTTAAAATCCAAGTTTTAAACGACGGGTGTTACAAGTTGGTATCAGAGAAATGGTTTAAGTGAACCAAAATTCGACCAAGACCTTAGGATTTTGGACTTAAACCGTATGAGAAATGTTTGGCTTAGGTAGTAATGCTTTAGCTTTATGAAGAAAATGCTTTTAGGACGGGTTGGGATGAGTGTGAGTGTAGGTTTATGGCTTATATATGATTATTGTATGCTATGATGATGAAATGATTATAAATGCATGAAATGATGAAATGATTATGTATGTATGAAATGATGAAATGATACGATATATGCTTGCATGTGTGGCTTGATCACCTAGTCACTAGTCCTTGATTAGGATTGCCATGTTCACGTGCACGTTAAGGGCCCTAAAGTAAAAGATGATATGTGATTAGCTTAGGTGAAAGTGTAGCCTAAACTAATTAAGCGATTAAAGTCTCGAGCATTATGTAAAGTCTTGTGTTAAGCTTAACCCGTGCTAGCTCTGCGGGGCTGGTGCGTACGTGGTCACTTGAGTTGCTCCTTGTGGCATAGTTACGTTTGAGTATTCCGGGTGGAGTAACTAACCACCAATGCGTAAAGGCATAAACGGCTTATTCAGTTGGATTGACTTTGTCATTCCTTAACGACGCCGATGGACCACCTTATGGTTTACCCATCATGTCGGGTGTGAGGACTCCATGTATGGTCTATGACCGCCTACACACAACCCCACATCCCTATGTAAGTGGCATAAGTCACTTAGCCTACGTCTTGGCAAAGAAATAAAGAAAGAAAGATGAAGAAAGAAAGTATAGGCACACTTTAGGACATGATGAACCTAATGTGTATCTTATGATATTATGTATGTGTGTGATATTAACTTAAAATGCAGATTTTGTTACTATATGTAATTGGCAAACGTTTTCAAATCTATGTTATCTTACTTAGCTAATTTTATTAGCTAACACTTGTTCTTTGAAAATGTTGTGCCTTCAGGATAATCAAGTTTGAGCTAGGCGAGGATTAGCTTGGCGAGAGTTGGGTAGAATGAATAAAGAAGCTTAGCAAAGACATTAAACGCTTAGACTTCCTTTAGCCTTATGTTTGGCTATTTTGTTTATGTTTCAGATTTGTAATGATGGGCATTTATGTGGGTGCCAAAGCTTGGATTTACTTTTATTGTTTTGATGATGCTAGAAGTAACACCATTTTTCAAAGGGTACCATCCGTTACGGATGGGGCAGATTTTATATGTGATCCTTTCCGCTTATTTTAAACGCCGTTTGGCAAAGATTTTTTTAAAATCCAAGTTTTAAACGACGGGTGTTACAAGTTGGTATCAGAGAAATGGTTTAAGTGAACCAAAATTCGACCAAGACCTTAGGATTTTGGACTTAAACCGTATGAGAAATGTTTGGCTTAGGTAGTAATGCTTTAGCTTTATGAAGAAAATGCTTTTAGGACGGGTTGGGATGAGTGTGAGTGTAGGTTTATGGCTTATATATGATTATTGTATGCTTGTGTAATTAAGTAGGCCTAACCTTACATTGTTCTCATTCGATTCATCTCTAACATTCGCCACTAAATTGTAGAAAGATGGTTAATACTCGTGCTGGCAGTCAAAGAGATGGAGCTAATGCTAGCGATGCTCCGGCTAATCAAAATGGGGCTGGGAACGGTGTTAACCAAAGGCCTCCTCGAAGGCCATTCCCGGGTGCACAACCCACAAGGTCTGAGATTGAAATTTACGGGATATTACAATACTACCTCCTTAAAAAGAATTCGTCCCCGAATTCAATCATACGAACAATATATGACCGAGCTAAAATGATTTTAAAAAAAAATAAAAAAAAATAAAAAGAAATTGAAACACGGAATTTCTCTAAAATTTAATTCAAAATTCATTAAAATATTAGAATATATCTATATTGCAACAAAAGGAAATTTTTAATTTTTTTTTTTTTTTCAAAGACCAAATCCATGTAAATGAACCTCAACTTTTATTATCAAATAAAACATTATTTTATTCATTTCGAAATACTAATAACATGTCTTTTTTCTATCATTGAAATATTAGAGATCGTTTATTTATTACTTTTTTTTACTACGTGCGTATTATGATAGAGCAAAACTTAGTTAATATTTCACTTTTTTTTTGTCCTCGAACATAATGTTTCTGTTTGCTTCAAGAATTATGACACTTATACAAATATTGTTTTACAATCAAATTCTAGTGTTTTAATTTTTTATACGATATTACAACTCCACCTACCTAAAATTTCGTCCTAAAAAAATAATTGAAAGAAAAAAAAACCGTAACTAAGATTCTACCCAATCTCACAGGTCATAACTTAGGTTTAAGTTTCTACAGGAGAGAATCTATGTCGAGTATAAACCTTATCGGATCTATAGATTAACTAATCACTTATTCCCATAACTCACAGGTCATAACTTAGGATAAAGTTTTCTACAAGAAAGAACCTATGCTCTGATACCATTCTGTAACGCCCCTAATTTCCTAAACAATACAAAATGATATCAAAGAACTAAAAGGGCGTTAATCTTATTCAAAATCAAACCTGATAGATCAAAATAAATACTTCTAAAGCTTGAAATAAAACTCTAAAGCAAAAGGGTGCTAAGTCCACTTCTATCTACTCTCTTCTCTCGTTCCCAAAGCCCGCTTGATCACCTGCCGTTAGGCATGAGCATGGTCATAAGACCGGACCGGACCGGACCGGACCAGCTAGGACCGAAGACCGAAATGGCATAAAAACCCAAACCGAAGACCGGCCCGAAACAAGCTCGGTCGGTCCGGTTCGGTCCCGGGTTTCCTCGGGTCGGGCCCGGTCTATGTAGTGTTGGACCGAAATGGCATAAAAACCCAAAAAGTGGGCTGAATGTCGGGTTTTGGTCGGGTTTCGGTCCCAAAAAGTGGGCTGAATGTCGGGTTTCGGTCCAAAAAGTGGGCTGAAATGGCATAAAAACCCAAAAAAGTCCTAAATGCTATTGAATGTCGGGTTTCGGTCCTGGACCGGCTTTTTCCGGGTTTTGGACCGAACCGGACCGAACCCGATATATCAATGAAATCCTAGACCGAAGACCGGACCGTTTGTGGCTCGGTCGGTCCGGTTCGGGCCGGTCTCGGTCGGGTTTTGATCGGGCTTCGGGTTTCCGGTCCATATGCTCATCCCTACCTGCCGTATAAGAAAGAAAAAGGAATACGGCTGAGCAAAAAGCCCAGTGAACGGATATGACAAACGCAGAAATATAATATGAAAAGCAGAGACGTAATTCAAAGACAAACTTATTACCTTAACAAACTTATTTCAAATCAAAGTACACATACGTATAGTTTCACAAATGCCTTATAACCAATAGACCAAAATATAATATAAAACCAAGTCTCATAAAATAATGCACATAAGAGTCAAACAAAATTTCCTATCAAAGGGTCGAACGCTTCGTATGACACTACGAACACGCCAACCATCAAACTTACAAAATTCCTAGGACCGATCCATACGCCTCCTATCAAAATATAATATCAAAGTGCACATAACCACTCGGTGGTCATCAAAAGGAGACGCCGTAGATCAAATCAAATACACCGCTACGGCCGGTGCCACGTCATCGGTGTCACAATAACGCGCTCATGGGACCTCCATGGATAGGTTACTCTTATATGCACATCTTAAGAAACCGTTTTGACCAACTTATATAATAAAATATATCGAATATGTTTTGAAGAGACAAAATTAAAAATTGAGACCAATAAAACAATTAAAGACATTTTAAATATTAACTTAAAAGCACATCTCCGTCCACCCAATTCTCACAAAATTTCAATGGAGTCATCATGACTAATTATATGCGACTGTATTAATCTTTCAGGGGCCAATTAATATGATTCATAATATGCGACTATATTATCTTTCGGGCCAACGAATATTCGAGGGACATATCATGAATCACAAAATGCGACTGTATTAATCTTTCGGGGCCAACGAATATTCGAGGGACATATCATGAATCACAAAATGCGACTGTATTAATCTTTCGGGGCCAATTAATATGATTCATAATATGCGACTGTATTAATTTTCGGGGCCAATTAATATGATTCATAATATGCGACTGTATTATCTTTCTGCCATCGAATATTCAAGGGACATATTAGTGTACAAATCATCGCATCAAATGTAACACACCAAACCCACCTTTTCGGGACAACTTTCGAATCGGGTTTCAAGAGACGGTTTTGACACAACTCTAGATAACAAAATATTATGATTCCCCAATTAATAATCATAAAGGCAACCTCGTTAGTACATCAAAAGTCAGGGATATCACAATATTTATACAAGGATAACTAACAAATAATTTTTCAAATAACACGTCATTTTCATAAAAATTACACATTTAATCAAAGAAAGTTTTGAGAGCAAGAATTGTACCGAAGAGATCCTAATAAGATCTAGAATATCCGTACTATTATATATATAACAAACAAAGTTTTAAGAGCAAGAATTGTACCGAAAAGATCCTAACACGGTCTAGAATATCCGTACCTTATCGCCGCTTACAACAATTTCAAAAATGCAAGAGCCACCAACGAAACGCGATCACCAAACCAAATCTAATCATATACAAGAGTGTAAGCACGAAATATATTCAAATAGGAAGTATGTAATATCCTTTATATTTTTATGATTTTATTATAGTGATATTAGTATTAAATTATTTTGAACACATGGTATAAATTTAAGAGTATTAGTTTACTGTAATGTTTTATAATGTCCTAAAAGTTGTTTTAACTTGTGCCTATGCTACGAAAAAGTAAAATCCAAACATGACGATTTGAATATTCGAAGAACAATGGCTTAAAATTTATGCGAGAGATATCTTTCTGCAATTATTAGTGAACCCAACTTAACCATTTGTATAACAAAATATTATATGCCAAAACACTAATAAATCTTGTCGATAACAATGAAACTCAAGTCTTTGCAAAATATCTTAAACAATGTTAATTTGCTATTAAAACAATGCAACGAAATATTAATGATTTGTCGGCTTAAACGTTATTAATATTCAATATACATATAATTCGACACTTAACTATTCTCATGTCAAAATTACGTTATCGTCTCATGGCTCTATTTCTTCTTTTTATTAGTTTCATCAAAATAAACAGGAATCGCAGATTATACTTACCCAAAAATTATATAAGAACAAAGAACTCATATTGCACCAAACTTTTATTATTCTAATTTTTATATATATTAATGCTTAAAACAAAGCCAACGTACAAATTTACCTCACTAATTCGAATGTGTAATATTGATTAGTACTTTATTACTTTTATCAAAATTTATAACATACTAACTTATTGAATAAAATAAAAAAAAAAAAAAATGATTTGTTTAAAATATTATAAAGTTTATGGCATAAAATCTAAAAAGGGTTTAGTGACTTACCATTAAAATGATAGTTGGAGCCTTGCACCACACAAATTACTTCACAAATTCACCAAGCTTATATTATCTTATTATCCTTTTTCCTCACAATCCCAATTGTAAAATAACGTTGCTCAAGTTTTCGTATGGAAGGGAAGTAAAATGTGCAGAACTTTAAAGGATAAACAAAAATGAAGTGATGGAGAGAAAAAAAAACTCTAGATCTCCTTTTGTACGTGTACATCAAATGTGGTTGATGGTTTTATATTAAAAGGTCATTATTAGAGATTAATGAGGATTGAATTTGTAATTAAGTAATTAGTTAGTAAACTCAATTTATGAGTATGTTACAATGAGAAGGTATTCAAAGGTTTTATTTATCTAGACTTCAATCAGCTATAAACTAAGAGATACCTTATGACTAGTTATTCAGAAGTTAAATAAAAAAAAAGTCCAACGATGAAAATTCTGAACTTTAAGATAATTATACTATAAAATACATGGCAATTTAGGTCCATATTTAACTTATGTTAACTTTATTGTTTAACAACTTATCGTAAAATTCTTTATATTAATCTTATGACAAAATTGCATTTCTTCAATAATTAATAATTACCCAAGTTGTGTATGTATTATAAATATTGTCGTTTCTATGGTGTTTTAATTTTACGGGATATTACATGAGTTCCATAAGTTTTTCATATAGAAAATACAGTTTCACAAAATACCAGAGTTCGGTGTGACCATTGCCTTACCGCAATGTCAAGTAGTTATGATACAATATCAGCAAAGAGTATCATATATTTTAAATTAAAATACAGAGTTCAATGTGACCATTGCCTTACCGCAATGTCAAGTAGTTATGATACAATATCAGCAAAGAGTATCATATATTTTTAATTAAAATACAGTGTATGAACCACAAGGCTTAAGTAACCATTTGATCACACAATGGATCAAACATTATGCAAGAGTAGATACTGTATATATAATTCTAAGCTCATGAACCGAAACTAGACAAGTGTAAGTTTGTTTGCCTCCAAAGTAGGTACCTTGTTCAGGGTACCCTAAGCTTTCCAAATATAATGCATCCATATCCAGTTGGTATGACCAACACGAATGGGGGTGCCTACCCCAATAGTACTATTCAATATACCCACGTTTATGTTTCCATAATTAATCGTTCATGATGGTGAGGACTTTAAGTGAACAGAGCAACTTAGAATCAACCATATATACAAATCTGAAGTACTTGTGTTCATCATAAGCAAATAGTTTGTATTTTACCCCGAAGGTAAAATAAGAAAGTAGTTACTAAAATTATTTAATTATTTTATTAAATAAAATAATTTAGAAAATTTATAAATTAATCCATACTTTGTAAATACATTTAAAAATGTATTTCTTTTTATTATAAACAATTTAAATCATTTTAACATGTTTTTAATAAACAAAAACATTATATTACTTATTAAATAAAAATAATAAAAAAAATGATTTGTTTAAAATATTATAAAGTTTATGGCATAAAATCTAAAAAGGGTTTAGTGACTTACCATTAAAATGATAGTTGGAGCCTTGCACCACACAAATTACTTCACAAATTCACCAAGCTTTTATTATTCTAATTTTTATATATATTAATGCTTAAAACAAAGCCAACGTACAAATTTACCTCACTAATTCGAATGTGTAATATTGATTAGTACTTTATTACTTTTATCAAAATTTATAACATACTAATTTATTGAATAAAAATAAAAATAATAAAAAAAATGATTTGTTTAAAATATTATAAAGTTTATGGCATAAAATCTAAAAAGGGTTTAGTGACTTACCATTAAAATGATAGTTGGAGCCTTGCACCACCAAATTAATAACAAGTTTATTCTTATAAAACAGCTTATTTAATTTATTTTATTAAATAAAATAATTTAGAAAATTTATAAATTAATCCATACTTTGTAAATACATTTAAAAATGTATTTCTTTTTATTAATAAACAATTTAAATATTGTTAATTTTTAATAAACAAAAATCATTATTTTAACTTATTAAATTTAAATAATAAATAAAATATATAGAAAATTTATAAATTAATCCATAACTTTGTAAATACATTAAAAATGTATTTCTTTTTATTAATAAACAATTTAATTGTTAATTTTTAATAAACAAAAATCATTATTTTAACTTATTTAATTTAAATAATTAAATAAAATATATAAATATCTTATAAATTTATTCTATAAAACACTTATTTAATTTATTTTATTAAATAAAATAATTTAGAAAATTTATAAATTAATCCATACTTTGTAAATACATTTAAAAATGTATTACTTTTTATTATTAAACAATTTAAATCATTAACATTTTTTAATAAACAAAAATCATTATTTTAACTTATTTAATTTAAATAATTAAATAAAATATATAAATATCTTATAACTTCAATCAGCTATAAACTAAGAGATACCTTATGACTAGTTATTCAGAAGTTAAATAAAAAAAAAGTCCAACGATGAAAATTCTGAACTTTAAGATAATTATACTATAAAATACATGGCAATTTAGTGATTTTATTATTATTATCTAACTAATATGGTCATGATGTGCTTTATTTGGATTATTAGATATCTTCCTCGCGGTTTATGATAGTCAATGTAGTTTTACCTTGTTTAAATATATTAATAACAAGTTTATTCTTATAAAACAGCTTATTTATTATTTAAATAATTAAATAAAATAATTTAGAAAATTTATAAATTAATCCATACTTTGTAAATACATTTAAAAATGTATTTCTTTTTATTAATAAACAATTTAATTGTTAATTTTTAATAAACAAAAATCATTATTTTAACTTATTAATTTAAATAATAAAATATATAGAAAATCTTATAAATACTGATAGGCTAATTTAACACTTTTATAAATGATTTGTGATCTAATAATTGATTAAATAGGTAATAAATCATGGGCTAGTATTTAATTACACCAATTAAATAATAAAAATATGTGTTTGTTGAAAGAATTGGTCCTTACTGTTATAAAAACTAGAAATTAAAGAGATAGAATATGTAGAGAGAATGAAAGAATTTCTTATTTCTTTCTATTGTTTCTGTTGAATTTCAATCAATCGATCGATCCATATTTATATACAAAATATCTAGAGTAAAACAAATCATATGGGACCTTATGAAAATAATTCATAAGTAAATACAAATGATGGTGGGACCATGTGGACCATATGTCTGCTTAATAATTCATAACACTCCCCCTCAGACATATGACTATCATTTGTTTATCAATAATTCATATGTTTCATGTTGAATGATACTTTTCAACTTTGAAGTTTTACTTTGAACTACTGCCTCGTTAAAAACCTTGCTAGGAAAACCCAGTGGGACAAAAACCATAGCTAAGGGAAAAAGAGTGCAGCACGTGTTATCTCTTCTGATACTTCTGGATCGGTTATGTTGCCTCATTAAAAACCTTACTAAGAAAACCCAGTGGGACAAAAACTTAGTGAAGGGAAAAAGAGTGCAACGTGTATTGTGTCTCCTCCTGATGATGATATCACTTCAGATCTTTAAGTTGATGCAATCCAATATCTTGAACTAACTTCTTGAATTATAAGGCTCGAAGTGCCTTAATAAAAATCTGCATATCTCTATTATTCTTTGATGTATCATTCTTTAATTTGAATAATACAAGCTGCATCACCTTTAAACAAAATTGTTGGAGCTTTGTTTCTTGAAGAAATACTGCAAGATCCACAAACATGTATGACATTCCCTTTTGGATGTCCTTTAGAAAGATTATGCCTCGTTAAAACCTTATTAGATAAAAACCCAATGGGACAAAAAAAATCTAATGAAGGAAAAAGAGTACATAACTCATTTGATACGCTCGGGGATATTGCCTCATTAAAAACCTTACCAGGAAAAACCCAATGGGACAAAAACCATGGTTAAGGGAAAAAGAGTGCAACGCGTATCTTCTCCCCCTCATGATCACATCACTTAAATTCGTTGGTTGGCGTAACTCAATATCGCAAACCAATATCTTTGACTTTATCATAGTAAGTGTCTAGATCAATACGATTATAGCGTAAACAAACTTGCTATATTCTCCACATGTGATCCACATATCATACATCATATATTCCATTCGAGTACATACACATACTACATAAGTTAAGCTTTACCAATAGCTTCAAGTGAAATGATGTATTATTTCATGATCAACATGGACTATCAATGCTTTAATGACACTTTTAAATCAATATTGTGATCATTATCTTTAGAAGTTGAGGAGGTCCCTTCAACATCATATTGTTTACTTTCTGAGGGAAGGTTTTATCATTCACTCCTTCCTGTGGGAAGGTTTTATCATTCACTCCTTCCTGTGGGAAGGTTTTATCATTCACTCCTTCCTGTGGGAAGGTTTTATCATTCACTCCTTCCTGTGGGAAGGTTTTTGTTGGGATTTTTGGGTTTTTATCAAAGCAATATTATCCTTATAATATTAAAACGCAGCGGAAAATTGAACCATTTCAATTTGTTATATGTAGTTAAAACCAAAGTTTAACTTATAAAAGAAAACCCAAACAATAAGGATCCATGTATATGAATAACATACATACAAAAGTAACAACCATAGGGTGTTTTAGAAGACTACCTTCTTCCAAGCTTATGAGAAGGTTGAAAAGAAGGAGATGGTGATCTTGAAGTGGCAAGTCTTCAACCTAGAAGAACCTCAAGCAAGTATACCCCAAGCTTCCAACAAACACCCAAACTATGCTAGGATTTAAACTTGAAACCCTTTCCTCTTTTTCCTTTTGGCCGAAATTACCAAGAACCAAATAAGAAGAAAAGCTAGTTGAGAATATTGAGAGAGTTAGAGAGATGAATCTCTTGTGTGTAAGGTGTGATACACTCTATGTTGAGTGTTGAGTGTTTTATATCTTGTTCAACATGCAAGACTCCAAGTGTTGTATGTTGAACAACACATCACAAATGCACATGGGGGGGGTGGCGGCCTCACAAGGTGGCAACCAACCATTTTGTGCAAATTTTATAAAACATAACTTGTACATTTTGTATATAAAATGTAACATAACTTGTTACATATCTTATGTAACATATTACATATTATATACAACACACATAAATGTTTATTTTACCAAATAAACATATTCACATTTCTCTCAAAATAAATCATCCATATAATTTATTTACATATCTCAAGTGCAATTATTTAGAAACCCACTTTCTAAATGTTTCAAGTATTTATATTTATTCAAAGATCAAATCTTATAAATAAATATCATAAGTGTTTGTCTAGCTTGTTATTGGGTATGACCCGACTTGGATCATCACATACTAGCCACGTCAATTTAATATGTGTCTTGGGCAGACGAATTCCAACAATCTCCCACTTGCACAAGATTCATAGAAGATTGACGCAAGCAGCAAATACCGCCTAACAACGGTTTGCTACCCCTAATACGTATGACGAAGTGCCATTCAATAACATCATCCTCTTCAAGTCCCTTACTTGAAATGATTTAGGTGAATCGATCATTTATCCTTTTGTCACAGATGTCTTGTTAAATCTTAGAGACACAGAGTGATCATTCTCTATTGATTTAACTTTGTAACAGGCCTTAGACATCTTACTCTCAACGAATAAGAGGGACAAATTCCATCTCGACTACATACGTCTTTCACAATCACCTTATATCATACC
Organism: Erigeron breviscapus; assembly: GCA_034093135.1. Taxonomy (NCBI): domain Eukaryota; kingdom Viridiplantae; phylum Streptophyta; class Magnoliopsida; order Asterales; family Asteraceae; genus Erigeron; species Erigeron breviscapus. The sequence goes on along the minus strand of CM067175.1, from coordinate 53,761,595 downwards.
TGAGCTTAGTCTTATGTACTGCCATGTTTCAGAACAGCGAAGAGCTAAGTCAAAGTATAATATTCAGTGAATATCAAGACCCAATATGTATCTCAGGTCTGAGGATACAATGATATTCGCCTTTTAACTCAAGATTACTTATGATCAATCATAGAGATTCCATGTAGTAATGCTTGATTGCAGGTCAGTCCAATATTTGTATCCCACAAATATCTATGAACCTTGGTAGCAACACTTTGCTCTATATTCAAAACCTTTTGAATATCTACCAATCCAAGTTCATAATAATCTTACATTCATATTTGTTCCCACAAATATGATCGACTATGGACATTTAGAATAATTAACTTATTCATGGATTTAAACATGCAAAATGGAACATAACACAATTTAAATGCAAAATACCAATATTCATATAAATGTGTTAATAACTACAAGTGTTCCGATATCCAAATACATAAAATAGATCAAATCCAATCACTAGAATATCGAAGTCCCATGGCACAAGTATGACTCTCATGCTTAGGCCTTTCAAGGAGCTTCGTGAGTGGGTCCGCAACATTTTGATCGGTGTGAACTTTGTGAATACATATCTTTCCTTTTTCAACTTCATCCCTTATGTAGTTGAATCTCCGCTCAATGTGCCTAGTCTTTTGATGTGCACGAGGTTCCTTGATTTGAGCAATCGCACCCTCGTTATCACAAAGAATTTCTAGGGGTTCTTGAATGGAAGGAACAACCCCTAGATCGGCAATGAATTTCTTCAACCATGCAGCTTCTTGTGCTGCTAAAGAAGCGGCGATGTATTCAGACTCTGTAGTGGACAATGCAACCACATCTTGCTTTGAGCTTTTCCAAGAAACAGCTCCTCCATTTAGAATGAAGATATACCCCGATTGTGATCGAGAATCATCTCGATCAGTTTGGAAACTCGCATCCGTGTAACCCTTTACAACGAGTTCCTCCTCACCAGATCCATATATTAAGAACATATCTTTAGTGTTTCTAAGATATTTCAATATATATTGACAGCCATCCAATGACTATCACCTGGATTTTGCTGGTATCTACTTGTCATGCTTAAAGCGCATGACACGTCCGGTCTCGTGCATATCATAGCATACATGATGGATCCTATAGCAGATGCATATGGGATTCCACTCATTCTCTCTTGCTCAACTTTTGAGCTGGGAGATTGAGAAGTACTCAATATAGTTCCTCTTTGAATAGGAACCAAACCCTTTTTGGAGTTTTCCATCTTGAACCTTTTCAAGATCTTGTCTATGTATGCACTTTGATTCAAACCTATTAAGCGCCTTGATCTATCCCTATAGATCCTTATTCCCAAAATATAGGCGGCTTCACCAAGATCCTTAATGGAAAAGCAACTTCCAAGCCAGGCTTTTACACCTTCCAAGGTTGGAATGTCATTTCCAAATAGTAGAATGTCATCGACATATAATACTAGAAAAGTAATGATGCTCCCACTAGCCTTCTTATACACACAAGCTTCATCAGCGTTTTTGATGAAGCCAAATTTCTTGACTTCTTCATCAAAACGACGATTCCAGCTTCTTGATGCTTGTTTCAATCCATAGATTGATTTCTTTAACTTGCATACTTTATTAGGATGCTTAGGATCGACAAAACCTTCAGGCTGATCCATATAGACATCTTCCTCAAGATATCCATTTAGAAAAGCGGTTTTGACATCCATTTGCCATATCTCATAGTCATAATGTGCGGCTATGGCAAATAATATCCTAATAGACTTTAGCATTGCCACAGGCGAAAAAGTTTCATCATAATCGACCCCTCGAGTTTGAGTGAAACCTTTTGCTACAAGTCTAGCTTTATAAGTACTCAAGTTTCCATGCATATCGTGTTTCAATTTGAACACCCACTTACTTCCAACTACTTTGGAATTAGGAGGTTCAACAACCAGTTCCCAAACTTGGTTGTCATACATGGATTGCATCTCAGCGTTCATGGCCTCTAGCCATTTGTCCGAATCTGATTTGGACATTGCATCATGGTAGGTGGTAGGTTCATCAGAAACTACCATATAGCATTCATCCACGAGAAATCCATATCTCTCAGGTGGATAAGTAGCTCTACCAGATCTACGAACGTTTTGTGTGTCTTGATCAACCCTTTGATCATCTTCAACATCCTTTTGTTGAATGCTAGTGTCACCCAAGTATGTATCTGTCAGTGGTTCTTGATCTTCTTCAAGTTCCACTGTTCTGGAACTAGTTCCTTCCATAAGGAATTTAGTTTCCAAGAACTCAGCCTTTCGAGCAACAAATATATTTTGCTCATTAGGATTGTAGAAATAATATCCCAAATCATCTTTAGGATATCCTACAAAGATACATTTAGTGGATCGGGGTTCTAATTTGTTTGAGGCATCATGTCTTACATAAGCCTCACAACCCCATACCTTTAAATATGATAAAGATGGAACTCTTCCATGCCATATTTCAAAAGGTGTTTTCTCCACTTTCTTGGTGGGAGCCATATTTAAAATTCGGGCAGCAGAGATTATGGCATATCCCAAAATGATAGAGGTAGTGAGCTTTTACTCATCATGGAACGAACCATATCTAATAGAGTTCGATTCCTCCTTTCAGACACACCATTATGTTGTGGTGTTCCAGGTGGAGTTAGTTGTGAGATAATCCCACAACTTCTAAGATGATCTTGAAAAGCATCACTTAGGTATTCACCTCCTCTATCAGAACGAAGAATTTTTATTGTCTTACTGAGTTGGTTTTCTACTTCATTCTTGAAATTTTGAACATTTCAAAAGCTTCACTCTTATGTTTTAATAAGTATACATAACCGTAACGACTATAGTCATCGGTGAATGTAATGAAGTATCTTTCACCATTTCTAGTCATTGGCTTAAAAGGACCACATACATCCGAATGTATGATACCTAATAAATCTTTTGCCCTTTCATTAGTGCCTTTGAAAGGTGCTTTAGTCATCTTGCCTTGTAAACAAGATTCACATACATTAAATGAATCATTTGATTTTGTTTTCAAAAGACCATTCTTTTGAAGTGTTAGTATGCGATTCTTATTTATATGGCCAAGACGACAATGCCAAATGTAGGTTTCACTTAAATCTAATTTAAGTTTCTTGGTGGTAGCTTGGTACATTGAGTTATCATATGTTTGGTTTTCATGAACTAATTCATAAATACCATTTAAAGGCATAGCTTTAAAATAAAATACATCATTCATAGAAACATGGATATCATTGTTAACAAAATTAAAATCATATCCAACATGTCTTAAACGGGAAACTGAAATAATACTCCTAGTCAAACTAGGTGCATACAAAACATTGTTCAATACAATTTCCAAACCATTTGGAAGTTTCAAAAGATAGTCTCCTTGGGCTTCAACATGCACCAATGCACCATTGCCCATAAAGAGACTAATGTCTCCCTTCTTGATGTGCTTCTTTCTTATGAACCCCTGTAACATATTACAAATATGAGTTCCACATCCGGTATCCAATACCCATATGTAAGAAAGAACAGTATTAAGCTCAATATATATCATAAATATTGTACCTGAGGTTTGCCCTGCATCCCTCTTAGCTTTTAACTCTTTGAGATAGGTTGGACAATTACGTTTCCAATGTCCTACCTCCCCACACTCAAAGCATGGGTCATTGACAGCAACCTTTTGCTTCTTCGCTTTTGGGGTATCCATTTTTCCCTTTCCTTTGCCTTTAAAATTCCCTTTGTTGTTACCCTTTCCCTTAGCAACATTTGCCTTGGGTCCGGAGTAAGCCCTTTTCTTTCCGCCTTCATTGATCATGAGAACGGGTTGAACTTTTCCTCCCATACTAGCCTCGGCCGTTTTGAGCATCCCATGGAGCTCGGAAACGGTCTTGTCCCATCCGTTCATGTTATAATTTAACACGAAAGTTTCAAAAGATAGTCTCCTTGGGCTTCAACATGCACCAATGCACCATTGCCCATAAAGAGACTAATGTCTCCCTTCTTGATGTGCTTCTTTCTTATGAACCCCTGTAACATATTACAAATATGAGTTCCACATCCGGTATCCAATACCCATATGTAAGAAAGAACAGTATTAAGCTCAATATATATCATAAATATTGTACCTGAGGTTTGCCCTGCATCCCTCTTAGCTTTTAACTCTTTGAGATAGGTTGGACAATTACGTTTCCAATGTCCTACCTCCCCACACTCAAAGCATGGGTCATTGACAGCAACCTTTTGCTTCTTCGCTTTTGGGGTATCCATTTTTCCCTTTCCTTTGCCTTTAAAATTCCCTTTGTTGTTACCCTTTCCCTTAGCAACATTTGCCTTGGGTCCGGAGTAAGCCCTTTTCTTTCCGCCTTCATTGATCATGAGAACGGGTTGAACTTTTCCTCCCATACTAGCCTCGGCCGTTTTGAGCATCCCATGGAGCTCGGAAACGGTCTTGTCCCATCCGTTCATGTTATAATTTAACACGAAAGTTTCAAATCTCTTAGATAATGAGTTAAGGATCATATCCGTAGCTAACTCATTTGAGACGGGACAATTAAGCCTTTTGAGGCGATCAATGTAGCTTTTCATTTTAAGAACATATGTTGAGACGGGTTGTGAATCATCCATGCGACATGCATGAAGCGCTCGAACCGTTTCGAAGCGTTCAACCCTTGCCTTTTGTTGGAACATTTCCTTGAGTTGGGTAATCATGTCGTATGCCCCATGGTGCTCGAACTCCTTTTGGAGTTCGGGAGTCATACTCGCTAGCATTATGCAACTAACTTGCACGGAGTCCTCGACATATTTAGCCCAATCATTATAGGCTTCAACATCAGTTTCTTCGGGCTCATCAGGAATAGGATCGTCTAACACATAGGATTTCTTTTCGTGCCTAAGAACAATTCTCAAGTTACGAAACCAATCCACAAAGTTGTTTTGGTTTAGACGATCCTTTTCAAGGATGGATCTTAGTGAAAAGTTATGGACGTTTTGGTTGGGGTTTATTGCATTGTTAGCGGCCATCTACAAGATTAACAAAGTTCTTTATTAGTATTTCCGATATCAAATATAAATTTTAATTGTTAATACCCTTCTATGTCTCATGGACAATTAATAATTAAAACCTAGAATCCAACGTTACATTTAAATGATGGTTAGGTGACCTTTATCCCATGATCTAAATTAACAAGGTAGTCAACGTTTGACAATTGCAACACTTTGCAATTTCTAGTGGTATGGGACCGGTTTAATATCTTATATTAAGTTGGCATGTTTAATCCCATCAACGCCTTTGGTTACCATGCTTCGGTGACCCTAATCACATGGCTTCCAAATCAAGTTGTCCTACTTATACACACATGTAAATTTATCTTATACTAGTGGTTAGGTGACCTTTATCCCATAAGTACAATAAATTTACCTTAACTTATAAGTTCCCTCAAAGTAGTTAGGTGACCTTTATCCTACAAAGAGTTCCCAAATAATTAAGTGTTGTATAAAAGGATGACGTTTAACTTGTTTTTAAAGGGTCGTTTGAGTTTTTATATTCTAGTTAAAAACTATGTACCATAATGAATCTTGAAATCCAAATTTCAAGGTTCTTTTATAAAATCCATTTTTATAATTGCGACCATTAACTTTTAATAAAACCCATTTTAATTTACCAAGTTAATGTCAATATTAAAACCAATTTTAATCTTTATGTGTGTCTTTCAGTTTGTTGGTTTTTAAGCATCCATATGACAAAATAATAAACAACCAAACAAACATGACAAACATAATAATAAGTGCACAACATTAGCCAACTATTTTGACCACACTTGTTAGCCGAAACAAGTGGGCCAAAAGGTCTCAACCTAAGGGACAAAGTAACACAAAATATTGTGTTAGTTAAGCTCCCACTTGATCTTGCATCCAAATGCTTCAAGTAATCCTTTTGTGATGTGTTTTGACAATTTTCTTCATTTTGATAACCCACTGCGCCGCAGTGGGTCTAATACACTCCGACTGCGCCGCAGTGGGAAGTCACTGGTCTTCGGCTGCATTATCCCCCACTGCGCCGCAGTGGGTTTGACATACTCCCACTGCGCCGCAGTGGGAACTCACTGTCTTCGGCTGCATAACCCCACTGCGCCGCAGTGGGTTTGACATACTCCCACTGCGCCGCAGTGGGTCTAATACATTCCGACTGCGCCGCAGTGGGAAGTCACTGGTCTTCGGCTGCATTATCCCCCACTGCGCCGCAGTGGGAACTCACTGTCTTCGGCTGCATTATCCCCCACTGCGCCGCAGTGGGTTTGACATACTCCCACTGCGCCGCAGTGGGAACTCACTGGTCTTCTTATTTGGCCTCCAACTTTTAGCCCCAAACCTTTTGATGCTTTCTTGGAGATTACATTTATAAGAAAAATGCAACTAATCTACTTATTACATACCAAATGAAATAAATAGATTACATAACCAAATGAATGAATAAAATCCTATTTAACTATTACAACCATTGAATAATTAAATAGAATACAAACATATCCACACATCACAAACATTCACAAGGTCTCTTGGCTAAGTTGTGACACTAAAATACACAAGAAAAAAAAGAAACCTCCTTTTGTGTATTAATTTCGGCCATTGCCAAAATGGCCAAAACATTGGATTTTGTCCAAACAAAATATCAACTTTTGATGTATGTATCCATATAACCGGCTCTAGATGCCATTGTTGGGATTTTTTGGGTTTTTATCAAAGCAATATTATCCTTATAATATTAAAACGCAGCGGAAAATTGAACCATTTCAATTTGTTATATGTAGTTAAAACCAAAGTTTAACTTATAAAAGAAAACCCAAACAATAAGGATCCATGTATATGAATAACATACATACAAAAGTAACAACCATAGGGTGTTTTAGAAGACTACCTTCTTCCAAGCTTATGAGAAGGTTGAAAAGAAGGAGATGGTGATCTTGAAGTGGCAAGTCTTCAACCTAGAAGAACCTCAAGCAAGTATACCCCAAGCTTCCAACAAACACCCAAACTATGCTAGGATTTAAACTTGAAACCCTTTCCTCTTTTTCCTTTTGGCCGAAATTACCAAGAACCAAATAAGAAGAAAAGCTAGTTGAGAATATTGAGAGAGTTAGAGAGATGAATCTCTTGTGTGTAAGGTGTGATACACTCTATGTTGAGTGTTGAGTGTTTTATATCTTGTTCAACATGCAAGACTCCAAGTGTTGTATGTTGAACAACACATCACCAAATGCACATGGGGGGGGTGGGGCCGGCCACACAAGGTGGCAACCAACCATTTTGTGCAAATTTTATAAAACATAACTTGTACATTTTGTATATAAAATGTAACATAACTTGTTACATATCTTATGTAACATATTACATATTATATACAACACACATAAATGTTTATTTTACCAAATAAACATATTCACATTTCTCTCAAAATAAATCATCCATATAATTTATTTACATATCTCAAGTGCAATTATTTAGAAACCCACTTTCTAAATGTTTCAAGTATTTATATTTATTCAAAGATCAAATCTTATAAATAAATATCATAAGTGTTTGTCTAGCTTGTTATTGGGTATGACCCGACTTGGATCATCACATACTAGCCACGTCAATTTAATATGTGTCTTGGGCAGACGAATTCCAACAGTTTTATCATTCACGCCTTCCTGTGGGAAGGTTTCACTCCTTCCTGTGGGAAGGTTTCACTCTTTTAAATCACGAGACATGCTTCATGCATTTTATATTCCTCATGGAATCTCAATATTAAACGAGCTCTATTCATATATTCTTTAGACGCAAATCAAATATCTTATCTTGCCAGACTTTCAATAGATCAATAGTTGCTTCCACCATATGACATTTCTTACCCATAATCAATATAATGTATGTTCAACAATCTATGTGTCATACTTCAATTCAATATTTGAACATAAACCGATTTACATCATATAATTTATGCACTTTCAAGTGTTTGGACTTCATGTCCCAAAATATTAGCGTCTTTTCATCTTTGGCCAATCATTCATGTCATATCATATCAATTTTATGTGCATGCATGCTTTCAAGATCCTCACAATTATACATATTCTTAGCGCTATCATATTCAATTAATCTCGACGTCGTTTTATTTATTTTTCGATTCCACAATTTTCTAGACATGCCATAATTTATTTAGATCTCTATATTTCCAGGTACCCGGGGTTTCTCAAAAACCTTCATGTCTAGTTTCTTATAATCAATATCTTTTGGGGTCTTTATACCTCGACTTTGACCATCTTAATTTTAAGCTCCTTATTTATCAATGCTTTTAATTTAGAATCGACTTTTCTACCACTTTCAAATGTGTGTAGACTAATTACCAATCGGAGCATTAGCAGCTGTTATATGTGATTTAATCACTATCTCTGTCTGGTCAGTTAACATGCTGGCAATTACTATATATTGTGAATGAATTATTCCACAAACTTTAATTTAATATTTATCGGTGTGAGGAATTTTGATAATTCATTTTTATTCATTTCAGCTGCTTTCCATTTTCCCTTAATGTTGGGAACATCTCCCCCTAATGTTGGGAAAACTAAATCATATTAATGAGAAACATAAGCCATAAACAAATATCTCAATGATGGCTTTATTAACTACGTACTCATCTTTCATGTTTTAAATCATACCCAAAACAGCCATACTAGTGTCTAGTTAATCAGACATTTTCGAACTGAATCAAAGTATGAACCTACATAATTCCAAGGCACGTCTATTTTCCCAACATTATTTCCAACATTTTTAAAAATCTCATTTTTGTGCATTGTGGTGGAGCAACTTAATCATATATTGCTCATTCAAAACTCTTATGAGACATATGTGGTTTCTGACCATAAACCAATTTCAATGGGGAGGAAATACGATAAATTCTTGGCATGATGCGAATTCAAATTATTGCATGTTAAATAATAACATGGCCCCAAAACTACAAGTCATTCGTTTTGCTCTCTAATGATCTTTGTAAAATTAATCATTATTGTCATTACAATATGGAACATGCTCGCAATCTTATAAGATGAGCAATTAATAACGCAAACTTCATGTTGCGATTTTGATGACCCATTTAGACGATGCATCGATTTAAACACTAAATGGTCTTTTCGGACGATGTATAGGCCTACTTACATCTCCTTTGTATATGTTCCATTAATTTAAGGAATTCAATCCTTATTATACTTGGCATATACTTTGTTATAGAGCATAAGTACAAATCCAATAATCAATTGAAGAACATCGTTGTTCTTTTACATATTTCGCATCATCATTGACTCGGGATGGTCCAACCGGTCATGCCAATTAATTAAATGGCCATGATCAATAAACTTTTATCTATATTATTTACTTGCATTTATGTTTGTTTAATACGAGAGAATAATGTATTGTTATCTCAAACATAACACCTTTTTCATATTTATTCTCGTATATTTACTCCCTTAGTGTGCCACTTCTTGTAGTCAATTTCATAGTCGATCTCATAATTATAATATGAGCTTCATTATAATTTCCTTGGTTAAGTATATAATCATGACATTTACATAGACATTACATCATCATATCTACTTCAAGAAAATTGATTAAGGCTACACATCTTTCATTGTGATCGTTTCAAATCTTATATTATTTAATAATACTGCTACTTCAGGAGCATATAAAACTTATTTAACATTTTCTTATGAATAATTTTCTCATCTAGTCTAATTATATAAACCGATGAGTAGTTATATAAACAAGTCAATAAGTATATATTATCATTGTGATGATAATATATTTGATGATGCATTCAAAATTATTTCTTATATTACCAGTCTTTCTTTAGTGTTTTCTCTAACATCCGAAAATAATTTTATCGCATCGATGACTTAGCTATTAGTCTTCATGTGTGTTTTAAATGGCATTAATGCTAGATGTTTTAAATGAAATTATTCGAGGTGGTTATTTGATTAATAAGTTAGAGGCCGTTAAATGGAGTTAGATGAAGTTTCCATGTTTAACTATGTAACTAGAGAGTTTGAGTGTTAGGTGGTAGCTAGTGGATATGGTAAATCTAATTACATATCATTTAAGGTCAAAAACATTTTACAAAACTTTTAGTGTTGCCCGTGAACAAAAAAAATAATCTCATTTGGTGTTTTATGTGCTAGAAAGAAAACAAAAATTAAAAAAAAATCAATGTGCGCCCCAACCCATCAAAGAGGAAAAGAAAGTCAAAACAATTTGGTTGTCTATTGTTTTCTAGTTCATGTCGAATACAAAGAAAATAAAAATATAGCTGGCCAAAAGTTGTTGTTTTGTTTGGTTGTTATAGTTTGCAATAACAAATAAATAAATTAATTTAATGGTGGAACCGGTGGAGCTTACTAATCGGATTGGTATTCTTCCATTTCACTCCATTAGGCTATTTTATAATTCACCATGTCTTCACCATTCACAACTAAACCACCCGCACGTCTCATTCTTTCATTAACCATAGATCCGTAATATATTAATCAAAGTTAGTAACAAGAGTTTGTGATAGATCGAGAGTAATTAAACCTGCAGGAAGTTCGTAGCTAGATCTGCTTCGGGTTAAGCTATATACATATATTCGTTCGGAGGTCATCCCATATTGGTTTTCTATAGTTTGTTTCGATATCTTGTTGGAGCTTGTTTCGAGTTCGTCACGAATTCCCGGAGGTATATTTAGATCAACTCGTTCGAATATTTATCTTGTAATTGTTTTGTTAAGTCTACTAAAGTCTCTAGCATTCGTTTTCATAATTAAAATTTACCGTTAATGTGACAAAATCAGGAACTTAAATTTTGTTAAAAGCTGGTAAAATTACCTTAATAGAAACTTAAAGGCATATTAATATTTTCGTAGAAATCAAACTATGTATATTGATGTAGTTATATTGATTCAAACTCCCACAACAGAAACGAAAACTTTTCGGTGATGTCATAAAACAAGAGTTCCTCTTTCGATTTGAGTCTAATAAGAAACGAGATGTTATATATAAAAGGAGTTTAACTTGATCATTAGCTAAACGATTAATCATCTCATTAAACCATACGTACTATTATTTAATTGTATATTGTAACATATCGTCAACCTTTGAAATGGTTTTTCCCGCATACATACGTACTAGAAAGAAAATCAGACAGCCGGTGAACTTTATTATTTTAATATATGTTTTATAACATACTAAGGTCTGTAACCATGTTAAAGATAATAAAACTTATATAAATATAAATAGCTAATTCTTAAAGTATTTTGATAAAATTAGAAATACTATTGAATTTAGTTCAATTATTTTGATGTAGACTTTATTTGAAAATATTGTGAATTATCACGGCTTGTGAAGTCTAGACGCATATTGAGGTAGTTGGAAATACAAATGAGGCCTTGGATTGCTAGCTGACGAAATTTCCATGTTAGTTCCCACATACAATGATGATTTCATATATATATAATGATGATTTCAGTAATTCACTATGAAAGAAAAAAAATAGATTTAGATGATGTTACCAGGATGTAGTAAGCGGAGATATCTAAAATGCATGAAATGTTCACCGAGATGCAGGAAGAGGATCGGGTAGCAGTTTCAGAATCTATTTGTTTTCATAACAAGCAGAAGTTTTTATGGATGATGAATTCATGTATTCAAGATCGAGTTGTGAGAGCTTCTCGTGCTGATAACGTGTTATAAAAACTAGAAATTAAAGAGACAGAATATGTAGAGAGAATGAAAGAATTTCTTATTTCTTTCTATTGTTTCTGTTGAATTTCAATCAATCGATCGATCCATATTTATATACAAAATATCTAGAGTAAAACAAATCATATGGGACCTTATGAAAATAATTCATAAGTAAATACAAATGATGGTGGGACCATGTGGATCCATATGTCTGCTTAATAATTCATAACACTTACGACCAAAATTGTGATGCTAGACTAATTCTTGGGACATTATATTAATCATTGTCCAATGCTCTTGTATTCTCTTTCGTAGGTACAATAAAGTCCTGATCCAATAAGATCATGGCTAATAAAGCTATTTGTTTGTTCAATCAATTTGTTTCTTTGTTATATACTAGAGCAAGTACCCGCGCGTTGCGGCGGTAAAATAGTGAGGGTGATAGGTCATAAAGTGTGATAGGTCATAGAGTGTGATATGTTATAGGAAGTGATATGTCATAGAGTGTCAAACCAAATGCCTTAGCCGTACCCTCGGATTTAAAAATTCGTCGAAAGTATATCGAATGACATCTCTAATGAAAGAGCACGAAATTTTAAGAACACCCATATAATTTTTATAATTTATCGATTTACGGTTTTTGAGATAAAAGATTTTGAATGAGTTAGATGAATAAAATGATTTATGGAGGAGAGAGAAAAATAAGTGGTTGAGATTTGAGGAGAGAGAAAAAAATGAGTGGTTGAGATGAATGTTAAATGTTGAAAAGTTGAAAGTTTAAAAGTGAATTTGCTTTATAATATAGTACGAGTGTAAGTACCCGCGCGTTGCGGCGGTAAGATGATAGGGTGATAGGTTATAGGTTGTGATATGTTATAGAGTGTGATAGCCAAATGCCTTAGCCGTACGGGTTTCACCCTCGGATTTAAAAATTCGTCGAAAGTATATCGAATGACATCTCTAATGAAAGAAAAAAAAAAAAAAAAAAAATGGGAAAAAAAAAAAATTTAAAAATTCGTCGAAAGTATATCGAATGACATCTCTAATGAAAGAGCACGAAATTTTAAGAACACCCATATAATTTTTATAATTTATCGATTTACGGTTTTTGAGATAAAAGATTTTGAATGAATTGGAGGAATAAATGATTTATGGAGGAGAGAGAAAACAAATGATTGGTTGAGATTTGAGGAGAGAGAAAATAAGTGGTTGAGATTTGAGGAGAGAGAAAAAAATGAGTGGTTGAGATGAATGTTAAATGTTGAAAAGTTGAAAGTTTAAAAGTGAATTTGCTTTATAATATAGTACGAGTGTAAGTACCCGCGCGTTGCGGCGGTAAGATGATAGGGTGATAGGTTATAGGTTGTGATATGTTATAGAGTGTGATAGCCAAATGCCTTAGCCGTACGGGTTCCACCCTCGGATTTAAAAATTCGTCGAAAGTATATCGAATGACATCTCTAATGAAAGAGCACGAAATTTTAAGAACACCCATATAATTTTTATAATTTATCGATTTACGGTTTTTGAGATAAAAGATTTTGAATGAATTGGAGGAATAAATGATTTATGGAGGAGAGAGAAAACAAATGATTGGTTGAGATTTGAGGAGAGAGAAAATAATGAATAAATGATAGGGGTATTTTGGGGTTTTCACTTGTGTAAAGTTGAAATTTTGGAGGGAGGAAATGCTTTATAATGTAGTAGAGATAGATATACATTATTATATACCAACACAAATAGACATCCCTTTGAAAATTACACCCCAATTATTTTGTTTGAAGACTGAGCGAGTTGCTGGGTCACTTTCATGGTTGCCCGAATTAGTGAGAAAGAAGAAAGAAAGAAGTTAGCGAGCTAGAGATAGAAACCGATTAAAGTTTCTGTTAGAAATCATTACCATCATAAGGAAGCTTTGTTTGGAGACTGAAGAGAAGTGCGGTGGTGGTTGTAAGAATGGCGAGCAGCAGCAGCAGCTCGGCGGCACCGTGGTGCTACAGCAGCAGGGCGGCGGCATCAGCTGCAGTTTGAAGGTGGTGATGATTTCTCGAACCTCAGCAGTAACAGTTCATGTAGTAGTGATGATGTGCACGTTGACAGTAACTAGCTGAAGGTGATGGTGGCGTTTCTTAGTGAGACTCATCATCTATATATATATATAGTGAAGGGATCAAGTGAGAATATATATATATGTAGTTTGTGTGGGTCGAGAGATAAGAGAAAGGAGAGAAGAAAAGTGGCGGTTGGAGTGGTCCGGGAGTTTGAGCTCAAAGATGGTGAACGGTTCATAGAATTCAAAGGTGGTGAAGTGTTGTGATGTTCACTACAACAGTATATATATGTATGCGGTTTTGTATGTCGAGAAAAAGAGAGACGAGAGTGATGAATCATGGTGGGAAAGTGATGATCAACCTTTATATCTATCCTTGTATTTATGTGTATGCCGAGATGGAGAAGAAAGCCATGGAGTGGTTTGAGGTGGTGGTGACCGATCAACTGCTATAATAAATATTATATATATATATATTACTAGCATGGTACCCGCGCGTTGCGGCGGATACCATGGTTCAGGTTTCTCATTTCAAATGGCCGACAAAGAATAACTCATCAACAATAAAGTAAAGGGAAAAAGACATGCGAAAAATAATATCTGGCTCCGCAAGTCAATAAAGTAAAAACATAAGTGATAAACGACTGTTGGAGTTTGAAAACAACAATAAATGCTATGATAAAAGTCAGAACCAAGATGAAGTAAAACTCAGAACCAAGATGAAGTAAAAGTCAGAACCAAGATGAAGTAAAAGTCAGAACCAAGATGAAGTAAAAGTCAGAACCAAGATGAAGTAAAAGTCAGAACCAAGATGAAGTAAAAGTCAGAACCAAGATGAAGTAAAAGTCAGAACCAAGATGAAGTAAAAGTCAGAACCAAGATGAAGTAAAAGTCAGAACCAAGATGAAGTAAAAGTCAGAACCAAGATGAAGTAAAAGTCAGAACCAAGATGAAGTAAAAGTCAGAACCAAGATGAAGTAAAAGTCAGAACCAAGATGAAGTAAAAGTCAGAACCAAGATGAAGTAAAAGTCAGAACCAAGATGAAGTAAAAGTCAGAACCAAGATGAAGTAAAAGTCAGAACCAAGATGAAGTAAAAGTCAGAACCAAGATGAAGTAAAAGTCAGAACCAAGATGAAGTAAAAGTCAGAACCAAGATGAAGTAAAAGTCAGAACCAAGATGAAGTAAAAGTCAGAACCAAGATGAAGTAAAAGTCAGAACCAAGATGAAGTAAAAGTCAGAACCAAGATGAAGTAAAAGTCAGAACCAAGATGAAGTAAAAGTCAGAACCAAGATGAAGTAAAAGTCAGAACCAAGATGAAGTAAAAGTCAGAACCAAGATGAAGTAAAAGTCAGAACCAAGATGAAGTAAAAGTCAGAACCAAGATGAAGTAAAAGTCAGAACCAAGATGAAGTAAAAGTCAGAACCAAGATGAAGTAAAAGTCAGAACCAAGATGAAGTAAAAGTCAGAACCAAGATGAAGTAAAAGTCAGAACCAAGATGAAGTAAAAGTCAGAACCAAGATGAAGTAAAAGTCAGAACCAAGATGAAGTAAAAGTCAGAACCAAGATGAAGTAAAAGTCAGAACCAAGATGAAGTAAAAGTCAGAACCAAGATGAAGTAAAAGTCAGAACCAAGATGAAGTAAAAGTCAGAACCAAGATGAAGTAAAAGTCAGAACCAAGATGAAGTAAAAGTCAGAACCAAGATGAAGTAAAAGTCAGAACCAAGATGAAGTAAAAGTCAGAACCAAGATGAAGTAAAAGTCAGAACCAAGATGAAGTAAAAGTCAGAACCAAGATGAAGTAAAAGTCAGAACCAAGATGAAGTAAAAGTCAGAACCAAGATGAAGTAAAAGTCAGAACCAAGATGAAGTAAAAGTCAGAACCAAGATGAAGTAAAAGTCAGAACCAAGATGAAGTAAAAGTCAGAACCAAGATGAAGTAAAAGTCAGAACCAAGATGAAGTAAAAGTCAGAACCAAGATGAAGTAAAAGTCAGAACCAAGATGAAGTAAAAGTCAGAACCAAGATGAAGTAAAAGTCAGAACCAAGATGAAGTAAAAGTCAGAACCAAGATGAAGTAAAAGTCAGAACCAAGATGAAGTAAAAGTCAGAACCAAGATGAAGTAAAAGTCAGAACCAAGATGAAGTAAAAGTCAGAACCAAGATGAAGTAAAAGTCAGAACCAAGATGAAGTAAAAGTCAGAACCAAGATGAAGTAAAAGTCAGAACCAAGATGAAGTAAAAGTCAGAACCAAGATGAAGTAAAAGTCAGAACCAAGATGAAGTAAAAGTCAGAACCAAGATGAAGTAAAAGTCAGAACCAAGATGAAGTAAAAGTCAGAACCAAGATGAAGTAAAAGTCAGAACCAAGATGAAGTAAAAGTCAGAACCAAGATGAAGTAAAAATCAGAACCAAGATGAAGTAAAAATCAGAACCAAGATTCAACCTTTGACATTTGACTCAACTTACAATCTTTCCAAACTCAATTGCAAGCATTCCCAAGATTTCAACAAATACATATATCAAAAATTTGTTATAAAAGACAATATGCAAAAATTAGAAATTTCGGCATGACCCATTCGTAAAATCATCCAAACCTGTTACGGATTATTGTTTTCCAAAACACATTTAACCAAAATAAATACATTAATACTAACGACCACAAGAACTAAAAACTCAAATCTAGCATTTGACGTCATAATAACTTTACCAAAATGACCCAACAAGTGTACCATGAACCAATAGATCCAAGGGGTCACTAAGGGTCCTATTATCAATACCATTATTTGCATTTAGCTAAAGCAATCAACATCCCAAAGGGCATCTTCAAACTTCAAACTTTATTTTACTTAACTTTCTTCCGCAACCGGGACAACCTATAAACAGGGTAAACAACTAAAAGAATAAGCTAAACGCTTAGTGAATGCATACACATACAATCATAACAAGTTACCATACAAAAGTGCATCAATTATAGCCTATCATTTGATAGTCATCTCATCCATTTCAATCATAATGCTAGTAGGACTTTACCCACCTACTAGTCTTAATCAACAAATTGGCTAGTAGGAATTTACCCACCTACTAGCTCTCATAAACAATTTGGCTAGTAGGAATTTACCCACCTACTAGCTCACACAATCAATTTGGCTAGTAGGAATTTACCCACCTACTAGCTCACACAATCATTTTCAACATGGCCATGAAAAATTGGCTAGTAGGAATTTACCCACCTACTAGCTCTTAATCACAAATTGGTTAGTAGGAATTTACCCACCTACTAACCCTAATAACAAATATGCTAGTAGGAATTTACCCACCTACTAGCTACTAATCACACATGAGTTAGTAGGAATTTACCCACCTACTAACCCTAATAACAAATATGCTAGTAGGAATTTACCCACCTACTAGCTATAATCACAAATGGATTAGTAGGAATTTACCCACCTACTAACCCTAATAACAAATATGCTAGTAGGAATTTACCCACCTACTAGCTCAATAATCAAATGGGTCATAGGAATTTACCCACCTATGACCTCAATTAACAAGACATGATTATATGCATATACACTCACCTTATTTGCGACCACAATTGCAAGATGACCATAAAACAACGTATTTGCAATCAACCTATCAATTCACATTAAAAACACACATATGGTCATCCATCACGTATAAAGTCATCTAGCCATAATCACTAGCATTTCAACACTCAACCCATCATTTACAATCTTATATTAATCTTGAGTTGGTTCACAAACATGTATCTCTTATATCATTTTCAATTGGCCAAAAGTTACTTTCGTATCAAAACCATCGTTTTCATATTTGACCTAGCAGACTTCAAACAAGCATAACTCAAGTTATACTTACTCTTTTAACATGATTCCAGTGGCCAAATTTACATGACACATATACCTACCTTTTATCTTTAGTGACCAATATGTGAATTGTCCTTCAAAGGTGACTTCTGGTCGTTTTAAAAACCGACACTGATGCTGTTAAACAGCTTTGACCTTACTGACTTTAAATGACCATAACTTGAGTTCTACACCATATTTTGACCTCATTCCAGTGGCCACTTCTTCTTAACACATTTAGCACATTTTATCTTCAGTGACCAAGACATGAATTTACTCATAAGAATGTGTTTTACTCGTTTTAATAACAGACACAAAAATCAGTTTTGCTGAAAGATCAGCATGACGACCCTGAATTCAAAACTTCATATCTAGAGTTCTACTTCGTCTTTTTAACCCATTCCAGTGGCAAATTTGAGATAACACAATAACCTACATTTTCTTTTTAGGACTCAACAATTGAAAATTCTGTCATAGGGGTGTTAAACTCGTTTCAAGTTCAGGGGCAGAATCTGCCCAACTTTGTTCTCACAAGTATTCATCAAAATCTATCATGCACCCAATTAAAACCCTAATTTGATTAACTTCCATGAACCCTAACTTGTATTAATCAAAATAACTCATTTTATATAAAAACCCCCAATTTCATTAACATCAAGAACCCTAATTTTAAATATATCAAAATAGTTAAAAGTACCTTTAACTTGAGATGGAGATCAACTAGATGTTGACATGCAATTACATACTCAATTCTTTTCTCTTCTTTATGCTAGAACCAAACACCCCCAAATCAATTGAATTCCAAGAACCCTAATTTCTTAAAGAACAATCAATCACACCATACTTCAAGAATTATTAACTAGATGGAAAGATGAACAAAACTAGCTTTTTCTTCCTTTCTCTCTTCTAATTTTCAGCCCCATAGACACTTCTCTTCAAACCCTCAATTCAATTTGCTAGAATACTTGAAGATTTAATCTTATTATTATCTCTTATGGGGAGGATTTGGTTTAATTAAATTATGGAATATGAGAATTGAAATTGAAAAGAAAGGAAGAATAAGAATAGAAGTGGAAATGTGATACAACCAAAAGAAGATGCTGGCTAGCCCCATCTCTTGCCACGTTTTCTTTCAAAAATAAGAGGTATAATACCCGCTAGCCACTAAGGTTCCAACTAAATTAATCCCGTATCTAAAAACAAAATGCTAGGAAATTATTTTAATGTCAAAACTATAATAAAGGTTAATTTTCATTGGCTTAAAAAAATTTAGGATGTTACATAGGGTCTGACATTGGTTGTTTACCTTTTCCTTTGTTATCTTCCTCAAAGGGTTTTGATTGGAACGATGGTTCTGGTTGCAATGTTGGTTCTGGTGTGTTGAGAAACCAGTCTTGATGAAAGGAATCTATAGGATTTGAAGATGAAGCTTCAGGATATGTTACTCCAAAAGGATTTGGGAACAATGCACTAACTTTTTCTTTGGGAAATTCTGGTTGTGATGTTGGTAGTGTATTATGAAGAAGTCATTCTGGCAAAAGTCATCGAACGTTGTATCCCACTTGTTAGATTCAAACACTGGATTTTGAAATGCGTCCATGATTGTCTTGAATTCTTACATGTAGTAAAGATTGGTCAGATAACTGACATGTTAAATACTTGAGGAAAAAAAAAAAATTTGCAACTATGATATATTGTTAAAAGAGACATTCTGAACAACTCGAGATTTTATTTATTATTGAAGAAAAACATAATTATTTGTGACCCTGACAGATCGAGAATAACTTGTACAAAATATCTTTTGTTTTCACGAGTTGGAAGAACTTGATTCCGGCATGTTGCTCCCTCCGGCAGCATCTCTTCTGATTGAACATTGAGATCTTCTTCTTCTTCATCTTCAGATGACATAGCAAAAATAGATTTCTCCATTTTTGGTGGCTCATCTTGTTCTTGCTGAGCTAGCGTTTTTGCCAAGATTGCATCATCTTTTATTTGGCGGTTGACAAGATTGGATTTTTCTTCTTCTTCTTCTTCTAAGATTTGAGATAACACTTTGGCCAGCAATTCATCTTCAGTATTTTGCTTCGCTTGTTTCTCAATTAGTTCAGCTTCCTCTATGTCCACGATTACTTTACAATTTTCATAAGGACACACTATCAGCTCGGCCTCTTGCTTGATTCTTTTAACCCTATTATTTTACTTAGCCAATTTTTCAAGGGTTTCGATTTCCTCTTGAGTCATTGGCCTTTTTCCTTTTGGGTCGCTACACATAATAATAATGCATTATTTTAATGTTAATTTCTCTGCTTGTTTGAAGGATGTAAATTTTAGGTTGGAACGGCAGTTGAATTAATTGGGGGCGGACACGGATGGAGTCACAGAGACGGTTGATGTTGGAGCAGGAACCACAGATGATGGACGGTGACTGTTGATGCTGCAGAAGAGATGCCAGGAGAAGAGATGTCAGCAGGCGTCATAATGGGTGTAGGAGTTAGTCTGATTTGTGCATTTGTCACAATCGGCGAAATGGGTGAATCAACCGCTATGGGAGAAGCGTCGGAAAGAGCCATGGAATGAGCACTTGGTGACACAGTGGATACATATAATATAATAGCTATCAATCATTATTTGTAAGTATATGTAGAGTTAGTTTATGTTGGACGGGACAAACGAACAAAGACACAAAAGCAAAAGGGTTTTTGACCCTTTGTTTAATTGAAGTCGGCAGAGTGGAGTTGGTATTACAATCATCAAATTAATATATATTGTATAATAACTTTTCATCAAATAACGCATCCTAATATCAACATATCATCCAAAATATGTAACCAATTATGAATTTGGCTATAGTCACTTTTATATTAAAAATTGAATATGCTTAACGCATCCTAATATCAACATATCATCCAAAATATGTAACCAATTATGAATTTGGCTATAGTCACTTTTATATTAAAAATTGAATATGCTCAAAACGACTTTACCACCAAAATGACTTTATATGCTTATTCCATAAGCAAGTTGAGACAAATATCAGCATCCAAAAATAATACAGTATACTTTAATATTACTTTATAGTAGTTATATATGTTGAATGTTCTGTACGCATGCGATCAAACTATATTTAGGCGCGTGGTATGCCGACCAGTAAATTGGTATCTCGACCTGACTATTTGCAGCGATAATCGCTGCAAATAGTCGTGTACTTATCCGTACACTGTTGACTATGACAGTCAACAGTGCGTTTTGTCAATATTCAACTATTTGCAGCGATAATCGCTGCAAATAGTCGAATATTGACAAAAACACTTTTTGCTTTTATGCCATATATATGTACGCCTATATGTTGATAACACTTTCATTTTCAGCTCGCATACTTATACTTTCATTTTCAGCTCACACTTTCACACTTTCGTTATACTTTCATTTTGCTTTCATTTTGTTCAGCATTCGTATACTTTCATTTTGCTTTCATTTTGTTCAGCATTCGTCTTCGCATTAAGTGTACGTCCTTTTTGCTTTCATTCTTTCATTTTCAGTATATGTATATGTTTAAATATAGTTTTGCTTTCATTCTTTCATTTTCGGTATATGTATATATATGTTTAAATATAGTAGGTATATATATAGGTATATATATATATGTTTATTAAAATTTTGATACCGTTTATGTATATGTATATATATTTCAGATGGATTTTGAGTGTTTATGGGGAGAAATGGGTGCGGAAGATTTTGAGTTTCACTTAGAAGAACCTGATGAAGAATTTGAGACGCCGGAGGCGGCCCCTCATTTTGACTACGACGCTAGGGCTTTCCACACCGATGAGGTATAATTAAAGGGATTTTATATGTGTTTCGTTGTTAAACAGTTTAATATGTGTTAGATTCACATTAGCATTAGTGATGTGACTAACTTTTACCCATTGCCCACGTTGTTTTTGGCCTTTATATTACATGTTTTCTGTCGAATTTGTGTGCATTTGGCGCGTTTATGTGTTTGTTAGGTT
>CM067175.1:53688242-53738901 GCA_034093135.1 Erigeron breviscapus | reverse complement strand
ACCTGTGGCTGAGCAAGATGCCAAAAATCATGCTTCTACCAGTTCAGTCATAGTTCAGTACTCTGAGCCACATGGGACTGCTCTACTATCTTCTGAGAGTGATCATTCTGACTCGATGAAGAAGATGGTCTCTGAAATGTTAAAAACTGGTATTTCTGGTAATGTAACTCATAATTGTGATGAGGATGACAATGATGATCTGGTTGCCATGCTGGCTAAAACGTTCAATCGTTTTAAGGCCAAATCAAATCGATCTGGCAAACCATTTGCTTCTAGCGCTTCTATTGACAAATCTAATCTTGAATGCTTGAAGTGTGGCAAGAAAGGAGATTTCATGAAGGAATGCAGATCTAGTCAGCCTTCATCATCACAATCTGCCCCTAATCATTCTATTTTTCAGAAATCTGATGATAGCTATAAGGCTAAGTACAAGAAGCTGAAAGCCCAAATAGCTCTTATGGCTCAAAACAACTCAAGCAATAATAGTTGTATGATTGCCAAGACTGAAAAATGGGAAGAATCTGATGAATCATCTGATGATGAGGAAGAAGTTAGGGACATGTGTTTCATGGCACGTGAAGATCAAGGTCATTTGGTCAAGTCTGATGTTGAATCTGGTCGATGGGTGGATATAGTCATGAAAAAGGTTTGTGACTTTGGTTTTGAAAGTAATGAGGAACAAAAATTGGACCTTTTGGTTCTTTTAGAGGTTGACGTTTCATTTGTCGAAACTGTGCGTTCAGAAAGCCTAAAAATGTTTGAAAGTAATACTTCTGAACTGAACGCCAGTCAGGCCAGACTAAAAGAGCTGAAAGATGTTCAGTTGGCTTTAAAAAGTTATCAGTCTATGGTTGCCACTTTAGAGTTGGAAAAAGAAGAATTAAAAACCATCCTTGAAAAGGAACAAAAAATAATTAAATCTTGGATGAAAGCACCAAATCCAGATGCTGCAATTAAAAATACTTTTGCAAATCAAAGAACAGCATATGAATCTGGTGATCTTCATTGGCATCTATAATCACTGATTTAGATGCACTTCCAAAGGAAATGAAACCAGAAATTATTTTTCCTAAAGTTGGCAAACAGAAAACTGGGACTGATAAGGCCCAGGAACAATCTGAGGGTAAATCTGAAACAGCTCAGACCACTGTTTCATAAAAGAAGGCTAAATCCAAAAAGCCATCCCCTCAGTCTTCATCTAAGGTTCCTAAAAACCAAAAGAAGAAGAAAAATGTCTCCCCCACTGAGCCATCTACCTCAGATTCAGGTAAGGCTCAGGTGTCTAAT
Source organism: Erigeron breviscapus (assembly GCA_034093135.1). Classification (NCBI taxonomy): domain Eukaryota; kingdom Viridiplantae; phylum Streptophyta; class Magnoliopsida; order Asterales; family Asteraceae; genus Erigeron; species Erigeron breviscapus. The sequence goes on along the minus strand of CM067175.1, from coordinate 53,737,614 downwards.
GAAGAATCAATTTTGTTAAGGTTAGAGAGTCAATTTCAATTATTGGCTAGACAAGTGCAAAGTTGCAATGCACGTTTAAAAAATGTTGAAACCACTCCTCTTCAACCTAAACAAAATGCAAAACCTTTTTCCAAACAAATCAAGAAAAACTCTGAAAAGAAAAAGGTTGAAAGCTCCATCAAACCAACTGTTTTTATTTCATCTGAAATAATGACTGAGATTCCTTTTGATCCTTCAGTTCCTCATATACCAAAGAAATCTGAGACGTCTAAGGGAGAGTCTAGTGAACCCATCAAGAGATGGGTTCCCAAAAAGAACTAATCTTTGTATTTGTGTAGGGAGACCGAAAGAAGAATATATGGTATCTTGACAGCGCTGCTGGCAGAACCATGACTGGTTATCAAACCCTGCTGGAGGAATATAGGTGCAAGAGGGGCCCTCAATAACTTTTGGTAATGATGAAAATGGAAAAACTGAGGGATATGGTGTGGTGAATATTGGACAGGTCAAATTCACACGTGTTGCATATGTGAATGGTTTGAAATATAACCTGATCAGTGTCAATCAACTGTGTGATGATGGCTTCAAGGTATTATTTGATATTTCACAAGGCACCATATTCAATAGAGATGGAAAGGTAGTATTGATTGCACCAAGAAAAGGAAACATTTATATCATTGATATGAATAGTTCACCCACTGAACAATGTTTCTACACAAAGGCAGATGAAGACACAAACTGGTTGTGGCACAAGAGATTATCCCATCTGAACTTCAATAATATTAATGAGTTGTTAAGAAAACAACTTGTTGATGGGATACCCTCAATGTCTTTCAACAAAGACAAGCCATGTCCAGGTTGTGAAATGGGTAAGCAGAAAAGAGCTTCATTCAAGACAAAGCAAAGTTTTAGTATAACTGAACCTCTTCACATGCTTCACATGGACCTCTTTGGACCAGTGAATGTTCAGACAAGAGCAGGAAAGAAGTATACCCTTGTTATTGTTGATGAATATTCAAGATATTGCTGGGTAATTTTCCTCAGATCCAAGAGTGAAGCTGCTGCTGAAATCATTGCTCTCATCAAACAAATTGAACTCAAGCATAAGCGAAAAGTTTGTCAGCTCAGAAGTGACAATGGCACTGAATTCATAAATGCCACTCTGGAGTCATTCTGTACTGAAACTGGTATATCTCAGAACTTTTCCTCGGCCCACACACCAGAGCAGAATGGTGTAGTAGAAAGAAAGAATCGTACACTGATTGAAGCTGCTAGAAGTATGCTAAATGAATCTGGTCTTCCCAAGAATTTCTGGGCTGAAGCTGTTGCAACTGCTTGCTACACTCAGAACAGATCTGTCCATGTCAAAAGACACAAGAAGACAGTCTATGAAGTACTCAGAAATAGAAAGCCTAATATTGGATATTTCCATGTATTTGGATGCCCAGTATACATTCTGAATGATTCCAGTCAGCTTGGAAAATTTGATGCAAAAGCTGATGAAGGGTACTTCCTAGGATATTCAACAAATCGCAAAGCCTTTAGAGTCTATAACAAGAGACTTGAAAAGGTTGATGAGTCAATTCATGTTACCTTTGATGAATCTAATTCTGCAATCTTTAAGAATTCAACTCCTGTATCACCCTCAGAAAGTCCAATAAGTTTTGGTGATTCTGATCCTATTGTCCAATCTGATCAGTCACCTGAACCTGCTTCTGAACATCTCAGTTCAGAACCAATAATAAACAAATCAAGCAACATTCCATTCTATCCTTCAGTCAGTTTTAAACTACCTTCTAAACTAACTATTGGATCAGATGTACATGCTGCTTCACATCAGATATCAGGTTCCACTGAATTACCCCAATCTGAACAGTTTCATGATGCAAATCATGATCTGCAGAAGGAAGATGATGAGACTGAAGTAGTCTTATCTGAAGCACCTCCTAAAGTAAATCAGAGGAGCTCTTGCACTGATATCATTGTTCATCCTGGTCATTACACTAAGTGGACACGAGCACATCCAATCGATCAAATCATTGGAGATTCCACTAGTGGGGTCCAGACCAGAAGAGCCACAAGCGATCAATGCTTAAATATCAGCTTCTTATCACTGATAGAACCGAAGAAGATTGACGAGGCTATGAAAGACCCTAGCTGGATTAAAGCCATGCAAGATGAGCTTAATCAGTTTAAGAGGAACGATGTTTGGGAACTTGTTCCTTGTCCCAGTGATCTAAAGAAAGAACCAATTGGGACAAGATGGGTCTTCAGAAACAAGATGGATGAAGATGGTCATGTGATTCGAAAAAGGCAAGACTTGTTGCAAAGGGTTACTCACAAGAAGAAGGAATAGACTTTGATGAAACTTTTGCACCAGTTTCCAGACTAGAAGCTATCAGAATTTTCTTAGCTTTTGCAGCTCATCATGAGTTCAAAGTTTATCAAATGGATGTCAAGAGTGCGTTCTTGAATGGTGAATTGGAAGAAGTTGTGTATGTGTATCAGCCACCAGGGTTCATAAATGAAGAAAGACCTCATTGGGTGTACAGACTAAACAAAACATTATATGGTATGAGACAAGCACCTAGAGCCTGGTATGATACTCTTACTAAACATCTTCTGAAACATGGTTTTAAAAGGGGTGCAATAGATAACACTTTATTCATATTGCATGATAAAAGTGATATCCTACTTGTACAAATTTATGTCGATGATATTGTGTTTGGGTCTACAAATAACAAAATGTGTGAACAGTTTTCTGAAATAATGTCATATGAGTATGAAATGAGTATGATGGGTGAACTGACATATTTTCTGGGTCTTCAAGTGAAACAAACCAGTGATGGTATTTTTATAAATCAAGAAAAATATGTCAGAGATTTATTAAAGAAATATCAATTTAATTCTGTCTCATCAAAAGATACTCCTATTTCTGCACCATTAACTTTGGACTCAGATCCCAATGGAAAATAAGTGGATCCCACAAAATATCATGGTATGGTGGGATCCCTCATGTACTTAACTGCTAGTAGACCTGACATAATGTTTGCAACATGCCTTTGTGCAAGATTTCAGTCTAATCTCAGAGAAGCACACGCAAATGCTGTGAAAAGGATATTCAGATACCTTAAAGGTGTCCCCAGACTTGGTCTTTGGTATCACAAAGGCTCAAGTCTAGATCTAATGGGTTATTCAGATTCTGATCATGCAGGTTGTAAAATAGATAGGAAAAGTACCACAGGTGGTTGAAATTTCCTAGGTGGCAAATTAGTTAGTTGGACAAGTAAGAAGCAGACTGCAGTATCACTCTCCACAGCTGAAGCTAAATAAATTTCTGCAGCCAGTTGCTGCGCTCATATTTTGTGGATGAAGAACCAACTAACTGATTATGGTGTTAAGTATACAAAGACTCCAATATTTTGTGATAACACCAGTGCCATTGCCATCTCTCACAATCCTGTCATGCACTCCAAAACCAAGCATATCGACCTCAGGTATCATTTTATTAGAGATCACATTATTAAAGGTGATATTGAACTTCATTTCATTCCCACTGACAAACAACTAGCTGATGTTTTTACAAAACCCTTGGATGTCAAAACATTTAAACATCTCATCAGTGAGTTAGGTATGCTAAATCCTGTATAGCATCACCTCAGGGGGAAGTGTCAAATATTTTTATGTTTAAAAGAATTTTTCTCTAAGGGGGAACTTGCTTTCAGAAAAATATTTTGACTGAAATGCTTCAGAATTTCTGAAATGATTTCAGAATAATTGTATAAACTGAGATGGTTCAGATTCCTTAAATCTGATCATGCTCAGACTTTGTGTATTATTTCTGAGATGAGTCAGTCCTTTATAATGTATGTTGGATACTTGGTCGTTGTGTGAACACGTGACAGTTACTGTTTAACGTTTGAATAATGATGCTTTTTGCTGACGTGTCACACAAGTTGCGCCGTAAATGAAAAGTAATGATCACTTTTTCTTTAAAGTGTTGAAAAGTTTTGTGAAAATGTGGGGTCATAACCGTCGTTGCATTAAATGCGGACGTATACCCAAAATTATTGTCGGACTTCAAACCCGATCAAAATTGATTTCATTAAAATAATATATTTTTTTGTGGGTTTGAATTTCAAAATCAATTTTTCTTTTATTTATTTTGGAAAAACCCTTTGTATTCCATCATAAATATAAATACCATTTTCGAAAACAATTCCTTCATTTACTTCTCTTTACATTTACTCCCAATCATCATTCTCTCTCATTTTCTCATTCCTTCATAATTCCAAAACCCTAAATTCATCTTTCATATTCAGTTTTCCCTTGTAGAAATAATGGCTAAACCTGCTTCTCACGTCAAATCACTAATAGCTTTCGAATACAAACCATCAAAAGTAGTCAAGGCTAGTGCACAATGGCCAAAAGGGTTCGATCCATTGACCCTTAGATTCAATATGAACAATTTCGTGGCCGCACTGAATGCCAAAGGCAAAACTTAATGGGGAGGATTAATAAATTTCTTGAACAATCCCCTCTCCGTTATGCCTTGACTGCAGATCCTCAAGTATTGTATCATAGATACTTACTTGAATTCTGGTATACTGCTACTCTAAGCAAGGATGAAAAATCCATTGCTTTTTCTTTAAAAGAAGGCACTAAGCAGTATATCCTTTCACTTGATGGGTTTCGGGAGGCCCTTCACTTGAACTATCTTCCCTCTTCTTCAGCCTATGCAAAAAGGCTAAAAGAAGTTAATTTTAGGGAGGTACTGCACGCCATGGGTCATGATGACATGGTCGATGCTGAGCACAATCTGAGAACATTTGGACATATTTTTCTGTCTGGATTTAAAAATTGTTGGCGTTATTTCTGGACTCAGATTGTGGAGTGCCTAGGTGGAAACTGGGGTGGATTGGACCAGATTTCATTAACACAAGTAGAAATCGGGTACTACTTGTGGCATGGGATTGAGGTGGACTTCGCTGAGATACTTTTCTCTCAGCTGGTAACAAAATTAAAAGGGAAAAGAAGTCCACATATCTCATTTCCCAGATTTCTGAGCATTTGCTTCATGAACATGCTTGTAGATGCGTATCACATGGAGGGGCTTGAATCTTCAGCAACGGAGTTCTGCAGAGATCTATCAAAACTATCTACTTCAGATCCAGAACCAGAACTCTCCGTTGCAATGCTTCAGGTAATTAATAAAACTGAAACAGCACGACCGGCTGGCTCAGAAAGGTCACCGAGCGGGTCACAAAAGAATGCGAGACCCATTGGTGCACCTGGTGGTCAAATGTTGAAGTTGTTTAAAACCCCAGCAACTTCATCTACCCAACCACCAATTCCCTCCTCCACTGACCAACCTGAGGATCTCCCAAAAGATCCCTCAGGATCTCCAAAGGGCTTATTAAAACGTCGTAAATATAAGCCGTCCTCACAGCCCAAGGACATTAGTACCGAAGCAAACCCTCTGGATCTTCCCAACAAGAACCAGAGGAATCGAGTCCAAAGGGAAACCCACAAGCAGCCATCTCCAAAACTTCTTTAGGAGGAGATGGTGAAGATAATACTAGTGTGCCAACCCAGCACACATTAGAGTCTGTGTCTGCACGCGCACCCCCTGAAACTTCACAAATCTCACACTCTACTACAGCACGAATTGATGAAGTCTTTGGTGTGACACCACCTGAGACTGAGATTCCAGACTCTACGGCCGATGAAGTGACTCTTGATGATGGTACGAGGGTCATTAAGGCAACCCCTGTGTCTACTATCTCTAGCAATGAAGCTATGGGTGAGCCAACCCATAAATCTGGTGACGATGCATCTGCAGCAGCAGTTGTTGAACCAGAAGTTGGTTCAGGTACCAGTGATCTGAACCAGGGCATATCTGATCGGACTGCAGTTTCGACTGACCTCTGGGATGAAGATGAGCCAACTCAAGGGAATCTTGATTCCTTTGCTGATTTTGAGTTTGATGAGGGCTTACTGGAGGAGAATTAGTCTTCTGATTCTGAGCCAACCTTCAGCCTCACAAACGTCCCTCCTCCCCTAGAAATCCAAAATATACTTGTTGAACAACCATATCGCCAACCCGAAACTTCTCATGAACATCCATATTTTCCACCTGGCTCTACACCTGCCTATGTCACTTCACCTCGTTTTCAACCACAACTCCAACACTTACACCCACAAATTCACCAAGTACCAAGGCCCATCAATTATGATGATCTAACTGAGAAAGAGTTGGACTCTGCTACTGAATCTGAGAGTCCAACTAAAATGCAATTGGAGAAGGCATTAGATGGGCTTGGTAGAATTCCCTTTGTGGCTTCTGTTTCTGCACAACCACCTCCTCCTTTGAGTGTAGAAGCACAGTTAGAGAAGCAAATACCGAAGTCCAAAGCCTCCTTCTCAAGGTGGAGGACTTAACAAAATCTCTAACTGCCAATACTAGTTCCATTGCTGAAATGAAGGGTGCTCAGATGTTCCTTGGCACTGAGTTCACCAAGGTTGCTGGAAATGAGGGACTAGTAAGTGGGAAGCTAAATGAGTCGGTACATTCTTGTAATAAAATCAGTTCAGCCATCAGGGAAGCCTTCAGCCTGGCCAAAAGAGATGTGCAAGCTTCAGTTGTTGTGAACTTGACATCTAGTGTTGAAATAATGAAACAAGAGGTTATGGCAGTCGGGAAGGAGGTAAATGAATTGGTGAAGAATCCAAGTGTCAATGAAAAAGAACTTGGGTCTTCTTTAAGTGTTGAAATTATTAAGAAGCTGAAGTCTGAGTTCTCTCAGGAACTTGTTGCTCAGATTTCAGCTTCTATAGCTGAAAAGGTGGAAGAGAAGGTCAGAATAATGGTCGTCGAGCTTACCAAGGATACAAATAAAAGAGTGGATAACGCTGTTAATGAAGTAAAAGAATCTGTAACCACTCTTGATAAATCGGTGAAGGACCAGTCCAAGCAGTTAGATGAAATTCTGATCTTGCTCAAGAAAGAAAATGTTGTTGCTCCTCCTCCTCCTCCATCATTCTCTGAAGAAGATAGGAAAATGCTGAAAGATCTTACTGAGAAAGAGGCTCTGAACCTTAACTCATCATTCAGGTTAAGGGCTCAGTTCTCTACAATGGCAAAGGGTATTTCTGATTGCCTTCTGCAGCAGAGTTGGGAACCTCTGAAGGCCATGCAGACGGCGATTGATTTATATGCTAAGATGCCTTCTGAGTTCCCCAAAGGGGGAAATGTGCCTATTGGTTTGCTCTCAAGTACTCAATAATTAATAGAGGCAACCAAGAAGCAAGCTGAGGTACAATCTGGAGGTGCCTCAGTTTAGGGGGAACAAAGAAAATCTGAAGTGCAGCAGTCTGAACCAGAAAAGAAAGATAAGGGCAAGGCCCAGATGGTGGAAGAATCCAAGTGTCAATGAAAAAGAACTTGGGTCTTCTTTAAGTGTTGAAATTATTAAGAAGCTGAAGTCTGAGTTCTCTCAGGAACTTGTTGCTCAGATTTCAGCTTCTATAGCTGAAAAGGTGGAAGAGAAGGTCAGAATAATGGTCGTCGAGCTTACCAAGGATACAAATAAAAGAGTGGATAACGCTGTTAATGAAGTAAAAGAATCTGTAACCACTCTTGATAAATCGGTGAAGGACCAGTCCAAGCAGTTAGATGAAATTCTGATCTTGCTCAAGAAAGAAAATGTTGTTGCTCCTCCTCCTCCTCCATCATTCTCTGAAGAAGATAGGAAAATGCTGAAAGATCTTACTGAGAAAGAGGCTCTGAACCTTAACTCATCATTCAGGTTAAGGGCTCAGTTCTCTACAATGGCAAAGGGTATTTCTGATTGCCTTCTGCAGCAGAGTTGGGAACCTCTGAAGGCCATGCAGACGGCGATTGATTTATATGCTAAGATGCCTTCTGAGTTCCCCAAAGGGGGAAATGTGCCTATTGGTTTGCTCTCAAGTACTCAATAATTAATAGAGGCAACCAAGAAGCAAGCTGAGGTACAATCTGGAGGTGCCTCAGTTTAGGGGGAACAAAGAAAATCTGAAGTGCAGCAGTCTGAACCAGAAAAGAAAGATAAGGGCAAGGCCCAGATGGTGGAAGAATCCAAGTCCCAAGGGTCTAAGGGTTCTGGTTTAGTTGTTGGTGAGAATGTTGATGAACATGGTTACCCCTTACACAATCTTGATGCAGATGGCAAGAAATTAGTGGCTCTGCAGAAGCAAGTCTCTAATCAGTTTATCATGTGGAGGGAAAATAAGGAAAGGGAAAGGGCACAACATCTTTCGATGGGGACCCTTGATCATGTAGATGCTGCAGCTCTTGGTCTTTCACTGGAAAGATATCAGAAAATCAAAAATGATCCAAGAGTGCAGAAAGCAGTAGTTGATATGCTTGAATATGAGTGTGGGATGATGTATTCACCTCTGGAACAAAAGCTGGAATGTCTCACCTTCAAGTTGTCTATTGAAGACTTAAAGAAAAATAGAATGAATGAGATGGATTTGAAAAAGAAAGAGATTCTAGCTGAAGTTGCCAAGGTTGAAAGGCAATTGTTAAGGCCACCCACAAAAACCCAAAGTGACTGGACCAAGGTCTTCAAGGAAGAACATTCGTGATGCTGACCTTTCTACCTTCAAGCCAATTTCTGATGATGCTGCTGAGATCGAAAGGAAACATGAAAAGGATCAGTATGAGCATTATATGAAGCATCAATCCCATCCAGCTAAAATAACTGACATAGAAGTAACAAAAGCTGATGGATTGAAGCTCTTTGATTTGGTTGTTAAAAGAGAAGGAAGGGCAGCTGAAGAATACAATCAGGTTTCAGTGCACGAATTTGGGATTTCTGAGCATAGAGAGATGATCCAGATTCTGAGGGGGAAGCCAAAATCTGCTCTGATTGGTGCATGGTTATCAAGAATACAACAAAAGATGCAAGCCAAGGTGGAGATTGAAGGCAGATTATTTGGAAAGAAGGATCATTCTCCACTGAAGAGAAAAGATACTGAAGCACCTTCTAGTTCGAGGCCTGCGAAGAAGTAGTTTTCTTTTTACTTTATCATTTACTTGTATAATTATTTGCAAATATAACAAACACTTCAGTTTGTATATATATGTTACATATTGTAGCTAACAAGTAGATGATAGGTTTAAGTTAGAAAAATCACAAGTAAAATTATGAGACATCAATGATCTATAAGATGTACTTAGAAAATTTTTACAACTTAAACAAAAACTTGCATTTCAGACTTACAAACATGTATAGATAGAAGTCTGAGATGCATGCACTATTTCAGAACAAATAGGGGGAATTTGTTAGGTCGAAAATCGAACAAGTATAATTTGTTCAGAGATAGCTGAAGCTCAGTGAAGAATACTTGTACGGAATTCTGAAGTCATCCAGAATTAGTTCACTAAAGCTTCACTTCAGTTCAGATCAACATATCTGAATACCATTCAGCTGAAGTCAAAGACTGAAGTCTGAAGAAAGAGAATCAGCTCAGATGTGGAGCTCAGAAGTTGATTCTACCTGATCGAATACTGAAGCATCTCAGTGTAAAGTACTTACAACACTTTACACTGATTACGAGGAAGCCTTTTTACTTTACTAACCCTTACCCAGTTAATAGCCTTAACTATTAACAAGTACAAGGTTGAGTAAAAGGTTGGGAATAAAGTGTGAAACGTCACATCAATAACTGTCACACTTAAACCTTAATAGTACGCATGTTAAGGAATTGACTTTAATTCCTTAAATGCTCCCAACCATATTTGTACGGCCTGGTCCACATCAACATGAACCTTGCCTATAAATATAAAGGCTTCTTACAGCTTGCAAAAGGCTTGAAACCTTAGCATTGCAACTTATGAGATATACTGTGAGTCCCTTAACTTCGATGGTTAACCCAAGAATGTGTAAATACAACAAGTCTAATAATCACTAGAAAAGGACTAGTATTACTTAAATATAAATGCAAGTATATAAATAAAGTAATACAAGACTTAAAGCAATAAACAAATAAAGTGGAACATTATGTATTGTTTCATGGGTATTTTATTTATGATGTTTAAATAAAATACAAGGTTGTTGCGGAATCAAGATAATACAATTAAGTATATATCCTAACAACCTATGAGTTACAAATGATCTATATTTGTCAAATAACTCTTTAGGATCGAGATACTTAAAGTTGTGAAGTATCCCTGTTTAAGATCGAGAGTATTTGGACAAATTCACTTAAATGCAAAATGAATGCTTAAAAGTATTTTTGTCAAGGAAATGACTTTGTATTTATAGGCAACAAAGTTCACCAGTGAATTTTGTGCCGTACAAATATGGTTGGCATACATTTAATGATCCGACAAGAACATTAAATGTATTGGATAAGGAATAAGGATAAAGTCACATCAAGTGCAAGTGTATCCTATTATCCAACCACCTTAACACACGTATACTTTGGTAAAGAACAAGTGGATTGTTCTTTGGAAAGTGTGTAAAGGCAAAAGTCAATCCTCGATATTAGTGTTCAGACTTGCAGGATCTAGAACACTAACAATCCTCCAGTGTACAGATCTGGTAAGACTTCCAGTGGACTCCGTCATTTGTCAGTCTTCTTTATTCTTCCTTCAGTCTTTTACTTCAGTCAGAATGTCTTCAGTAGGGTAGATCTGGACTGGGGTGAAGTCCAGTGAGCTAATCTGGAGAATACTCCAGATTTCCTATACAAGTATATGCTCACTGATCTTCAATTATTTCTGGACAAATCTTCATAAGGGAACTCCAGATTCCAAGTCTGGAGTAGGTCAGATACTGGACAGATCTTCAGTAAGGCTCCAGTAGTCGAGTCTGGAGTGAGTCCAGTAAATCTGGACCTAACAAATTCCCCCTATTTGTTTAGAAATAATGCAAGTGTTTTCAGACTTATAGATATACAAATTTGTATGCCTGGAAAACACTTGGTCGATTTAAGTCTAAAAAATCTAAGTTACTGGAAAACACTTTATAGATCATGAGTGTTTTCAGTTTCATCTTTTAAGTTCTAACTTAGACTAAATCTGATCATATACTTGTATGAAATTAAAAATTGCAACTTAATTTTACTTTCATCAACTGGAAAAATAATTACAACTTTCATCAAACAATTAAATATAATAAGTACATGATAAAAGATTCAGGCCCTTCTTCTTGATGAATGCCCTGGTGCATCTTCAGTGGCCTTCCTCTTTGGAGATGGAGATGATGGAACAGACACTGGTGGTCTCAGACCCAACACAGCTTCCAATTGTTGTATTCTTCTCCAGACCTTCTCAATTCTTTTCATAAAGGCCTTTACATCTGGAGATAAATCAGCTTTACCTTTAAATGTCAATCCAATCTCCTTCAGTTCAGTCCATCCAAAAGCTTGGACTGCTGTATCTTTCCTTTCATCTGTAAAGTTACCCTCCCTGGTCAACTTTACATTGAATCTGGTCATTCCTTGATGATTTTCAGCCAATTTGATTTCAGCATCAACAATCCTTCTGGCATTGGCCCTGAAATTCATCATTTGTTCATAAGTTGCCTTTTGCTTTGCTATCTGGACCATGTATTCAGTATCCTTGGATACACCACTCTGTTGTCCTTTAGTGGACTGATGTTGTTGATTTATTTTCAGAGTGGTATCCAGGGGAATGAACGTGCTCACATCAGCATCCTTTATTGCCTTAAGTTGTTTGGCAGTAAGCTTTGGCAGACCAGTCAATCTCTTCCTGTACTCTACTTCCAGAGCAGCAGCATTTTTTCTTATCTTTCTCTGGAGGCTCACCAGTTCCTCCTTTCTCTGCCTTATCAACTCTGGAATAGAAACACCATAAATTAACGAGTCATATACCTGCTCTTCTTCAGCGTAGAACGAGCGTACATGAACATCGTTCAATGCATCTAGACACTGATGAACTCTGGGATCCTCTTTCGTCCTCTTGAACACTTCAATATTGATGCCTAACCTTCCAGCATTGTATGAGTCCAGAGTCCCATGAGTAGCCATATCCCTATGATGGGCCAGCAGTTCTTCTCTTTGATTTTTCTTGAAGATCTCGATCATGATGCATTGTTGTTCTAGCTTTCTGGCAGTTTCATCATCAGCATCTTCAATTTGTTCTTCTTCTTCACCAGACACCACTTTTTCTTTTCCTTTCACAGCCTTCAGTGTAGTTGGGATATCTGGGAAGGATTCAAATTGGGGCTCACTGGTCTCAGTACCAGTAGCCTCTTCAGTGCTAAGAGCTCTTTGTGCCAAACGTGCACTGGCATCAGTACCAGTCACTTGTTTTCTTTGCAGAACACTTTCAGTGGCAATAGCTCTTACAACTTCTTTTTGTGTTTCAGTAAGCCCGGCTTCAGTGCCATATGCTTGTCTTTCAGTTTGGTCACCAGACGACCTTTCCCCCTTGGAATGATCTCCAGACTTGAGATTATTCCACAATTGTTCAATCATGAGTCTGTCCAGTGGACCAAAAGATGTACCTTGTACTGGAGTTGTTTTAGACACAACTTTCTTGAGTGCCTGCACTTCCTTCTGAATATTATCAACAGCTGAAGGCAAGTGTTGTGGCAACTTCTCATCCAGTAGCTTTTCCACTTGAGGTAACACCCCATCATAAATACTACGAAGGACAGTCCCAGAGACTTCTTCACATAATTCTTTTAACATGTTGTCTCTGAACTTCCTTGTACATGCATCACTTATAGTGCTAATAACTGCACTTTGGTCCAGTGTGGGCCTACTCTCCAGAGAGCTTACCCTTGTAACCAGCTTTTCAACTTCTTCTTTAAGACCTGCCAGTGGACGAACAACCTTACTTTCCACTGCAGTCTCAACAGAACTAACCAACCTGTTCTCTAAGCCCTGGACTGCCACCTTGATGTTTTCAGAATTGTGATTTGTGGCCAGTACCAGTTCATCTAACTTATCAAAAACCAACTTCTCATTCCCAGCAAAAAGGTTCATTTCTGACGCTAAATTGTTTGACAATATTAATTTGAAGTCAGAAATAACCTGGGAAGAGCTCTGAAGTGATCTCTCCAGGCCCGCCACCTTACTAAGAAGGCCTTGGACCTCGGTAGAAGAAGTGGAGAGACCACTGGGAGGTTCCAGATGAGATGTCAATCTGGTCATAGCGGTGGTGGTGGCATTCTAGGTGGTGGTGGCATTTCTGGTGGTGGTGTTGGTTCTGAAGATGGTGGTGGTGGCATTTCTGGTGGTGGTGTTGGTTCTGAAGATGGTGGTGGTGGCATTTTGGTGGTGGTGTTGGTTCTGAAGATGGTGGTGGTGGCATTTTGGTGGTGGTGTTGGTTCTGAAGATGGTGGTGGTGGCATTTCTGGTGGTGGTGTTGGTTCTGAAGATGGTGGTGGTGGCATTTCTGGTGGTGGTGTTGGTTCTGAAGATGGTGGTGGTGGCATTTCTGGTGGTGGTGTTGGTTCTGAAGATGGTGGTGGTGGCATTTTGGTGGTGGTGTTGGTTCTGAAGATGGTGGTGGTGGCATTTTGGTGGTGGTGTTGGTTCTGAAGATGGTGGTGGTGGCATTTCTGGTGGTGGTGTTGGTTCTGAAGATGGTGGTGGTGGCATTTCTGGTGGTGGTGTTGGTTCTGAAGATGGTGGTGGTGGCATTTCTGGTGGTGGTGTTGGTTCTGAAGATGGTGGTGGTGGATTTTGGTGGTGGTGTTGGTTCTGAAGATGGTGGTGGTGGCATTTCTGGTGGTGGTGTTGGTTCTGAAGATGGTGGTGGTGGCATTTCTGGTGGTGGTGTTGGTTCTGAAGATGGTGGTGGTGGCATTTCTGGTGGTGGTGTTGGTTCTGAAGATGGTGGTGGTGGCATTTTGGTGGTGGTGTTGGTTCTGAAGATGGTGGTGGTGGCATTTCTGGTGGTGGTGTTGGTTCTGAAGATGGTGGTGGTGGCATTTCTGGTGGTGGTGTTGGTTCTGAAGATGGTGGTGGTGGCATTTCTGGTGGTGGTGTTGGTTCTGAAGATGGTGGTGGTGGTTGGTTCTGAAGATGGTGGTGGTGGCATTTCTGGTGGTGGTGTTGGTTCTGAAGATGGTGGTGGTGGCATTTCTGGTGGTGGTGTTGGTTCTGAAGATGGTGGTGGTGGCATTTCTGGTGGTGGTGTTGGTTCTGAAGATGGTGGTGGTGGCATTTTGGTGGTGGTGTTGGTTCTGAAGATGGTGGTGGTGGCATTTCTGGTGGTGGTGTTGGTTCTGAAGATGGTGGTGGTGGATTTCTGGTGGTGGTGTTGGTTCTGAAGATGGTGGTGGTGGCATTTCTGGTGGTGGTGTTGGTTCTGAAGATGGTGGTGGTGGCATTTCTGGTGGTGGTGTTGGTTCTGAAGATGGTGGTGGTGGCATTTCTGGTGGTGGTGTTGGTTCTGAAGATGGTGGTGGTGGCATTTTGGTGGTGGTGTTGGTTCTGAAGATGGTGGTGGTGGTATTTCTGGTGGTGGTGTTGGTTTGAGTGGTGGTGGTGGCATTTCTGGTGGTGGTGTTGGTTCTGAAGATGGTGGTGGTGGCATTTCGGTTTCTGGTGTAGGAATATTTGTTTCTGGTGGAGGTGTAGGCATCTCTGGTTGATTTTCAATCTGTACAACTTCTTCACCCAGAAAGTCCATATTTACATCAAAATTCTGACCTCCAGACATAGGGGAGTCAGCCTCATCCCAAAATGATTCACCAACAACATCAATCTGTTCACCAACCTCAACATTGAGATCAATCTGGGCTTCTTGTTCACCAGATGCTTCTACTTCAGTCTGAACAATCTGCTCAACATCCTGAGCCACATCTTGTACAACAGCCTGGACTTCAGTATCCACTCTCTGTTCAATCTGTACAACTTCTTCACCCAGAAAGTCCATATTTACATCAAAATTCTGACCTCCAGACATAGGGGAGTCAGCCTCATCCCAAAATGATTCACCAACAACATCAATCTGTTCACCAACCTCAACATTGAGATCAATCTGGGCTTCTTGTTCACCAGATGCTTCTACTTCAGTCTGAACAATCTGCTCAACATCCTGAGCCACATCTTGTACAACAGCCTGGACTTCAGTATCCACTCTCTGTTCAATCTGTACAACTTCTTCACCCAGAAAGTCCATATTTACATCAAAATTCTGACCTCCAGACATAGGGGAGTCAGCCTCATCCCAAAATGATTCACCAACAACATCAATCTGTTCACCAACCTCAACATTGAGATCAATCTGGGCTTCTTGTTCACCAGATGCTTCTACTTCAGTCTGAACAATCTGCTCAACATCCTGAGCCACATCTTGTACAACAGCCTGGACTTCAGTATCCACTCTCTGTTCAATCTGTACAACTTCTTCACCCAGAAAGTCCATATTTACATCAAAATTCTGACCTCCAGACATAGGGGAGTCAGCCTCATCCCAAAATGATTCACCAACAACATCAATCTGTTCACCAACCTCAACATTGAGATCAATCTGGGCTTCTTGTTCACCAGATGCTTCTACTTCAGTCTGAACAATCTGCTCAACATCCTGAGCCACATCTTGTACAACAGCCTGGACTTCAGTATCCACTCTCTGTTCAATCTGTACAACTTCTTCACCCAGAAAGTCCATATTTACATCAAAATTCTGACCTCCAGACATAGGGGAGTCAGCCTCATCCCAAAATGATTCACCAACAACATCAATCTGTTCACCAACCTCAACATCTTGATCACCAGCAGGCACTTCAACAACCTGGACCCTGCCTGGTGCCACATTTTCTTCAATCCTTTGAAATGTTAACATGGCTGGAGGAATATCTACCTCACCATCTCTGGACCTTAAGTTGGTCAGATCTCTCATGTATTCACTCATATAAAAATGAGTGGTTTCAAAGTCGTACTGGGCTCCAAGAACGTTCTTAAATATTATTGAGAGAAAACGAATATATGGTACAAAGGGTTTTCTACCTTTTATCTTTAGACGCTCTACCAGATCATCAAACAATATCTGAGCAAAATCAACTCTTAGCCCAAACCACAAACAGTAGGCAATCTGGAGGTGGGTTTGATTGATCTGGTCTAACCCTCCAGAACTACCTCCAAGGCACTCAACAATGTGTGTGAAGAAATATCTCCACGAATCCGTCAGTCTGCTCATATAAATTGTTCCTTTTCTCAGCAACTGACCATGCTCATCCACTATCTCTGTATGCCCCATCAATCTGCATACCTCTCTGAAGTTGATACCAGTAGGGAGTGGCATTGCCAACTCATTCTCATCCAGATAGCCTAATTGAAGAGCTGCTCTGAGAGAATCTACTGTAAAAGCCAAGGGTCTGGTCCCTTGCTCAAGAGAATATTCAATAGATGAATTCGCTTCATTATATTCGGCTGTGTACCAGAATTCACACAAATAATCGTGATACATTTTTTCTGGATTTATTGTTAAAGCACCATACAATGGACATGAGAGAAAAAAGGTATTTAGTCTCCCAATGATGGACTGTGGATCATGGACACTGGATAGTGAGAGTTTTGCCATCCAGTTATTCATATTCATTCTTATAGCCTTTGCTTCAAGAGTGATATGAGGTGCTTTAACGACATCTGCAGCCGGAGCATATTCAGCAGATAGAAGATTCTTGGGTGAGTTTGATTGTCTAGGTGCCATTTTTGATTGATTGAAGAAGATGAAAATGAAATTGAATAAATTTAGGGCTTATGAAGAATTTAATGAATTGCAGTAAATATGAGAGTTTTATGATTGGAAAAATAATGAAGGAAGTAAATGAAGGAATTTGAAGATTTGGGAGTAAATGTTCGAAGTAAATGAAATTGAAAGTGAAAGTGGGTATATATAGGATAGAGAATGTGGAACTCAAACGATTAATTTGAAATTATCAAATACAATTTTTGATCGTGTTCTGAGATCCGCATTAATTACATCACATCACACATAAATGCATGACGGTTTACAGCCCACAAAACAGTAACAACTTGTACTTTTGGTTTTCCTAAGGTAAAAAGACCATCATTTCGTTGAAAAAGTTTACATGCCACGTAGGATTTATAAGATAAATATCTTTGAAAAGGTTTGCTTACGTGGCACACACAAAGATCAAGTAAAAAATATTGTTACTCAATTCAGTCCATCTGGAGGTTGACTAGACACTCCAGTATCACTGGTGGATTAGTCCAGTGAAGCATGTACTGATGGTACACTGGAGGGATACTCCAGTAAAGTACCAGTGAAAACCATTTTGAAAGACTGGTAACTTCAAACTTGCACGTCAACTAATACAGACAAATGAGAGGGACACATTTACAAGAAGACAAAAAGTCAACTCAAACATGCACTTCAATCTGTCCAGTTACCAGTGAGAGGGACATATTTACAAAGCACCAGTAATATTTTCTGGACAATTTGTCCAGTAAGAAAATTTTGTCCAGTGAGAAAATAAATTAATAAATTCCCTTTGAACTTTAAACA
Source organism: Erigeron breviscapus (assembly GCA_034093135.1). Taxonomy (NCBI): domain Eukaryota; kingdom Viridiplantae; phylum Streptophyta; class Magnoliopsida; order Asterales; family Asteraceae; genus Erigeron; species Erigeron breviscapus. The sequence goes on along the minus strand of CM067175.1, from coordinate 53,720,113 downwards.
TTTTTAAAAAAAAATATATCTTTCAAAGTCTTCCCCCTGAAATGTTGATCCAGAAATAAATTTATGAATCTTTAAATCAAAGATCCTTAGTAGTACACAATGGCGTTCAATACTAAGGTTCCAGATTTAAGGGTTTAACATTCCCAACTCACCAACAAGATATTCAAAAGTTTTGACATCCAGTGGTTTCGTAAAAATGTCAGCGAGTTGTTTGTCAGTGGGGATAAAATGGAGTTCAATGTTTCCTTTACAATATTATCACGAATGAAGTGATACCTTAGATCAATGTGCTTTGTTCTGGAGTGCATGACTGGATTGTTTGAGATAGCGATGGCACTGGTATTATCACAAAAGATTGGTGTCTTTGAATATTTAATACCATAATCAAGCAACTGGTTCTTCATCCAGAGTATCTGAGCACAACAACTGGCTGCAGACACGTATTCAGCTTCAGCAGTGGACAATGAAACTGAAGTTTGCTTCTTACTGGTCCAGCTGACCAGTTTGCCACCTAGGAAATGACATCCACCAGTTGTGGATTTCCTATCTATCTTACAACCTGCATGATCTGAATCTGAATAACCCATTAGATCCATGCCTGAGCCTTTGGGGTACCAAAGACCTAGACTGGGGACACCTTTAAGGTACTTCAGTATGCGCTTAACGGCAAGCATATGAGATTCCTTTGGATTAGACTGATATCTGGCACATAAACATGTTGAAAACATAATATCTGGTCTACTGGCCGTTAAATACATCAGTGAACCAACCATACCTCTATAGACAGTGGTGTTCACTGGTTTGCCATCTGGATCAGAGTCCAGTGTCAATGGTGCAGAAATTGGAGTTGGTTTAGATGGTGAAGAGTTCATATCATATTTCTTTAAAAGATCTCTAACATATTTCTCCTGATTAATAAAAATGCCATCTTTGTTTTGTTTAATCTGGAGTCATGACTGGATTGTTTGAGATAGCGATGGCACTGGTATTATCACAAAAGATTGGTGTCTTTGAATATTTAATACCATAATCAAGCAACTGGTTCTTCATCCAGAGTATCTGAGCACAACAACTGGCTGCAGACACGTATTCAGCTTCAGCAGTGGACAATGAAACTGAAGTTTGCTTCTTACTGGTCCAGCTGACCAGTTTGCCACCTAGGAAATGACATCCACCAGTTGTGGATTTCCTATCTATCTTACAACCTGCATGATCTGAATCTGAATAACCCATTAGATCCATGCCTGAGCCTTTGGGGTACCAAAGACCTAGACTGGGGACACCTTTAAGGTACTTCAGTATGCGCTTAACGGCAAGCATATGAGATTCCTTTGGATTAGACTGATATCTGGCACATAAACATGTTGAAAACATAATATCTGGTCTACTGGCCGTTAAATACATCAGTGAACCAACCATACCTCTATAGACAGTGGTGTTCACTGGTTTGCCATCTGGATCAGAGTCCAGTGTCAATGGTGCAGAAATTGGAGTTGGTTTAGATGGTGAAGAGTTCATATCATATTTCTTTAAAAGATCTCTAACATATTTCTCCTGATTAATAAAAATGCCATCTTTGTTTTGTTTAATCTGGAGTCCAAGAAAATATGTTAATTCACCCATCAGACTCATTTCATATTCAGTGGACATGATTTTTGAAAATTTCTTGCACATGTTTTCATCAGTAGACCCAAAAATAATATCATCAACATAAATTTGTACCAGTAACAGATTACCTTTCTCATGAAGAATGAACAAGATATTGTCAATTGCACCTCGTTTAAAACCATTTTTCAACAAATGTTTAGTCAGAGTATCATACCAGGCACGTGGGGCTTGTCTGAGGCCATATAGCGCTTTGTCCAGACGATATACCCAATGTGGATGCTTTTCATCAACGAAACCTGGAGGTTGTCTGACGTAAACTTCTTCTTCAAGCTTTCCATTCAAGAAAGCACTCTTTACATCCATCTGGTAGACCTTGAACTGATGATTAGCAGCGAATGCTAAGAAAATTCTGATCGCTTCAAGTCTAGCCACTGGAGCAAATGATTCATCAAAGTCGACATCTTACTGGCAGTAGCCTTGTGCTACCAGTCTGGCCTTGTTTCTAATTACGTGGCCATCTTCATCTACTTTGTTTCTGAAGACCCATCTTGTTCCAATTGGTTCTTTCTTTCCAACTGGGAAAGGAACCAGATACCAGACCTTGTTCCTTTCAAACTGGTGAAGCTCTTCTTGCATAGCAGTCACCCAGCTTGGATCTTCCATAGCCTCGTCAATCTTCTTTGGTTCTATCAAAGATAGAAAACTTACATATAAGCATTGATTACTGGAGGCTCTTCTGGTCTGAACTCCACGACTGGAGTCACCTATGATCTGATCAATAGGGTGAGCTTTTGTCCATCTGGAGTACTGACCAGGATTGTTACAGACAACAATATCAGTGCAAGAGTTCAGTTGAGTCTCCTCTGGAGTTGCTTCTGGAGGAGGATCTTGCCAGATTACTTCAGTATCTTCATCTGAGTCATTTAAATCACGATTTGCATCATGAAATTCTTCATTTGAAGGCGTTTCCTGTAGTACAGGTTCAGTTTGGAATTCTTCATAAGAAGACATCTCTGGTACATTCTCAACTGATACTGATACTGGGGGAGTATCAAGGATTGGCTTCTTGTTGATTGAGGCATTTGATTCATCAAATGTGACATGAATTGACTCATGGACCTTCTCCAGTCTCTTGTTGTAGACTCTGAAGGCCTTGCGAATGGCTGAATATCCTAAGAAATACCCTTCATCAGCCTTGGCATCAAATTTGCCTAGCTGACTGGAGTCGTTCAGGATGTAAACTGGACATCCAAAAACGTGAAAATAACCAATGTATGGTTTTCTATTTCTTAAGACTTCATAGGCTGTCTTTTTGTGTCTTTTAATGTACACTGATCGATTCTGGGTGTGGCAAGCAGTTGCAATTGCTTCCGCCCAGAAACTGGTAGACAGACCAGATTCAGCAAGCATACTCCTGGCAGCTTCTATCAGCGTTCGATTCTTCCTTTCCACCACTCCATTCTGTTCTGGAGAGCGGGCTGATGAGAAATTCTGGGAGATGCCAGTGTCAGTACAGAATGACTCCAGAGTTGCATTCTGGAATTCTGTTCCATTGTCACTTCTTAACTGACACACTTTTCGACTGTACTTGAGCTCAATTTGCTTGATAAGACTGATGATTTCAGCAGCAGCTTCATTTTTAGACCTTAGAAAGATCACCCAACAATATCTGGAGAATTCATCTACAATCACCAGGGTGTATCTTTTTCCAGCACGAGTCTGAACATTCACTGGACCAAATAGGTCCATATGAAGCATATGAAGTGGTTCAGAAATGCTGAAATTCTGTCTGGTCTTGAAACTGGTACGTTTCTGCTTACCCATCTCACATCCTGGACATGGCCTTTCCTTTTTGAAGGAAACTGAAGGTATCCCATCTGCAAGTTGTTTTCTGGACAACTTGTTAATGTTTTTGAAATTTAAATGGGATAACCTTTTATGCCATAACCAGTTTGTGTCTTCATCAGCTTGAGTATAGAAACACTGCTCTGAAGGAGAGCTTTCCATATCCATCACGTACACATTCCCTTTTCTGGGGGCAATCAACACTACCTTCCAGTCCTTGTTGAATACGATGCCCTGAGCAACATTGAATAAGACTTGATAGCCATCATCACACAGTTGGCTTACACTGATCAAGTTATATTTCAAACCATTCACAAATGCAACACGTGTAAATTTGACTTGTCCATTGTTCAGAACACCATATCCCTCAGTCTTTCCACAACCATCATTTCCAAAAGTGATGGAGGGTCCATCAGAAATGGTGAACTCCTCAAGTAGGGTCTTACATCCGGTCATAGTCCTGCCAGCTGCACTGTCAAGATACCAGATATACTTCTTTCGATCGCCCTACACATACACCAGATATTGATCAGTTAGATTTGGGAACCCATCGACTGATGGGTTCACTGGACCCTCCCTTATAGGTCTCTGGGGCAATCTAGTCTAGTTCACTTTCTTCAACAGTAGTTTTTGTTGAAAACACTACTGGAGTTGATAGTTTTGAAACCTTTTTCTTTTTCTCAACTGGAGAAATAAATTTGTCTTTCTTAGTAAAAGGTTTTGTGTTTTGTCTAGGGCCAGATGAAGTACCCTCAATAAAGTTTAATCTTGCATTAAAACTTTGTGATTGACGAGTCAGAATTTGAATCTGGCTCTCTATCCTGGACAAAACATTCTCTTCAGATGATACCTTAGCCTTTCCAGTTGTAGACTTAGGTAGGGGATTGGTCTGAGGCAAAGGTTTATTCTGCTTAACCTTTTTAACTGGAGCAGTCATCTGGACAGCTCCAGTCTTAACCTCTGGGTATTGAACTGGGGAAAAGTTGGTCTTAGGAGTAACAGGTTTATCATAAACAGTGGTTGGCCTTAACTCCTCTGGTAATCGATCGATTACTGGTATTAATGATGCTACATTTGTATTTCCATCTAAATATGCACGTTTTTGAGCTGGAAATTGTTTTACTGAAGCATCATATGGCTTTTTGGTTTCTAGCCATGACTTAATTACCAGTTTTTCTTTCTCTAAAATGATCTCAAGATCTTGCTTTTCTTGGATCAATTGTTCAGTTACCAGAACCTGGGCTTGAAATGCCAGTTCAATGTCTTGAAGTTCTTTTAATTTTGATTTTAAAGCATTTATTTCAGAAGAATCTGTTTCTAGACCATTTACACAATCAGATCTAACAGTTTCTACAAAAATCAAATCAGAATTTAAAGCTTCAGCAATGTCCAGTTTTAGTTCTTGGTCAGTTGCATTATCATAATCACTAACCTTCTTGATAACAATGTCCACCCATCGTCCAGATGTGACATCTTCCTTCACCAGGTGCTCTTCGTCTGCCAGAGCCATGTAACAGCAATCTCTTTCTTCTTCTTCATCAACAGATGAGTCATCAGAAGGAACCCACTTCTCTTCAGTTGTAGCAATCATGCACTTATTATTGGTTTCAATTTGTTGTGCCATGAGAGCAATTTGGGCCTTAAGCTTTTTATATTTCATTTTATAGCTATCATCAGGCTTATTATTAGAAGAGAGTGGACCAGGCTTGGATGCAAACTGGTTGGACCTGCACTCTTTCATGAAATGACCCTTTTTGCCACACTTAAAGCATGTCAAATTGGTCTTGTCAGTGGAAGAACTGGATGCAAATTGTCCAGATGGCCTATTTGCTCTTGCTTTGAAACGGTTAAACGTTTTAGCAATCATTGCAATAAGGTCATCATCTTCAGTTTCATCACAACAGTCTGGAGAGACTTGACTGGATTCTCCAGAATCCATGAGTTCAGACACCATCTTCTTCATAGAAAATACATTCTCAGAAGATATCAGTGTTGTACCTTGTGGTTCAGTATGACTGATCACATTAGAACTACTGGAGGCATGGTTAAAGGCATCTTGTTCTGCCACCACTTTCTGAGCTTGATTTTCTTCAGTGTACCTGAAAGCTCCATAAAGAGTTGAGAGAGTGTGTGTGTGCAGAGTTTTTCCTTGTCGTAAGACCAGGATCATATGAGACCATTTGGTGGGAAGAATGTCACAAAATTTCTCCAGAAGTATATCCTTGTCCTTCTCAACCCCAAGACCTCTCAATTGGTTTATGATACTCATAAATCTGGTGTAAGTACCAGTGAGAGACTCGTTAGGTTGAGCAAAAAATGACTCAAACCTCTTGTTTAAGGAGACCTTTCTGGTGACAATGGTGTCATCTCCTCCTTCATGTTGGTTTAAGAGTTCATCCCACATGGTTTTAGCACTAGGAAAAAGAACTAGTGTGGGAATGAGGGTTTCTGGAACGGCCCCGAGGATCATGTTTTTGAGAAGGGTGTCTAGATTCACCAATCTCCTCTCCTCTTCTGACCAATGTTCCTCCCTCTTTTCCCTTCCTCTTCGAGAACCAGAAGGATCAAGAAGGGGATTGAGAGGTGATGTTGTTACATATGGACCTTCGTTTAAAATTTTCATCATGTTCCTCTCAATACCAGTGACATGCAAAACCATCCTAGCCTTCCACGTACCAAATTCATCACTGTTCCCACTGAATTTAGGAACAGGATTATTTGAATAGTGCACATGCACGTGTGGAGAAGCAGGAGTAGGAGGAGGAGGTGGAGGATTAGTGTTATTGACAATTGGTGGTTCATTTTGATCATTAATGTTTGCATTAGGATCGGGACCAAGACTAAAACCTTGTGTATTTTCTTGGTTAGCCATCAAGAAACAGATCTAGGCAATGTTTAACCTGGCTCTGATACCAAATGTGAGTCCCTTAAGTTCGATGGTTAACCCAAGAATGTGTAAATACAACAAGTCTAATAATCACTAGAAAAGGACTAGTATTACTTAAATATAAATGCAAGTATATAAATAAAGTAATACAAGACTTAAAGCAATAAACAAATAAAGTGGAACATTATGTATTGTTTCATGGGTATTTTATTTATGATGTTTAAATAAAATACAAAGTTGTTGCGAAATCAAGATAATACAATTAAGTATATATCCTAACAACCTATGAGTTACAAATGATCTATATTTGTCAAATAACTCTTTAGGATCGAGATACTTAAAGTTGTGAAGTATCCCTGTTTAAGATCGAGAGTATTTGGACAAATTCACTTAAATGCAAAATGAATGCTTAAAAGTATTTTTGTCAAGGAAATGACTTTGTATTTATAGGCAACAAAGTTCACCAGTGAATTTTGTGCCGTACAAATATGGTTGGCATACATTTAATGATCCGACAAGAACATTAAATGTATTGGATAAGGAATAAGGATAAAGTCACATCAAGTGCAAGTGTATCCTATTATCCAACCACCTTAACACACGTATACTTTGGTAAAGAACAAGTGGATTGTTCTTTGGAAAGTGTGTAAAGGCAAAAGTCAATCCTCAATATTAGTGTTCAGACTTGCAGGATCTAGAACACTAACAATCCTCCAGTGTGCAGATCTTGTAAGACTTCCAGTGGACTCCGCCATTTGTCAGTCTTCTTTATTCTTCCTTCAGTCTTTGACTTCAGTCAGAATGTCTTCAGTAGGGTAGATCTGGACTGGGGTGAAGTCCAGTGAGCTAATCTGGAGAATACTCCAGATTTCCTATACAAGTATATGCTCACTGATCTTCAATTATTTCTGGACAAATCTTCATAAGGGAACTCCAGATTCCAAGTCTGGAGTAGGTCAGATACTGGACAGATCTTCAGTAAGGCTCCAGTAGTCGAGTCTGGAGTGAGTCCAGTAAATCTGGACCTAACATATACTCTAAGTAATCCTTACGAGTATTTCCAAGTTATTAGATCACTTGTATTTCTAGGTTGTTTAGATATTTACAATTGGGTGTTTATCTTTGTTCCGCAACAACATTTGTATTTGTTTATATCAATAAATCAAATACATTGAAAAAGTACATCGTGTCTCAATGCTACATACTTGAAATATACATATTATTTATATAGTTTCAGCACTTATGTTTCTTGCATTTACTTTCAGTACCTTTACCTTATTGTTTATCCATATCTGGATCGTATTCTGAACTGGTCAACTTCCAGTTAGAATTACTTGCCAGTCGGGTTTTAACCATCTATATTTGGGACTCAAAGATTCTTAAAGATTTTCTCACTTTACTCACCAAATGTCTTAATCTTAGTGCTTGTGTCGATTGTGAGAGTCTATCTGAATATGGGGCACATAAGTTCGCGAACATGATTAAGTGACATATTAGGCTACTCGGGTTACATGGTGACTGTCCTTGGCCAGGGTATGTCGAAAGTGTCACAAACCAAAAAGGAGACTGGAAGTACCGAGTGTTTAAGAGGACAAACATATTGGTAATCGTTTTTGGATCACTGTTCATAACTAATAATAAGAGAATTATTTCTCACTAGTAGGCTTATGTAACATGCTAATCTGATCTAATCAGCAGTATCTTTAGCTCTTGTAACTATGTTATTCGTTTATGTTTAGTGCATGTGTGTGTGTGTGTTATGTTTTTCGTGAAATGTTTAAATTTTTATTTGTATAGTATTGTTTAAATAAAAGTTCCTATTGCACGAGAGATATAGTCAGAATAGAATCTAGTTTCCAAGAGGACTCAACTACATTCTTATGGAACAGTGAATAAACGAGTAGGGTAGTTAAGCGATAGTGTTGTGATCAAAAGCTAAAAGAAAGTGTGTCATAGTAACAGAATATGGGTTTAAGGAAAAGAACACAGAGTTGTTGATTTCAATAAACAGATATTAGGTTAATGTGTATTTTTATCATTCTTAGAAAGAAGATTTTCTTAAGAATGAACACAGAGTTGTTCATAGTTTTGAATTTGATCTTTAAAAGAATCATTTTATCCAGATCTTTAGAAAGAAGGTTTTCAAAGAATGAACACAGAGATGATTCATAGTTTGAGATCGATCTTTGAAAAGAGTTTTGTTGAATCAAAAAGATTTGATACAGAGATGTCAAATGATTTTGATTAGTGCTAATGTGCTAACAGTCTATTATTGACCTCCAAAAACTGTTAAGTATATTCATTTTATCTTGCTATTTTATTCATTTCTTCAGATTGTATGTTATTACTTTGAGAAGATTTGATGTGTGTGTTGAGATGTGCAGGACAACGGACATATATTCGTTTTTGTAGGTTGTCGAGCAAGATCTCACAATGGAAGCAAGATATGGATCATGCAAATATATCCGGAACAAAGATAAATACTAGTTTGATAAGACAATCATAGGAGTATTTATAATTGTTTAACCAAGATGAATACTAGTTTGATGAGGCAATCATAGGAGTATTTCATATGGTTTTGGGATTTTGCATTGTCAAATCTCATTTGCAAAAGTATAAGAGATTAGGTTTCAGTTAGATGTTTTTACAGAGTTAAAGACAAGTGACTTTGGAAACGGAATCTATATAAGTTTGCATAATGAAGGATACTTTGTTGGAAGATCTTAGATTAGGTTATCCATAGAATAATAAGACAGGGTTCTTAAGATTCTAAATTTTTGATGAGTATCAATAGAATAATAAGACAGAGATCTTAAGATTCTAGAATTTTTCTGACAAGTTGACGGATAAACAAAGGAGTTTATAGGTCAATGATTTTGAACAATAAGACAGAGATCTTAAGGTTTTGATTATTGAACGATAAAACAGGGATTTTAAGGTTCAAGTTCTTGAAGATTTGTAGTTCTAGACTAAGATAATGTCATATGTTTATGACTTATGATAGTGAAGAATAACAAATTTGGAGAAGAAAATGAAAAATGTAGTTCTAGATTAAGTCGTTACTATCAAAGGTAATAGTGATGAAATAATGAAGAATAACATTATTTTTTTATCTTGTTTCAAGCTTGTATGTGCAGGTATTAGCACAAGGAAGCACATTGAGACTTCGAGACATGATTTAGATTGCTTTTAAAACATGTTCCATGTTCCTGAAGTTTGTGATTCAAGTTTCAAAGTTTCTGGTTTTCATGGGAGTTAACTAGTCCAGGATTGATTGTTTGAAATTCTACCTCTCTATTACATGCCAGTTATGCAAGGCGAGCAGGGACTCGAGCAATATATCCAAGAAGGAAGATTGCATATGCTTAATTCAGAGGGATTTATCGTTGAGGAGGAGAACTACAACAAGCTATGGTGCATTAGTTGATTATTATGACGATACAGAGAGTTTGAAGTTTGTCTTTCAAATCTGAAGTTTCAGAAGATCGAGTTTCGGGTATAGGAATGAAAATTTTGTTGTCACGAAATTCTTTTTCAGTGTATTTGCAGAGAAGTCAATCTAAAAGAAGGATTTCTGAGCAATATTCTGAAGTATTAAAAAACATTGCTATCAGGCAAGGTCTAGAATAAGAGGTAGACAATGCTCAATGTTTTTCTAGTTGAAGATCTTAGATATAGAAATAATTTTATTTTAATATGAAAGATTATCAACTATGTTAGTAAAACCTTAGACATAGAAATGTCATGTTTGAATGTGAAAGGCTACATAGTTAATATTTTATGCCTTAGACATAGAAATGTCATGTTTGAATGTGAAAGGCTACATAGTTAATATTTTATGCCTTAGACATAGAAATGTCATGTTTGAATGTGAAAGGCTACATAGTTAATATTTTATGCCTTAGACATAGAAATGTCATGTTTGAATGTGAAAGGCTACATAGTTAATATTTTATGCCTTAGACATAGAAATGTCATGTTTGAATGTGAAAGGCTACATAGTTAATATTTTATGCCTTAGACATAGAAATGTCATGTTTGAATGTGAAAGGCTACATAGTTAATATTTTATGCCTTAGACATAGATATATTGTTTTAATATGAAAGGTGTAAGTCCCAAATATAAATGGTTTAATACCCGACTGGCAAGTAGTTCTAACTGGAAGAAGACCAGTTCAGAATACGATCCAGATATGGATGAACAATACAATAAAGATACTGAAAGTAAATGCAAGAAACAATAAGGGCTGAAACTATATAAATAATATGTATAGATCAAGTATGTAGCATTGAGACACAATGTATTTTTCAAGGTATTTGATTTATTGATATATAAACAAATACAAAGGTTGTTGCGGAACAAAGATAAACACCCAAGTCTAAATATCTAAACAACCTAGAAATACAAGTGATCTAATAACTTGGAAATACTCGTAAGGATTACTTAGAGTATAACTCACAAGTTGTAATGCAAAGGTTTCAAGCCATTTGCAAGTTGTGAGAAGACTTATATTTATAGACCTAAGTCCATGATGACGTGGACCAGATCGTACAAATATGGTTGGGAGTATTTAAGGAATTAAAGTTAATTCCTTACATGTGTACTTTTAAGGTTTAGGTATATAAGTCGTTGATGTGACTTATCAAACCTTATTCTCAACCTTTACTTTACCTTGTACTTTAATTAATAGTTAAATCTATTAACCGGGTAAAGATATGTAAAGTAAAAGTCTTCCTCGTAATCAGTGTAAAAGTGTGTAAGTACTTTTACACTGAGATGATTCAGTCTTCGATCAGGTAGAATCAGTTTCTGAGCTCCACATCTGAACTGATTCTCATTCTTCAGACTTCAGTCTTTGACTTCATTCTGAACGGTTTTCTGATACGTTGATCTGAACTGAAGTGGAGCTTCAGTGAACAAATTCTGAGCGACCTAAGAATTCTATACAAGTATTCTTCACTGAGCTTCAGCTATTTCTGAACAAATTATACTTGGTCGATTTTTGACCTAACAAATCCCCCTATTTGTTCTGAAATAGTGCATGCATCTCAGACTTCTATCTATACATGTTTGTAAGTCTGAAATGCAAGTTTTTGTTTAAGTTGTAAAAAATTTCTAAGTACATCTTATAGATCATTGATGTATCAAAATTTTACTTGTGGTTTTTCTAACTTAAACCTATCACCTACTTATAAGCTGCAAAATGTAACATATATATACAAACTGAAGTGTTTTTTACATTTGCAAGTATTTATACAAGTACATGATAATCTGAAAAAGAAACTACTTCTTAGCAGGCCTTGAACCAGAAGGTGCTTTAGTAGGTTTCCTCTTCAGTGGAGAATGATCCTTCTTTCCAAACAATCTGCCTTCAATCTCTACCTTGGCCTGCATCTTTTGTTGTATTCTTGATAACCATGCACCAATCAAAGCAGATTTCGGCTTCCCCCTCAGTATTTGGATCATCTCCCTATGCTCAGAAATCCCAATTTCGTGTACTGAAACCTGATGATATTCTTCAGCTGCCCTTCCTTCCCTTTTCACAACCAAGTCAAAAAGCTTCAATCCATCAGCTTTTGTTACTTCCATATCAACTATTTTGGCAGAATGAGATCGATGCTTCATATAATGCTCATATTGATCCCTTTCATGTTTTCTTTCAATTTCAATAGCATCATCAGACATTGGCTTGAAGGTAGAAAGATCAGCATCACGAACATTCTTTCTTGATGATCTTGGTCCAGTCACTTTGGGCTTAATGGGTGGCCTTGACAATTCTTTTTCAACCTTCAGAACTCCAGCCAGAATTTCTTTCTTTTTAATTGCCATCTCTTTTTCTCTGTTTTTCACCAAGTCCTCAATGGACATCTTGAAAGTGAGATGGTCCAGCTTTTGTTCTAAGGGAGAATAATTCACCCCATATTCATACTCGAGCATATCAACAACAGCCTTCTGCACTCTTGGATCATTTTTAATTTTCAGATATCTTTCAAGTGAAAGACCAAGAGCTGCAGCATCAATATGATCAAGGGTTCCCATATTCTGATGTTGAACCCTTTCTCTTTCCTTATTTTCTCCCCACATAATAAATTGATTAGAAACTTGCTTTTTGCAGAGTCTCTAATTTCTTGCTATCAGCATTAGGATCATGAATGGGATAACCTTGTTCATCAACATTTTCACCAACACCCTTTGCATCTTTCTTTGTTGGTTCTTCCACCACTTGGGCCTTGCCCTTATCTTTCTTAGCAGGTTCAGAAGCTTGCATTTCAGATTTCTGAACCTGTTCCCCCTGAACTGAGGCACTACCAGATGGTACCTCAGCTTGCTTCTTGGTTGCTTCGATTAATTCCTGAGTACTTGAGAGCAGACCAATAGGCACATTTCCCCCTTTGGGGACCTCAGAAGGCATTTTTGCATAAACATCAATCGCCGTCTGAATGGCCTTCAGAGGTTCCCAACTCTGCTGCAGAAGGCAATCAGAAATGCCTTTTGCCATGGTAGAGAACTGAGCCCTTAACCTGAATGATGAGTTAAGGTTCAGATTCTCTTTTTCAGTTAGTTCTTTCAGCAATTTCCTATCGTCTTCAGAGAATGAAGGAGGAGGAGGAGCAGCAACAACATTTTCCTTCTTAAGGAGGGTCAGAAATTCATCTAACTATATGGACTGGCCTTTAACAACTTCTTCGAGAGTAGATACAGATTTCTGAACTTCTTCAACAGCTTTATCTACCTTCTCAGAAGTGTCTTGAGTAAGTTCTAAGACCATCCTTCTGACCCCTTCTTCAACCTTTTCAGCCACAGAGGCTGAAACCTGAGTAACAAGAAGCTGAGATATCTCAGACTTCAACCTCTCAATCACACCATCACAAACAGCAGACCCAAGTTCTTTCTCATTAACACTTGGCCTGTTTATCAACTCATTCATCTCCTTCCCGACTGCCAGAACCTCTTATTTTATTAATTCAATACCAGATGTCAAGTTCGCAACAACAGAAGCTTGCACATCTCTTTTGGCCAGTCTGAAGGCTTCCCTGATAGCTGAACTTATTTTGTTACAGGAATGTACCAGCTCATTTAGCTTCCCACCTACCAGTCCCTCATTTCCAGCAACCTTGGTGAACTCAGCTCCAAGAAACATCTGAGCACCCTTCATTTCAGCGATGGAACTAGTATTGGCAATTAAAGATTTAGTTAAGTCCTCCACCTTGATAAGTAGGCTTTGGACTTCTGCATTTTGTTTCTCTAACTGTGCTTCTACACTCAAAGGAGGAGGTGGTTGTGCAGAAACAGAAGCAACAAAGGGAATTCTACCAAGCCCATCCAATGCCTTTTCCAACTGCACTTCAGTTGGACTCTCAGATTCAGTATCAGAGTCCAACTCTTTCTCAATTTCAATATCATAATTGATGGGCCTTGGCACTTGGTGAATTTGTGGGTGTAAGTGTTGGAGTTGTGGTTGAAAGCATGGTGATGAAACATAAGCAGGTGTAGAGCCGGGTGGAAAGTATGGATGTTGATGTGAAGTTTCTGGTTGGCGATATGGTTGTTCAACATTTTGGAATTTTGGGGGAGGTTGGACGTTTGCAAGGCTGAAGGTTGGCTCAGAATCAGAAGACTGATTCTCCTCCAGTAAACCCTCGTCAAACTCAAAGTCAGCAAAGGAATCGAGATTCCCTTGAGGTGGCTCATCTTCATCCCAGAGGTCAGTCGTAACTGCAGTCTGATCAGATATGCCCTGGTTCAGATCACTGGTACCTGAACCAGCTTCTGGTTCAACAACTGCTGCTGCAGATGTATCGTCACCAGATTTATTGGTTGGCTCAGCCATAGCTTCATCGCCAGAGACAGTAGACATGGGAATTGCCTTAATGATTCTCGTACCGTCATCAAGAATCACTTCATCGGCCGTAGAGTCTAGAATCTCAGTCTCAGGTGGTGTCACACCAAAGACTTCATCAATTCGTGCTGCAGAAGAGTGTGAGATTTGTGAAGTTTCAGGGGGTGCGCGTGCAGACACGGACTCTATTGTGTGCTGGGCGGACACACTAATATTTTCTTCACCATCTCCTCCTAAAGAAGTTTTGGAGATGGCTGCTTGTGGGTTTCCCTTTAGACTCGATTCCTCTGGTTCTTGTTGGGAAGATCCAGAGGGGTTTGCTTCGGTACTAATGTCCTTGGGCTGTGAGGACTGCTTAAATTTACGTAGTTTTAATACGCCCTTTGGAGATCCTGAGGGATCTTTTGGGAGATCCTCAGGTTGGTCAGTGGATGAGGGAGGTGGTGGTTGGGTAGAAGAAGTTGCTGGGGTTTTAAACAACTTCAACATTTGACCACCAGGTGCACCAATGGGTCTCGCATTCTTTTGCGACCCGCTCGGTGACCTTTATGAGACAGCCGGTCGTGCTGTTTCAGTTTTAGAAATTACTTGAAGCATTGCAGCAGAGAGTTCTGGTTCTGGATCTGAAGTAGAAAGCTTTGATAGATCCCTGCAGAACTCTGTCGCTGAAGATTCAAGCCCCTCAAAATGATACGCATCTCCAAGCATATTTCTGAAGCAAACGCTCAGAAATCTAGGGAATGAGATATGTGGACTTCTTTTTCCTTTCAATTTTGCTACCAGCTGAGAGAAAAGTATCTCAGCAAAATCCACCTCAATCCCATGCCACAAGTAATACCCAATTTCTACTTGTGTCAAGGAAATCTGGTCCAAACCACCATAATTTCCTCCAAGGCACTCGACAATCTGAGTCCAAAAATATCTCCAACAATTACCAAATCCAGACAGAAAGATGTGCCCAGATGTCTTCAGATTGCCATCTGCATCGACCATGTCATTATGACCAGTGGCCTGCAGTACTTCCCTGAAATTAATCCCTTTAAGCCTTTTAGCATAGGCTGAAGAGGAGGGAAGATAGTTCAAATGAAGGGCCTCCCGAAACCCATCAAGTGAAAGGATATACTGCTTTGTGCCTTCTTGTAAAGAAAAAGCAATGGATTTTTCATCCTTGCTCAGAGTAGCAGTATACCAGAATTCAAGTAAGTATCGATGATACATTACCTGAGGATCAGCAGTCAAGGCGTAATGGAGAGGGGATTGTTCAAGGAATTTATTTATCCTCCCCATTAAAGTTTTGCCTTTGGCATTCAGTGCGGCCATAAAATTATTCATATTGAATCTAAGGGTCAACGCATCGAACCCTTGTGGCCATTGAGCACTGGCCTTGACTACCTTAGATGGTTTATATTCGAAAGCAATTAAAGATTTGACTACTTTAGCCATTATATCTGCAAGGGAAAACTGAAAGTGAAAGATGAATTTATGGTTTTGAGATTATGAAGGAATGAGAAGTAGAGAGAGAATGATGATTGGGAGTAAATGTAAGGAGAAGTAAATGAATTCCATCATAAATATAAATAAAAAGATTTTGAAATTCAAACCCAAAAATGAAATATTATTAAAATGAAATCAGTTTTGATCGGGTTTGAAGTCCAAAAATAATTTTTGGGTATACGTCCGCATTTAATGCAACGACGGCTATGACCCCACATTTTCACAAAACTTTTCAACACTTTCAAGAAAAGGTGATCATTACTTTCCTTTTACGGCGCAACTTGGGTGCCACGTCAGCCAAAACATCATTATTTAAACGTTAAACAGTAACCTTCACGTGTTCACACAACGACCAAGTATCCAAAATACATTATAAAGGACAGACTCATTTCAGAAATGGTATACAAAATCTAAGCATGATCAGAATCAAGAGATCTGAGCTATCTCAGTTTACACAATTATTCTGAAATCATTTCAGAAATTCTGAAGCATTTCAGTCAAAATATTTTTCTGAAAGCAAAGTTCCCCCTTAGAGAAAAATTCTTTTTAACATAAAAATATTTGACACTTCCCCCTGAGGTGATGCTATACAGGATTTAGCATACCCAACTCACTGATGAGATGTTTAAACGTTTTGACATCCAAGGGTTTTGTAAAAACATCAGCGAGTTGTTTATCAGTGGGAATGAAATGAAGCTCTATGTCACCTTTAATAATGTGATCTCTAATAAAATGATACCTGAGATCGATGTGCTTGGTTTTGGAGTGCATGACAGGATTGTGAGAGATGGCAATGGCACTGGTGTTATCACAAAATATTGGAGTCTTTGTATACTTAACACCATAATTAGTTAGTTGGTTCTTCATCCACAAAATCTGAGCGCAGCAACTGGCTGCAGAAATGTATTCAGCTTCAGCTGTGGAGAGTGATACTGCAGTCTGTTTCTTACTTGTCCAACTAACCAATTTGCCACCTAGGAAATGACAACCACCTGTGGTACTTTTCCTATCTATCTTACAACCTACATGATCAGAATCTGAATAACCCATTAGATCTAGACTTGAGCCTTTGGGATACCAAAGACCAAGTCTGGGGACACCTTTAAGGTATCTGAAAATCCTTTTCATAGCATTTGCGTGTGCATCTCTGGGATCAGACTGAAATCTTGCACAAAGTCATGTTGCAAACATTATGTTAGGTCTACTAGCAGTTAAGTACATGAGGGATCCCACCATACCACGATATTTTGTGGGATCCACCGGTTTTCCATTAGGATCTGAGTCCAAAGTTAATGGTGCAGAAATAGGAGTGTCTTTTGATGAGACTGAATCAAATTGATATTTCTTTAACAAGTCTCTGACATATTTTTCTTGATTTATAAAAATACCATCACTGGTTTGTTTCACTTGAAGACCTAGAAAATATGTGTAGGTCCTTGTGGACTGATCGTCAACGAGAACGCTTATAGTTATGACGAGAGTGCGGAATCCTCTCGTGATAACCCGTTTGCTTAATTATATTATCGTCTTTCGTTGTTGAAACAACCTAAGACCTTAAACGCGCGCGAGTTTACAATTGCACAGAATTTCTGTGTATTATCTAATATCACTGTTACAAAACATAAGTCTATGATTACATATTACAAAACATAAGTCTATAACATATTACAAAACTAAGTCTATGATACATATTACAAAACATAAGTCTATGATACATATTACAAAACATAAGTCTATGATACATATTACAAAACATAAGTCTATGATACATATTACAAAACATAAGTCTATGATACATATTACAAAACATAAGTCTATGATACATATTACAAAACATAAGTCTATGATACATATTACAAAACATAAGTCTATGATACATATTACAAAACATAAGTCTATGATACATATTACAAAACATAAGTCTATGATACATATTACAAAACATAAGTCTATGATACATATTACAAAACATAAGTCTATGATACATATTACAAAACATAAGTCTATGATACATATTACAAAACATAAGTCTATGATACATATTACAAAACATAAGTCTATGATACATATTACAAAACATAAGTCTATGATACATATTACAAAACATAAGTCTATGATACATATTACAAAACATAAGTCTATGATACATATTACAAAACATAAGTCTATGATACATATTACAAAACATAAGTCTATGATACATATTACAAAACATAAGTCTATGATACATATTACAAAACATAAGTCTATGATACATATTACAAAACATAAGTCTATGATACATATTACAAAACATAAGTCTATGATACATATTACAAAACATAAGTCTATGATACATATTACAAAACATAAGTCTATGATACATATTACAAAACATAAGTCTATGATACATATTACAAAACATAAGTCTATGATACATATTACAAAACATAAGTCTATGATACATATTACAAAACATAAGTCTATGATTACATATTACAAAACATAAGTCTATAACAATTACAAAACATAAGTCTATGATACATATTACAAAACATAAGTCTATAACAATTACAAAACATAAGTCTATGATTACATATTACAAAACATAAGTCTAAATATCACTGTTACAAAACATAAGTCTATGATTACATATTACAAAACATAAACATATACTGATCAAATCGCTGTTGCTGTTGTCAACAGAATCATGCACTTACAGTCTCCCCCTTGACATCAGCTACACGATTTTTTCAGTCTTGTAGAAACACTATCCATCAATTAACAATCTTCTGCTATTTGCATGAATATTAGCATGTAAGCAAATACGCAAAATCTTCCTATATCTACTTTCCTCAGTGGTCCATGAAGGTCTAAACAGACATTCAGTGTCATATAACCTTCTCTGATCATCTCTGGAAAGGTTCACAATCTGCAAATACACGTAACAAAATAACTCTCTTATCTCTATCTCCATACATCAATGCTTCACCAGTGTCCCTGTGAATCTCCCAGTGATCAAGTGTACTCAAAACATCTTGAGGCCATTTCTTGACTGGAACCTTCAGTACACGCTTAATTGATCTTTGAGTAAATTCTATCGTACCATCATCCTTTGTAACTTTCTTCAAGGATCTTGGCGTTATGTACACACTGGTTTTATCAAAATTATCATAGAACCTTTTCCTATAATCGTCTTGCAACTTTCTACTCCAGTAAGTTGCATAACCATTACCACTCGGATTAACAAGCCTTTTCCTTCCTAAATCCATTAAATCGGATTCACTAAGGCTTTTAAAATATTTCTTCATAGGCTTTAAGTACTGACAACCATCATCTCTTTTAATAATAAACAATTTCAGCTCATCATCGAAAAACCAACTCAAAATAGTAGTAACATACTTATGAGCATCTCTATCACTAACAAAATCCCAAAAGATAGATGGTTTCATACTTTCTCCTACCAATCCTCTTGCCGGTATTCTTCTATCAATTTGATGTAGATGATCTTCATCCCTACTTGGCACTGGATACTCTGTCACATCAAATTCCTTAGAATCTTCAATACTCCAGCTTAGAGTAATTCCATCTTCATCATCTCCAACTTTGGTAAAAACTGTAAAGTGTAGAGTTCTTGAACTTGGAATAAAAACTCGTTCAGCTTGAACCTCTTGTTGATCATCTGGAACTTGTTGATCTTGAGCTTGTGCTTGTTGTTGCACAAAATCATCATCTTGAAAAACATTAGTCCAGTCCAAATCAGGAATCATTTCACCTTCTTCCAAACTTTCATCATCTTCAGAATCATCATATTGAACCTTAGATGTACCTGCACCTATCTTTTGAAGCTTATCTGAATTGGAATCTCTATCATCATCATCAGCAAGAACTACATCTGGAGCAACCATCACAGCTTTTCCTGAATCTTTCTGAGTCCCAGACGTACTAGCACCAGCTGTACCAGCAATCTCTGACTCTCTCTGTCTTGGCGTCTCCCCCTGAGTCGTTGCTTCTGCTTGAGCTTCAGTTCTTGGCTCACCATCAGCATTTGCATCATCATCATGATCTTCATCCTCTTTCCTCTTCAACTCTGTCTCCCTACAACCATCTCCCCCTGAGTCGTTGCTTCTGCTTGAGCTTCAGTTCTTGGCTCACCATCAGCATTTGCATCATCATCATGATCTTCATCCTCTTTCCTCTTCAACTCTGTCTCCCTACAACCATCTCCCCCTTGAGCCAACAACTG
The DNA here is from genome assembly GCA_034093135.1 of Erigeron breviscapus. NCBI lineage: Eukaryota > Viridiplantae > Streptophyta > Magnoliopsida > Asterales > Asteraceae > Erigeron > Erigeron breviscapus. The sequence continues at coordinate 53,700,213 of CM067175.1, read as the reverse complement.
CCTAAGCTTTTCTCTTAGTTCAGCACTTTGACGCTTTTCATCTGCTAAATCAGCAACTAACGTCCCTACTAACCCTTGCATTGCCTTCATTTGAGCTTCCAATGTCATAACTTTTGTCTCCAAACGATTCATCTTGAATTGAGTCAACATAATCTGCGCAGGTTCAGAAGTAGACGCAACTGTTGGTCTAAAGTGTGCAACTCCAGAAGGTCTGGTAGGAGGTCTTGGAGGAAATTGAGAACTGCCGATCAACGGCGATTGAAGTGGACGAAGAAGTGTCGTAAACGCAGTGCTTACAGGAACAACAGGTCTAATCAAAGCACTCTGCGTATGTTGAGGAATTGACACTTGACTTGATTCAGCTTGAGTAACTGCAACTGAAGGTCGACGAAACTTTTTTCTTCTATAAAGCAGAGTACCCTGTGTAGATGACGCAGACACAGTAGCAACAACAGGTACCTCTGATTGTACAGGTTCATCAGCAACTGAACTTTCCGTCACCTCAGTTCTCTCAGACTCCTCTTGTTGTCTGTGTTTCTCAAACGCTTCAGCCAAATGAGCAGGTAAAACCTTTCCCGACCTAGGCGCTTTCTTTCGTCTTTGCAAAGTAATCTCCTCTTCCTGTGGTTCATAAGTAGGATCACTCTCCTCTTCAGTGCGAAACCTCTTCAAAGCTCTTTCAACAGGAGAAGTATCACTTGCACGACTCGTTATATCAACATCTGAATCACTCTCTGTAGCATCTGGGTCAACAGCCTTTCCTCTTGAACTTTCTGCAGCAGCACTAGCAACATTAGCCCTAGCAGAGTTCAGAGGATCATCTACATCCTCCAATAATCTATCCAACTCTTGATCTCTTTCAGCATTTGAATCTACAAACAACTCTAAGTTATCCAATGCGTGAAAATTATCCACTTGCGCAATCACATCATTCGGATTTAACGCAGCATTCACAAAAGCTTCACCAATATCAGGATTAGCACACTCAGCCCGATCTAACAAGTCTTCCATTGCTTCATTATCTGCCCGAACGTCTTCAGCAGCAGCTTGTACTGGCTGAACTTCAGGTTGAGCCTGCGGTTGGACTCGAGGTCGAACTCGTCGTTGACGTTGAACCTGAATTGGAATCTCTATCATCATCATCAGCAAGAACTACATCTGGAGCAACCATCACAGCTTTTCCTGAATCTTTCTGAGTCCCAGACGTACTAGCACCAGCTGTACCAGCAATCTCTGACTCTCTCTGTCTTGGCGTCTCCCCCTGAGTCGTTGCTTCTGCTTGAGCTTCAGTTCTTGGCTCACCATCAGCATTTGCATCATCATCATGATCTTCATCCTCTTTCCTCTTCAACTCTGTCTCCCTACAACCATCTCCCCCTTGAGCCAACAACTGCCTAAGCTTTTCTCTTAGTTCAGCACTTTGACGCTTTTCATCTGCTAAATCAGCAACTAACGTCCCTACTAACCCTTGCATTGCCTTCATTTGAGCTTCCAATGTCATAACTTTTGTCTCCAAACGATTCATCTTGAATTGAGTCAACATAATCTGCGCAGGTTCAGAAGTAGACGCAACTGTTGGTCTAAAGTGTGCAACTCCAGAAGGTCTGGTAGGAGGTCTTGGAGGAAATTGAGAACTGCCGATCAACGGCGATTGAAGTGGACGAAGAAGTGTCGTAAACGCAGTGCTTACAGGAACAACAGGTCTAATCAAAGCACTCTGCGTATGTTGAGGAATTGACACTTGACTTGATTCAGCTTGAGTAACTGCAACTGAAGGTCGACGAAACTTTTTTCTTCTATAAAGCAGAGTACCCTGTGTAGATGACGCAGACACAGTAGCAACAACAGGTACCTCTGATTGTACAGGTTCATCAGCAACTGAACTTTCCGTCACCTCAGTTCTCTCAGACTCCTCTTGTTGTCTGTGTTTCTCAAACGCTTCAGCCAAATGAGCAGGTAAAACCTTTCCCGACCTAGGCGCTTTCTTTCGTCTTTGCAAAGTAATCTCCTCTTCCTGTGGTTCATAAGTAGGATCACTCTCCTCTTCAGTGCGAAACCTCTTCAAAGCTCTTTCAACAGGAGAAGTATCACTTGCACGACTCGTTATATCAACATCTGAATCACTCTCTGTAGCATCTGGGTCAACAGCCTTTCCTCTTGAACTTTCTGCAGCAGCACTAGCAACATTAGCCCTAGCAGAGTTCAGAGGATCATCTACATCCTCCAATAATCTATCCAACTCTTGATCTCTTTCAGCATTTGAATCTACAAACAACTCTAAGTTATCCAATGCGTGAAAATTATCCACTTGCGCAATCACATCATTCGGATTTAACGCAGCATTCACAAAAGCTTCACCAATATCAGGATTAGCACACTCAGCCCGATCTAACAAGTCTTCCATTGCTTCATTATCTGCCCGAACGTCTTCAGCAGCAGCTTGTACTGGCTGAACTTCAGGTTGAGCCTGCGGTTGGACTCGAGGTCGAACTCGTCGTTGACGTTGAACCTGAATTGGAACTTGAACTTGAGGTCCTGGTGGTGGTGGAGGTGGTGCATCATTATTTCCACCTCCTGCGACCTCATCTTCATCTTCCCATCCAACAGCTGGAGCTCTATAGTTTGGATTTATCAAATGTCCAAACAATGGAACAATCTGTGGATTTGGATAATTGTCTTTAACTTTCATCATCATTGACCAAATTCTATTCGGTGGAGAAACAATCACATACACATCTTCCAATACTGGCAAATTCTGTACAAAATGATGAATAATCGCCATCGTTAACCTTGGCAAAATCATAAACCTCTGTGACCCTGTCTGAGTGATCTGGGTCCTCAAAATATCGAAAAAATAGTTCGAGAATGAGTATGGCCTATTCAAGGTCAAAGCCACCATCTGCGAACCGACTTGTTTATTCAGCTGATCAAACCCTGCATGACGATTACTAATCGCCACAATCAAAACATGAGCCAGAAACCTCCATTTGCCATAGAATCCTGCCTTAGCAATCGGCCACTTTGCATCTGGCATAGCATGTCCCATTCGTCCAAAACAACCTCTAACCAACGTTTCATCTAGCTCTATTGGACCATTTTCTTCTGCGATGGTCCCTAAATGCAGTATTTCCCTCAAATCAGCAGCAGTAAATGAAAACGTGTGATCAGCAACAGTCGTCTGAAATCTAACACTTCGAGGGACGGCAGGTCTATCTTGTTGTGCAGGCTGTGCTTGAACCACAATTATCGATGCATTAGTCCAGAATTGATGTAAATAGCTTTGAAAGAGTACTGGATTGTGAGTAAGAACAAAGTGAATACGAGACCGTTCCAGATAATCAAACAAAACATGAAAATCACTATTTCTTCCATTTCTCGTAAAATCGATCCACTGATTATAAAATAAAAAATAAAAATAAAAATAAAAATAAAAATAAAAATAAAAATAAAAATAAAAACTTTAAAAAAAATTAATAAAAATAAAAATAAAAATAAAAATAAAATCAAATTTAAAAAAAAGAAAAAAAAAGAAAAAAAATAAAAATAAAAATAAAAATAAAAATAAAAATAAAAATAAAAATAAAAATAAAAATAAAAATAAAAATAAAAATAAAAATAAAAATAAAAATAAAAATAAAAATAAAAATAAAAATAAAAATAAAAATAAAAATAAAAATAAAAATAAAAATAAAAATAAAAATAAAAATAAAAATAAAAATAAAAATAAAAATAAAAATAAAAATAAAAATAAAAATAAAAATAAAAATAAAAATAAAAATAAAAATAAAAATAAAAATAAAAATAAAAATAAAAATAAAAATAAAAATAAAAATAAAAATAAAAATAAAAATAAAAATAAAAATAAAAATAAAAATAAAAATAAAAATAAAAATAAAAATAAAAATAAAAATAAAAATAAAAATAAAAATAAAAATAAAAATAAAAATAAAAATAAAAATAAAAATAAAAATAAAAATAAAAATAAAAATAAAAATAAAAATAAAAATAAAAATAAAAATAAAAATAAAAATAAAAATAAAAATAAAAATAAAAATAAAAATAAAAATAAAAATAAAAATAAAAATAAAAATAAAAATAAAAATAAAAATAAAAATAAAAATAAAAATAAAAATAAAAATAAAAATAAAAATAAAAATAAAAATAAAAATAAAAATAAAAATAAAAATAAAAATAAAAATAAAAATAAAAATAAAAATAAAAATAAAAATAAAAATAAAAATAAAAATAAAAATAAAAATAAAAATAAAAATAAAAATAAAAATAAAAATAAAAATAAAAATAAAAATAAAAATAAAAATAAAAATAAAAATAAAAATAAAAATAAAAATAAAAATAAAAATAAAAATAAAAATAAAAATAAAAATAAAAATAAAAATAAAAATAAAAATAAAAATAAAAATAAAAATAAAAATAAAAATAAAAATAAAAATAAAAATAAAAATAAAAATAAAAATAAAAATAAAAATAAAAATAAAAATAAAAATAAAAATAAAAATAAAAATAAAAATAAAAATAAAAATAAAAATAAAAATAAAAATAAAAATAAAAATAAAAATAAAAATAAAAATAAAAATAAAAATAAAAATAAAAATAAAAATAAAAATAAAAATAAAAATAAAAATAAAAATAAAAATAAAAATAAAAATAAAAATAAAAATAAAAATAAAAATAAAAATAAAAATAAAAATAAAAATAAAAATAAAAATAAAAATAAAAATAAAAATAAAAATAAAAATAAAAATAAAAATAAAAATAAAAATAAAAATAAAAATAAAAATAAAAATAAAAATAAAAATAAAAATAAAAATAAAAATAAAAATAAAAATAAAAATAAAAATAAAAATAAAAATAAAAATAAAAATAAAAATAAAAATAAAAATAAAAATAAAAATAAAAATAAAAATAAAAATAAAAATAAAAATAAAAATAAAAATAAAAATAAAAATAAAAATAAAAATAAAAATAAAAATAAAAATAAAAATAAAAATAAAAATAAAAATAAAAATAAAAATAAAAATAAAAATAAAAATAAAAATAAAAATAAAAATAAAAATAAAAATAAAAATAAAAATAAAAATAAAAATAAAAATAAAAATAAAAATAAAAATAAAAATAAAAATAAAAATAAAAATAAAAATAAAAATAAAAATAAAAATAAAAATAAAAATAAAAATAAAAATAAAAATAAAAATAAAAATAAAAATAAAAATAAAAATAAAAATAAAAATAAAAATAAAAATAAAAATAAAAATAAAAATAAAAATAAAAATAAAAATAAAAATAAAAATAAAAATAAAAATAAAAATAAAAATAAAAATAAAAATAAAAATAAAAATAAAAATAAAAATAAAAATAAAAATAAAAATAAAAATAAAAATAAAAATAAAAATAAAAATAAAATAAAATAAAAATAAAAATAAAAATAAAAATAAAAATAAAAATAATAAAAAAATAAAAATAAAAATAAAAATAAAATAAAAATAAAAATAAAATAAAATAAAAATAAAAATAAAAATAAAAACTTTAAATCTAAACCACATTATTTATTTACAAGAAATTCTAAGTTTCTGCGGATTAGATCAGATTAGCAATTACATAAGCCTGCAAGTGAGAAATAGTTCTCTTATTATTAGTTATGAACAGTGACTCGACAACGATTACCGGTATATTTGTCCTCTTAAACACTCGGTACTTTTTTTTTTTTTTTTTTTTTTTTTTTTTTTTTTTTTTTTTTTTTTTTTTTTTTTTTTTTTTTATTCTTCACGATAATTTTTTTTTTTTTTTTTTTTTTTTTTTTTTTTTTTTTTTTTTTTTTTTTTTTTTTTTTTTTTTTTTTTTTTTTTTTTTTTTTTTTTTTTTTTTTTTTTTTTTTTTTTTTTTTTTTTTTTTTTTTTTTTTTTTTTTTTTTTTTTTTTTTTTTTTTTTTTTTTTTTTTTTTTTTTTTTTTTTTTTTTTTTTTTTTTTTTTTTTTTTTTTTTTTTTTTTTTTTTTTTTTTTTTTTTTTTTTTTTTTTTTTTTTTTTTTTTTTTTTTTTTTTTTTTTTTTTTTTTTTTTTTTTTTTTTTTTTTTTTTTTTTTTTTTTTTTTTTTTTTTTTTTTTTTTTTTTTTTTTTTTTTTTTTTTTTTTTTTTTTTTTTTTTTTTTTTTTTTTTTTTTTTTTTTTTTTTTTTTTTTTTTTTTTTTTTTTTTTTTTTTTTTTTTTTTTTTTTTTTTTTTTTTTTTTTTTTTTTTTTTTTTTTTTTTTTTTTTTTTTTTTTTTTTTTTTTTTTTTTTTTTTTTTTTTTTTTTTTTTTTTTTTTTTTTTTTTTTTTTTTTTTTTTTTTTTTTTTTTTTTTTTTTTTTTTTTTTTTTTTTTTTTTTTTTTTTTTTTTTTTTTTTTTTTTTTTTTTTTTTTTTTTTTTTTTTTTTTTTTTTTTTTTTTTTTTTTTTTTTTTTTTTTTTTTTTTTTTTTTTTTTTTTTTTTTTTTTTTTTTTTTTTTTTTTTTTTTTTTTTTTTTTTTTTTTTTTTTTTTTTTTTTTTTTTTTTTTTTTTTTTTTTTTTTTTTTTTTTTTTTTTTTTTTTTTTTTTTTTTTTTTTTTTTTTTTTTTTTTTTTTTTTTTTTTTTTTTTTTTTTTTTTTTTTTTTTTTTTTTTTTTTTTTTTTTTTTTTTTTTTTTTTTTTTTTTTTTTTTTTTTTTTTTTTTTTTTTTTTTTTTTTTTTTTTTTTTTTTTTTTTTTTTTTTTTTTTTTTTTTTTTTTTTTTTTTTTTTTTTTTTTTTTTTTTTTTTTTTTTTTTTTTTTTTTTTTTTTTTTTTTTTTTTTTTTTTTTTTTTTTTTTTTTTTTTTTTTTTTTTTTTTTTTTTTTTTTTTTTTTTTTTTTTTTTTTTTTTTTTTTTTTTTTTTTTTTTTTTTTTTTTTTTTTTTTTTTTTTTTTTTTTTTTTTTTTTTTTTTTTTTTTTTTTTTTTTTTTTTTTTTTTTTTTTTTTTTTTTTTTTTTTTTTTTTTTTTTTTTTTTTTTTTTTTTTTTTTTTTTTTTTTTTTTTTTTTTTTTTTTTTTTTTTTTTTTTTTTTTTTTTTTTTTTTTTTTTTTTTTTTTTTTTTTTTTTTTTTTTTTTTTTTTTTTTTTTTTTTTTTTTTTTTTTTTTTTTTTTTTTTTTTTTTTTTTTTTTTTTTTTTTTTTTTTTTTTTTTTTTTTTTTTTTTTTTTTTTTTTTTTTTTTTTTTTTTTTTTTTTTTTTTTTTTTTTTTTTTTTTTTTTTTTTTTTTTTTTTTTTTTTTTTTTTTTTTTTTTTTTTTTTTTTTTTTTTTTTTTTTTTTTTTTTTTTTTTTTTTTTTTTTTTTTTTTTTTTTTTTTTTTTTTTTTTTTTTTTTTTTTTTTTTTTTTTTTTTTTTTTTTTTTTTTTTTTTTTTTTTTTTTTTTTTTTTTTTTTTTTTTTTTTTTTTTTTTTTTTTTTTTTTTTTTTTTTTTTTTTTTTTTTTTTTTTTTTTTTTTTTTTTTTTTTTTTTTTTTTTTTTTTTTTTTTTTTTTTTTTTTTTTTTTTTTTTTTTTTTTTTTTTTTTTTTTTTTTTTTTTTTTTTTTTTTTTTTTTTTTTTTTTTTTTTTTTTTTTTTTTTTTTTTTTTTTTTTTTTTTTTTTTTTTTTTTTTTTTTTTTTTTTTTTTTTTTTTTTTTTTTTTTTTTTTTTTTTTTTTTTTTTTTTTTTTTTTTTTTTTTTTTTTTTTTTTTTTTTTTTTTTTTTTTTTTTTTTTTTTTTTTTTTTTTTTTTTTTTTTTTTTTTTTTTTTTTTTTTTTTTTTTTTTTTTTTTTTTTTTTTTTTTTTTTTTTTTTTTTTTTTTTTTTTTTTTTTTTTTTTTTTTTTTTTTTTTTTTTTTTTTTTTTTTTTTTTTTTTTTTTTTTTTTTTTTTTTTTTTTTTTTTTTTTTTTTTTTTTTTTTTTTTTTTTTTTTTTTTTTTTTTTTTTTTTTTTTTTTTTTTTTTTTTTTTTTTTTTTTTTTTTTTTTTTTTTTTTTTTTTTTTTTTTTTTTTTTTTTTTTTTTTTTTTTTTTTTTTTTTTTTTTTTTTTTTTTTTTTTTTTTTTTTTTTTTTTTTTTTTTTTTTTTTTTTTTTTTTTTTTTTTTTTTTTTTTTTTTTTTTTTTTTTTTTTTTTTTTTTTTTTTTTTTTTTTTTTTTTTTTTTTTTTTTTTTTTTTTTTTTTTTTTTTTTTTTTTTTTTTTTTTTTTTTTTTTTTTTTTTTTTTTTTTTTTTTTTTTTTTTTTTTTTTTTTTTTTTTTTTTTTTTTTTTTTTTTTTTTTTTTTTTTTTTTTTTTTTTTTTTTTTTTTTTTTTTTTTTTTTTTTTTTTTTTTTTTTTTTTTTTTTTTTTTTTTTTTTTTTTTTTTTTTTTTTTTTTTTTTTTTTTTTTTTTTTTTTTTTTTTTTTTTTTTTTTTTTTTTTTTTTTTTTTTTTTTTTTTTTTTTTTTTTTTTTTTTTTTTTTTTTTTTTTTTTTTTTTTTTTTTTTTTTTTTTTTTTTTTTTTTTTTTTTTTTTTTTTTTTTTTTTTTTTTTTTTTTTTTTTTTTTTTTTTTTTTTTTTTTTTTTTTTTTTTTTTTTTTTTTTTTTTTTTTTTTTTTTTTTTTTTTTTTTTTTTTTTTTTTTTTTTTTTTTTTTTTTTTTTTTTTTTTTTTTTTTTTTTTTTTTTTTTTTTTTTTTTTTTTTTTTTTTTTTTTTTTTTTTTTTTTTTTTTTTTTTTTTTTTTTTTTTTTTTTTTTTTTTTTTTTTTTTTTTTTTTTTTTTTTTTTTTTTTTTTTTTTTTTTTTTTTTTTTTTTTTTTTTTTTTTTTTTTTTTTTTTTTTTTTTTTTTTTTTTTTTTTTTTTTTTTTTTTTTTTTTTTTTTTTTTTTTTTTTTTTTTTTTTTTTATGACTCTAGCTATTTACAGACTTAAACTAGACACAAATAAAATAAAATAAAATAAAATATACAAAAAGATATTTCTTTGAGAGATCTAATATGAATCAGCATTCTTCATACCATTTAGAAGAATCAGCTTTTCAAAGCGAGTCTTATCAAATGCTTTAGTATACAAATCAGCTAGATTATCATCAGTTAAAGAGCCTTATCCAGTCGATATGCCCTTCTTGGATAATTTGGATCTTCAAACCCCGGTGGTTGACGAACGTACACTACTTCCTTAACTTCACCATACAAGAAGGCACTCTTGACATCCAATTGATACACCTTTATTCCTTTGAAACTAGCATAAGCTAAAAATAGTCTTATAGCTTCAATCCGAGCAACTGGTGCAAAAGTTTCATTATAGTCATAACCTTCTCGCTGTGCAAAACCCTGAACAACTAGACGTGCCTTATTTCTTGTAACAATCCCTTTGTCATCTCGTTTGCATTTAAATACCCAACGAGTTCCAATCGGTTCCTTACCTTTAGGCACATCAACTAATTCCCATACTCCAAGTTTTTCAAATTGAGCCAATTCTTCTTGCATAGCCTCAACCCAAAACGGATCTTGAAGTGCTATCTTAACATTCTTGGGTTCTTCTTGTGAAATAAAACATGAGTATAAACACTCAGTTATTAAACCTGTATCCTTCACTTCACAGAATAAACTAGTCATCTCCTTATTTAACTGATTTCTAGTTCAGACAGTTGCTGAAGCTTCACCAAGAATATTTTCAACTGGATGATCTTTAGTTGCTCTATGTTGAGGAGTTTTGTGACTTGGAAAATCATCACCCATATTTGGAATAATTTGGGTGGGAGACTCTCCATCAGCTTCAGAAGATGAAGAAGACGATGAGTCAAGCGGGTCATCATCTGGTAGTGGAATTTTAGTTGGATCTCTTGAACCACTGGATTGACCAACCTCAGTTGTAGGAACAACTCCGGTTGGAGGTACATCAGCAGTAGTAGATGCAGCAGGAGCAACCTCAGAATCATAATTGAAGTGATCTCGAACAATAACAACATCTTCATCAATAGGAGTACCAGGAAAAGAAATTGGACCCTTAAGTGAAGTAAACACACTATCATAAGCAAAACTTGACTCAGAACCAGCATGAGTAGCCGGTTTATAACTGACAATCACGACATTAGTACCAAGATCGACTCTACCAGTCTGAGAATTGAAAACCCGACGAATGGATGTTCCTGGTTTATATCCAAGAAAGAAACCTTCTTCAACTTTAGAATTAAACTTTGGTTGAGGAGAAGTTTTCAGAAAAGTACATGGAACACCAAACGGTTCCAATCCAGACAAATCAGGTTTTCGTCTGTTGAGAAGTTCATAACAAGTTTTATTAAACCTTTTAACAGTTAACACCCGATTTAACACATGACAAGCTGTGTTAACAGCTTTCGCCCAAAACATAGTCGGTAGCCCTGAATCAGCAAGCATAGTTCTGGCAGTCTCGATCAAGGTCCTATTCTTTCTCTCAGCAACTCCATTTTGCTGAGGTTCATACGGAGCACTAAATTGATGTTGGATTCCTTTAGACAAACAGAAAACATCCATCACCGAGTTTTTAAACTCCGTGCCATTGTCACTCCTGATTCGTTTGATCTTCGTGTTGTAGAGATTCTCAGCCTCAGTGAAAAAGTTAATCAGAATCTCCGTAGTCTCATCTTTGGTAGCTAAGAAGAAAACCCATGAAAACCTTGAATAATCATCAGTGACAACCAAGCAGTAGTACATTCCCCCTCTACTCCTAACATTTACAGGACCAAAGAGATCCATATGAAGTAACTCAAAAGGAGCGGCAATTGAATTTTGTGTCTTGGGCTTGTGAGGCTTTTTCTGTTGTTTGCCTTTCAAGCATGGAACACATCTATCTTCCAATTCAAACTTCTTTTTAGGAACACCTTGAACCAGATCATTCTTCACAATGTACTTCATCTTTCGGAAATGTAGATGTCCCATTCTTCTATGCCATAAGAGAGAATCACTTTCGCTTGCCTTAGACAACAAACAAACTTCCTTCTGCACATTCTTGGTTCCTAACACTAAACCATAAATATCTCTTTTATGAGGAGCAGTCAACAATATCCAATCATCTGGAATAACAAAACCCGGTTTCAAAACGAATGCAGCTTTGTTGTTGAAGAAAACTGAATTTCCTCGGTCACAAATTTGTGATACACTCATCAGATTATGAGTAAGTTCTTCCACGTAATTGACATTCTTTAAAGTAAGTTTTCCATCGACGACATCACCTTGTCCTGAGATATGTCCGCCCTTGGAACCAGCAAAATTTACATGTGAACCTTTAATATTTACAAAATCGGACAGAAGTCTTCTGTCCCCTGTCATGTGCCTGGAGCAACCGCTATCAACATACCAAATACTTATAGGAATTGGTGGTAGCCCCTGCACATGAAACAAAAGCAGATCAGTTATCAAGGACAACCCAAGCCTTTATAGACTTGGGTATACCATTCTCGTCCTTAACAAGCATTTCAGTCCAATATCCATTGCTCCCAGTAGGTGCCTTGGATGTTTGCTGAGCATGCTGTAAAGGTCTATTCACTTGTTGAAAACGAAATGTGTTACGGTCATAGTAGTTCTGTCGATGATGCCTTGAATTTGCATTTTGTGATGACTGACCAAATCTATTTCTAGGAGAAATATATCTTGGTGAATCATTTCTTTTAGTCACCGGTGGAGCAAGTTTAACATTAGCTTGATTACCCATCCCATTAGAGCTACTTGACACTATCTGTCGTTTACCATTTCTTCGCTCAAAAGAAACATGAGAATTAGGGGATGATCCTCTACTTTGATTTGACTTAGCAGGAGAAACTGACTGTATAGAGGACTTCCTAACTCGGTTGGGACAACAACTATACACATGTCCCTTTTCATAACAAGCAAAACAAGATCGTTGTGCTGACTTACTAGAAGATTGTTGAGCTAATGGTTTAGATGGAGGGGTATTCAAGATATTCTTAATCTCCTGAGTTGCTATTTCTTCCACAGTAGGAGCCTTA
>CM067175.1:53581287-53687242 GCA_034093135.1 Erigeron breviscapus | reverse complement strand
TTCAAAGCTATCTACTTCAGATCCAGAACCAGAACTCTCCGCTGCAATGCTTCAAGTAATTTCTAAAACTGAAACAGCACGACCGGCTGGCTCAGAAAGGTCACCGAGCGGGTCGCAAAAGAATGCGAGACCCATTGGTGCACCTGGTGGTCAAATGTTGAAGTTGTTTAAAACCCCAGCAACTTCTTCTACCCAACTACCACCTCCCTCATCCATTGACCAACCTGAGGATCTCCCAAAAGATCCCTCAGGATCTCCAAAGGGCGTTTTAAAACGACGTAAATTTAGGCAGTCCTCACAGCCCAAGGACACTAGTACCGAAGCAAACCCCTCTGGATCTTCCCAACAAGAACCAGAGGAATCGAGTCTAAAGGGAAACCCATAAGCAGCCATCTCCAAAACTTCTTTAGGAGGAGATGGTGAAGAAAATATTAGTGTGTCCGCCCAGCACACAATAGAGTCCGTGTCTGCACGCGCACCCCCTGTAACTTCACAAATCTCATACTCTTCTGCAGTACGAATTGATGAAGCTTGGTGTGACACCACCTGAGACTGAGATTCCAGACTCTACGGCCGATGAAGTGATTCTTGATGACGGTACGAGAATCATTAAGGCAATCCCCGTGTCTACTGTCTCTGGCGATGAAGCTATGGCTGAGCCAACCAATAAATCTGGTGACGATGCATCTGCAGTAGCAGTTGTTGAACCAGAAGCTGGTTCAGGTACCAGTGATCTGAATCAGGGCATATCTGATCAGACTGCAGTTTTAACTGACCTCTGGGATGAAGATGAGCCACCTCAAGGGAATCTCGATTCCTTTGCTGACTTTGAGTTTGATGAGGTCTTACTGGAGGAGAATCAGTCTTCTGATTCTGAGCCAACCTTCGGCCTCACAAACGTCCAACCTCCCCCAGAAATCCAAAATATTGAACAACCATATCGCCAACCAGAAACTTCACATCAACATCCATATTTTCCACCCGGCTCTACACCTGCCTATGTTACATCACCACGTTTTCAACCACAAATCCAACACTTACACCCACAAATTCACCAAGTGCCAAGGCCCATCAATTATGATATTGAAATCGAGAAAGAGTTGGACTCTGCTACTGAATCAGAGAGTCCAACTGAAATGCAGTTGGAAAAGGCATTGGATGGGCTTGGTAAAATTCCCTTTGTGGCTTCTGTTTCTGCACAACCACCTCCTCCTTTGAGTGTGGAAGCACAGTTAGAGAAACAAAATGCCGAAGTCCAAAGCCTACTTATCAAGGTGGAGGACTTAACTAAATCTCTAACTGCCAATACTACGTCCCTGGCTGAAATGAAGGGTGCTCAGATGTTTCTTGGCACTGAGTTCACCAAGGTTGCTGGGAATGAGGGACTAGTAGGTGGGAAGCTAAATGAGCTGGTTCATTCATGTAATAAGATAAGTATAGCTATCAGGGAAGCCTTCAGACTGGCCAAAAGAGATGTGCAAGCTTCAGTTGTTGCGAACTTGACATCTGGTATTGAATTGATAAAACAAGAAGTTCTGGCAGTCGGGAAGGAGGTGAATGAGTTGGTAAAAAGGCCAAGTGTCAATGAGAAAAAACTTGGGTCTGCTGTTGGTAGTAATGTGATTGAGAAGCTGAAGTCTGAGATTTCTCAGACTCTTGTTGATCAGATTTCAGCTTCTGTGGCTGAAAAGGTTGAGGAAGGGGTCAGAAGGATGGTCTTAGAACTCACTCAAGACACTTCAGAGAAGGTAGACAAAGCTGTTGAAGAAGTTCAGAAATCTGTGTCTACTCTCGAAGAAGTTGTTAAAGGCCAGTCCAAGCAGTTAGATGAAATTCTGACCCTACTTAAGAAGGAAAATGTTGTTGCTCCTCCTCCTCCTTCATTCTCAGAGGAAGATAGAAAATTGCTGAAAGAACTTACTGAAAAAGAGAATCTGAACCTTAACTCATCATTCATGTTAAGGGCTCAGTTCTCTACCATGGCAAAAGGCATTTCTGATTGCCTTCTGCAGCAAAGTTGGGAACCTCTGAAGGCCATTCAGACTGCCATTGATGTATATGCTAAGATGCCTTCTGAGGTCCCCAAAGGGGGAAATGTGCCTATTGGTCTGCTTTCAAGTACTCAGGAATTAATAGAAGCAACCAAGAAGCAAGCTGAGGTACCATCTGGTAGTACCTCAGTTCAGGGGGGACAGGTTCAGAAATCTGAAATGCAAGCTTCTGAACCTGCTAAGAAAGATAAGGGCAAGGCCCAAGTGGTGGAAGAACCAACAAAGAAAGACTCTAAGGGTTCTGGTTTGGTGGTTGGTGAAAATGTTGATGAGCATGGTTTTCCACTTCATGATCCTAATGCTGATAGCAAGAAATTAGAAGCTTTGCAGAAGCAAGTTTCTAATCAATTCATTATGTGGGGTGAAAACAAGGAAAGAGAAAGGGTTCAACATCAGAAAATAGGAACCCTTGATCATATTGATGTTGCAGCTCTTGATCTCTCACTTGAAAGATATCTGAAAATTAAAAATGATCCAAGAGTGCAGAAGGCTGTTGTTGATATGCTCGAGTATGAATATGGGGTGAATTATTCTCCCTTAGAACAAAAGCTGGACCATCTCACATTCAAGATGTCCATTGAGGACTTGGTGAAAAACAGAGAAAAAGAGATGGCAATTAAAAAGAAGGAAATTCTGGCTGGAGTTCTGAAGGTTGAAAAAGAACTGTCAAGACCACCTACAAAGCCCAAAGTGACTGGACCAAGATCATCAAGAAAAAATATTCGTGATGCTGATCTCTCTACCTTCAAGCCAATGTCTGCTGATGCTATTGAAATTGAAAGAAAACATGAAAGGGATCAGTATGAGCACTATATGAAGCATCGATCTCATCCAGCTAAAATAGTTGATATGGAAGTAACAAAAGCTGATGGATTGAAGCTTTTTGACTTGGTTGTTAAAAGGGAAGGAAGGGCAGCTGAAGAATATCATCAGGTTTCAGTGCACGAGTTTGGGATTTCTGAGCATAGGGAGATGATCCAAATACTGAGGGGGAAGCCGAAATCTGCTTTGATTGGTGCATGGTTATCAAGAATACAACAAAAGATGCAGGCTAAGGTAGAGATTGAAGGCAGATTGTTTGGAAAGAAGGATCATTCTCCACTGAAGAGGAAACCTACTGAAGCACCTTCTGGTTCAAGGCCTGTTAAGAAGTAGTTTCTTTTTCAGGTTATCATGTACTTGTATAAATATTCGCAAATGTAACAAACACTTCAGTTTGTATATATATGTTACATTTTGTAGCTTATAAGTAGATGATAGGTTTAAGTTAGAAAAACCACAAGTAAAATTCTGAGACATCAATGATCTATAAGATGTACTTAGAAAATTTTTACAACTTAAACAAAAACTTGCATTTCAGACTTACAAACATGTATAGATAGAAGTCTGAGATGCATGCACTGTTTCAGAACAAATAGGGGGAATTTGTTAGGTCGAAAATCGACCAAGTATAATTTGTTCAGAAATAGCTAAAGCTCAGTGAAGAATACTTGTATAGAATTCTGAGATCGTTCAGAATTAGTTCACTGAAGCTTCACTTCAGTTCAGATCAACGTATCAGAATACCGTTCAGAATGAAGTCAAAGACTGAAGTCTGAAGAAAGAGAATCAGCTCAGATGTGGAGCTCAGAAGCTGATTCTACCTGATCGAAGACTGAAGCATCTCAGTGTAAAAGTACTTACACACTTTTGCACTGATTACGAGGAAGACTTTTTACTTTACATTTCTTTACCCGGTTAATAGATTTAACTATTAATAAAGGTACAAGGTAAAGTAAAGGTTGGGAATAAGGTTTGTTAAGTCACATCAATTGACTTATATACTTAAACCTTAAAAGTACGTTTAATTCCTTAAATACTCCCAACCATATTTGTACGATCTGGTCCACGTCATCATGGACTTAGGTCTATAAATATAAGTCTTCTCACAACTTGCAAATTGCTTGAAACCTTTGCATTGCAACTTGTGAGATATACTCTAAGTAATCCTTACGAGTATTTCCAAGTTATTAGATCACTTGTATTTCTAGGTTGTTTAGATATTTACACTTGGGTGTTTATCTTTGTTCCGCAACAACCTTTGTATTTGTTTATATATCAATAAATCAAATACATTGAAAAGTACATCGTGTCTCAATGCTACATACTTGATCTATACATATTATTTATATAGTTTCAGCCCTTATTGTTTCTTGCATTTACTTTCAGTACCTTTATCGTATTATTCATCCATATCTGGATCGTATTCTGAACTGGTAATCTTCCAGTTAGAACTACTTGCCAGTCGGGTTTAATCATCTATATTTGGGACTCACATAATACTTGCACTAATTTTTTACCTGATACAAGTTTAAAAGGTATGTTATTTGTAACCTATTTTGATTTTATTTTTCTAAGGATTTCTTCTTTGTTGTTGTTCATATCGATATGAATCCCATCAATTTTGTTTTTCAATTCCTGGTCAAGTCAAAAGTTAGATAATTTATATTTTCTTATTTAGTCGATTGTTCTTTTTTTTCAATTGTACATTGTAACAGTTAGGTCTAATTCTTATATATATTTTCTATTCAAGTATCCGTAAAAATAAATATATATATATATACAGTTAGGTCTAATTCTTATATATATTTTCTATTCACGTATCCGTAAAAATAAACAACACATCAACACTACACTAGCAAAACCGAAATTTGTTGTTTATCAATGCTAATATTGAAAGTTTTGAAAAATCAATACAAAAATCGCGCATCGCGGGTAAAAAAACCTAGTATATATATGAGCCTATCAGAAAGTGCTCACGTGGCAATCTCTGAGCTCGCCACGTCAGCATTTTCTTACGTGTCAACACCATATTATTCCGTGTGACATGTCAGCAGCCATGTAAGCAACTAATTCGTATAGATCAGCATTAAGAGTCAAACGCATATTTAATAAAACTTTTAAAAAACTGCGAATGTTGGGATCGAACTCACGACCTACATGTTAGGTGCGTTCAGGTTTTCCACTTGTTCCATGATAGGTTTTGTTTCAAATTTGGAAAACTACAATTAATATACACTAAAAGGCGGATCACAATAGATATAAGGAAGGTGAATCATCACACCTAATTTCAACAATATTTTCACATATATATTCTCATAGAATTAATTTCATTGCAATGTATACGGATATAAAAGCTTTTTAATTAATAGCATATAATATCAAATACCTAAATTTTAGAATTTGCAGTTTAATTTAAACTAAATTATTTCCCCCAATTATTTCTCGCGTTGATTGTGCACCAAACCGAGATTAGGTGTGAAAAAAGGGGATGATAGGTGTTTTTGGTTGTTTGTTGGCGATTCCCCGAAGGTAGAGTTCGTGTCCCTTTACGCCAATCGAATATGATTGATATATGGCCGATTGAGATCGTGCCAATGATTATAGGATTTGATCTTGTTTGATCGTATACTGTGATATGGGGGGTAGTTTTGTTATTATCGGGTTTTTAAGAGGAGAAAAAAGAAGTGTCCTTCATATGTCTTGCGCCTCTCTTTTTATAAGGGAGGTTTGGCTTGGAGAGGAAGCCAAGATCTAGGGTTTTTATGATAAAAGGCCAGGGGGCTAATCTCCATATTTACCGGCCCAATTTGATAAAACAAATTCCGGCCTTATAGGGAACAATTCATATCTTTTCCATCTTCAGCGCAATCCTTCGTTACAGAGATTCTTCGTATCGTACTGTGCTACTGTTCCCTCTTCGTACCGCAGGAGGGATATGTCATCAAGCCCCCCAGTCCAAGGGAATGTTTTTTGCCAAATAAGCATTGTCTTGGGCTATTCTTGTGACTTTACTAATTCTTGAGGACGCGTTTTGATAACTGGAATCAGAAAGTCTTGTTTTGTCAGTACACGTATCTCGAAGCATTCTTATCAACGGTTAGGTTTTTATTCCTCCACCGATATATAAAATTTCTCTCCGCTTTTCAATTATACTTCTGCAACTTGTCCCATCTACTTATTGTAAGTCTTCTTTTTCTGTCGTCGCCTACTTTTCACGTTTTATATATTTTGGTCATTTTCCCAGATCCTCCATTGCTTTTATCAAAGAATGACGTCTAAAAGAAATATTGCTGATATTGGTTCCTCTGCCGCCCCCTGGATAATTTGGCCGTAAAGAAGGGAAAAGGTCTTGCTGATCTACCCTCTGTTTCTTTTTCCGGAAACACCGCTCGTAATTCATGGAGGAAGAGTTGCTTTCAGAGGATATGAGCGAGCGGAAGAACCTTTTGATTAAGGGGTTATGTCGAGAATATGAATATTCTCAGGACATGTTGAAGGAATCTAACCTTGTGGTTGGGGATTTACTGGATAGGATTGCTGCTCTGGAAAAGCGGTTGACGGAGCAGGATGTGGAGGTGAAGGCTCTTCGCACAGGTTTGGAAAGGCGTCATGATGAGCTTTTGCAGAAGGATCTCGAGAATGTGGAACTCCGGGAGGAGGTAAGGACTTTTGTGAAGAAGGTAATACCTCACTTGTACGGGACTCTTGCTACAGGTCCACAGGTGGTCGATTTGATTGATGCCATTGTGAATTCTTCCAAGAAGAAGGGTAAACTGTCTGCCACCCATTCCGAGCATTCTCCTGAGTATATGGAGGCAAAGGAAGTGTTTGACCAAGCTATTTTGAAACTGGCAAGTTATCACAGCAATTATATTTATGATATTACGCATCTTCGCAACTCCGGGGCCTACGATTTTTTAGTCGTGAAGCCTCGTTTTGATTAGTTTTTATTGTTATGGAACTTCGTGTATCAGACTTTATCGTCCTTGTTTTATTCCATATTTTTGTGCATATTTTTGCGTAGAATTGGGTTATCTGTCCAGGCGTCCCTGTCAGTTTGTTCCCTTATGGAGGTTGCGACCCTCTATATTAAGACGATAAGTCTTTTAATTAATGCTTTGTCCCTCAAGGGGCTGTTGCTTATTTTTTTTTTTTGACAACTGAGGCTCGTAGCCGTATGTTTGTAAGACTATTTAGTCTTATATTAAAGTTTGAAGACTATTGGTCTTTTGAGACTATTGGTCTTTTGCGATATTCCCCATAAGGGTTTTTTATTTCAAAAAAGTATCTTAGCTTATACATATTATTGGAAGAGAGAAAACTTAACAGTAGAATCTTCGCAAGTTCGAGCTATTCCAAGTCCTGTCGACCGGAGCCCCTTCGGGTGTTTCGAGTTTATACGCTCCGTTCCCGAAGGATGCCTGTACTCGGTACGGGCCTTCCCATGTTGGTCCCAACTTCCCCGTGTACTCTTTTTCACTTGCGCTGTTTAGCCGCAACACATAGTCTTCGGTTTTAAAATTCGTGGGATTTACTCTTTTATTGTAGTATCCTTCAATTTTCTTTTTAAAGGCAGCTTCTCTGATGGCTGCAATCTCCCTTCGTTCTTCTAGTAAGTCCAAGTCTATTCTTAATTCCTCAGAATTTCCTTCTGTGTTTAGCATCCTGTAGGTGGAAACTTGGAATTCTGCTGGGGCGACGGCCTCCGTTCCCAATGCTAAGCTGAATGGGGTTTCTCCGTTGCTCCTCTTTGGTGTTGTTCTGTTAGCCCAAAGGACCAATGGTAACTCATTTATCCACCCTTTGTGACTTCGCCCCAATCCTTTTTCTATCCCCTTGATTATTTCTCTGTTGGTGACTTCCACCTGTCCGTTTCCTTGAGGGTGGTAGACAGATGTGAATGATTTCTTGATTTGTAATTGTTTACAAAATTCGGGGAAAACTCCTTTAGCGAATTGTGGTCCGTTATCGGATACTATTGTGTGTGGTATCCCAAATCTGCATATGATGTGTTCCCATACGAATTTCTTCATTTGATCTCCATTTGTCGCAGCGAGCGGCTTTGCTTCAACCCACTTGGTGAAATAATCGATGGCTACCACCAGGAATTTTTTCTTGTTTTGAGCCTCGGGGAGTGGTCCTACAAGATTGATTCCCCACTGTATGAAGGGCCATGCTGAAATAACCGAAGTCATATCATTCTTCGGCTGTCTTGGGATGTTGGCGTGTAGCTGACATGCTTCACAATTCTTTAGCAGTGCTGTAGAATCCTGATGCATGGTTGGCCAGAAATATCCTAACCTCATTGCCTTCGTAGCGACAGACCTTGCTCCTGAATGAGCCCCGCAGATCCCTTCATGTATTTCTCGGATAATCATTTCTGCCTGCTTAGGCCCTGCGCAACGGAGCCATGGCGTGACGAATCCTTTTTTGTATAATTTTTTGTCGAGGATTTTATATTGCGGAGCCTTAACCCTTATTTTTCGGGCTTCGTCTTTATCTGCCGGGAGTATCCCACTTATTAGGAATTCATAAATGGGAGTCATCCAGTTTTTTCCTTCCTCCTTAATAAGGTCTGATATCTGTTTTTCTTCAATTGACCTTTCTTTTAAAACTTCCACTAATACCTGTTTCCCCAAATGTCCAAACGTGAGGGAAGCTAATTTGCTCAAGGCATCCGCTTTTTTGTTTTGATTTCTTTGAATGTGTTCTATTTCGAAATGGTTGAAACATTCTATCAATTCTTGTACCTTCCGTAGGTAGGACTTCGTTGTGTCTTGTTTTGCCTCATATTCCCCTTTTACTTGGCATGCTACCAATTGAGAATCAACGTATACTTGGATATTTCGGATCTTCATATCCCTTGCGATCCGCAGCCCCGCTAGTAATGCTTCATATTCGGCCTCGTTATTTGTTACTTCAAATTCAAACCTTAATGCATAGGTGAATTCTTTATTGTCTGGGCTAATTAACATGAGGCCGGCCCCACAACCATCGGAGCTGGCGGCTCCGTCTGTATACAATTTCCAGGTATCACTTTCGACATTCCCTATTACTTCCAGTGACACAGAATGTGTCATCGAGTCCTTTCCTTCGTGGATTTCACTAATGAAATCGGCCAACACCTGTCCTGTAATTGCGTGTCTGGCTCTGAACTCTATGTCGTGCTCCCCTAGTTCGATAGCCCATTTAGCCACCCTTCCGGATTTCTCTGGTTTCAACAGTATCTGTCTTATTGGTTTGTCAGATAGCACGACAATAGGGTATGCTTGGAAGTACCTTCGTAACCTTCGTGCTGCATGAACCAATGCTAGGGTGAGCTTTTCTAATTCTGGATAGTTGGCTTCTGCGCCCTGCAAAACTCTGCTTACAAAGTAGATTGGTATTTGCTGCCTGTCCCTTTCGGCCACCAACACTCGCTGACGCATTCGGGCGAAGCTGCCAGATATACAAAAAGTGTTTCTTTTGGTTTTGGGGTTGTTAGTGTCGGTAAGTCTGCGATGTATTCCTTCATTTGCTCCAAAGCTTTATTCGCTTCATCCGTCCATGCGAAGTCCTTATTCTTGACGCAACCTTTTAATGTTTTGAAGAAAGGGAGCTGCTTGTCAGCTCCTCGAGAAAGAAAACGGCTAAGCGCGACAAGTTTTCCATTCAAGCTTTGGGCTTCCTTGATCGTCTTTGGTGCTGAGATTTGTTTCAACTTGTTCACCTTAGAGGGATTCGCATGTATGCCTTTATTGCTGATGTAATATCCCAAGAATTTTCCTTCTTCTACACCAAAAGAACATTTTTTAGGATTGAGCTTCATGTTTATCCTTCGGAGATTTCCGAAGGTTTCACGTATGTCCTCTATGAGGCTTTCCTCATCTCTGCTCTTGATGACCATATCATCGACATATGCCTCCAGGTTTCTTCCTATTTGTGTGATGAACGCCTTGTCGATCAACCTTTGGTACGTAGCCCCTGCGTTATTCAGGCCAAACGGCATTTTTCGGTAGCAGTAAGTTCCGTTGCTTGTATAAAACGTTGTCTTATCTTCGTCCTCTTTCGCCATCTGTATTTGATGGTACCCTTTGTATGCGTCTAAGAAACACTTCAGTTTGTGTTCCGTTAGTGATTCTACCTTCCAATCGATTTCAGGCAGGGGGTAGCAGTCTTTTGGACATGCCCTATTTATATTTGTGAAGTCGACACACATCCGCCATCCCCCATCTCCTTTCTTTACCATCACTGGGTTAGCAATCCAAATCGGGTAGGCGGACTCTCTTTTTATCCCGGCCTTCAGTAGTTCCTCTACCTCCTTCCTAGCAGCCTCGTCTCTATCAGCGGAGAGGCGGCGTTTTTTCTGGTGAACCGGCTTTATATGTTTTCGTTCATTCAAACGGTGTTCCGTCACGAAGGATTTTCCTTCCAGTGTGAGGATCCTAGGGACCCCAATCATGTCCTTGTACTCCCATGCGAAAATATCCATATTTGACTGTAGTAGCTTCCGGAGCTTATATTTACATTCGTCTGAGAGATGGATACCTATAGAGACCGTCTGGTCCGGAAAGTCTGGGTTGACCACGATCTTCGTTGTATCTTCTTCTCCTTGTGGTTCCTTCGGTGCGGAGGAACCTCCGTCTTCTATTCTTTTCACGTCATTGATTTGCTTCGTTGGCTCATAGGATGAGCAAATCGTGCCTACCCCTGTTTCGGATCGAAACTTGACGAGCCTATGGATCACTGAAGGTACTATTTCCATCCGCTGCATCGCAGCTCTTCCCAAAAGAATATTGTAAGGTGAAGGAGATCGCACTATCGAGAGGTCCAGTGTTTCGGTCCTCTCATGTATCCCATCACTGATAGTGACGTCTAGGTCAATTTCCCCCAGCGACCATGCATGCTCCCCCGAAAAGCCAACTAATGGACCTCGGGAGTCTAATTTTCGTGCTCGTAGGGCATTTGGTAATTTGAGGAAGCAATGTTCAAAGATGACGTCGCATTCGCTTCCGCTATCTAGGTAGACCCTCCGTACCTCGATATTAAATATCGTGGCTTGGATAATGAGGGGGTGGTTGGAAGGCTTATTTTTCCCCAAAGGAGGGAAATAAAAACCTTCTGTCTCAACTTTAGCCAGATCTGAGTGATCGGTTGTCATCTGACTGATCGCCAAAGCGGATCTCCTGTTTTTCAGAGGTCTGTTTTTGTTTTTCTTCACCATTTCTTGCGGCGTGAATGCACAAAAATCCTTGTCGCGGGTCTTTGATTTTGAGTTGGGTCCCACGGATGGCGCCAAATGATTGTGCACCAAACCGAGATTAGGTGTGAAAAAAGGGGATGATAGGTGCTTTTGGTTGTTTGTTGGCGATTCTCCGAAGGTAGAGTTCGTGTCCCTTTACGCCAATCGAATATGATTGATATATGGCCGATTGAGATCGTGCCAATGATTATAGGATTTGATCTTGTTTGATCGTATACTGTGATATGGGAGGTAGTTTGGTTATTATCGGGTTTTTAAGAGGAGAAAAAAGAAGTGTCCTTCATATGTCTTACGCCTCTCTTTTTGTAAGGGAGGTTTGGCTTGAAGAGGAAGCGGTTTTTATGATAAAAGTCCAGGGGGCTAATATCCATATTTGACTGTAGTAGCTTCCGGAGCTTATATTTACATTCGTCTGAGAGATGGATACCTATAGAGACCGTCTGGTCCGGAAAGTCTGGGTTGACCACGATCTTCGTTGTATCTTCTTCTCCTTGTGGTTCCTTCGGTGCGGAGGAACCTCCGTCTTCTATTCTTTTCACGTCATTGATTTGCTTCGTTGGCTCATAGGATGAGCAAATCGTGCCTACCCCTGTTTCGGATCGAAACTTGACGAGCCTATGGATCACTGAAGGTACTATTTCCATCCGCTGCATCGCAGCTCTTCCCAAAAGAATATTGTAAGGTGAAGGAGATCGCACTATCGAGAGGTCCAGTGTTTCGGTCCTCTCATGTATCCCATCACTGATAGTGACGTCTAGGTCAATTTCCCCCAGCGGCCATGCATGCTCCCCCGAAAAGCCAACTAATGGACCTCGGGAGTCTAATTTTCGTGCTCGTAGGGCATTTGGTAATTTGAGGAAGCAATGTTCAAAGATGACGTCGCATTCGCTTCCGCTATCTAGGTAGACCCTCCGTACCTCGATATTAAATATCGTGGCTTGGATAATGAGGGGGTGGTTGGAAGGCTTATTTTTCCCCAAAGGAGGGAAATAAAAACCTTCTGTCTCAACTTTAGCCAGATCTGAGTGATCGGTTGTCATCTGACTGATCGCCAAAGCGGATCTCCTGTTTTTCAGAGGTCTGTTTTTGTTTTTCTTCACCATTTCTTGCGGCGTGAATGCACAAAAATCCTTGTCGCGGGTCTTTGATTTTGAGTTGGGTCCCACGGATGGCGCCAAATGATTGTGCACCAAACCGAGATTAGGTGTGAAAAAAGGGGATGATAGGTGCTTTTGGTTGTTTGTTGGCGATTCTCCGAAGGTAGAGTTCGTGTCCCTTTACGCCAATCGAATATGATTGATATATGGCCGATTGAGATCGTGCCAATGATTATAGGATTTGATCTTGTTTGATCGTATACTGTGATATGGGGGGTAGTTTTGTTATTATCGGGTTTTTAAGAGGAGAAAAAAGAAGTGTCCTTCATATGTCTTACGCCTCTCTTTTTGTAAGGGAGGTTTGGCTTGAAGAGGAAGCGGTTTTTATGATAAAAGGCCAGGGGGCTAATATCCATATTTACCGGCCCAATTTGATAAAACAAATTCCTGCCTTATAGGGAACAATTCTTATCTTTTCCATCTTCAGCGCAATCCTTCGTTATAGAGAGTCTTCGTATCGTACTGTGCTACTGTTCCCTCTTCGTACCGCAGGAGGGATATGTCATCACGCGTAATACGCGGTTTAAGCATATTAAATTTTCGTTATAACTTACACTAAAAGTTATGAATAAGACACTTTGAAATTTGATGATACTTTTATTTTAAAAAAGTATTTTGTATCAAAAATTATTAATAGTTAATGTATGTTAATTATATCTTTTATAAATTAATGTAAAGTATAAGCTAAATGTAAATATTAGCTGCTGGAAGATTTATATATTAGAGATAAACATGACATGTTAAATTTATATAGTATCATAATTTAACAAACATAGATAAAACCCTAATTTTGATTTTAGGGTTTTGAATAATGCTACGTTAATTGAAAACCCTAATTTTGATGCCGCCGCTGCTACTGATCAATCACCTCCACGATTGGCTACTTTTGTGCTGAACTATGATCTGAATAATGAAGATGGGGTGCCGATGGGGGGTGGAGAATTTTCTGGTTTTGGATCTAAGCTTCATTCGATCGATCATGGGGTTTTTTCTCAAAATAACCTAACCGAAAACCCTAATTTCAATACCACCACCACTCCACCACCGTCAGCCGCCACTGATATAACAAAAACTCAATTAATTGATGGAGCTACTGTGGATTTGATTGACGAGGGTCTGAATTTGATTGATAAATCACAAGATGCAGATATTGATAAAATTCTTGTCGAAAACTTTGCTGCACCACCACCTGTAACCTCTGCGGCTGTTCCATTGAAGGTAGGAGGGGGTTCGATTGGGGGTGGGGTTGATCTAGATTTCACTAGTGATGCTAAACTGACCGGTTCTAGGGTTGATGTGGCCGAAACCCGAATTGAAAAACCTACCGTCTCCGTGCAGCCACCATTAACCACCGATGAATCACCGTCAATTGAAGATAATGAACGAATTGATGAACTATTTACCATCCTTAAGGATGGAATGGAAATGCTTAATGATGGTGACAAACTACTCTCTAAAGATCAAGTGGCCGAATTGAATAGGATTTTAGTTGAACATTTGGCTAAAAACCCTAATTTTGATGCCACCATTGCTTCGGCTGTCACCCGTCGTGTGAGCCCTCTTGACATTCATGAGGCCACGGGTTCAGATTCACAGCCACGGGTTCCACTTGTTCATGAATTCGACAAACACTTTGGTGTTGAGCTTCAAACCGAAAAATCTTATGACAATTCAA
The DNA here is from genome assembly GCA_034093135.1 of Erigeron breviscapus. Lineage (NCBI taxonomy): Eukaryota > Viridiplantae > Streptophyta > Magnoliopsida > Asterales > Asteraceae > Erigeron > Erigeron breviscapus. The sequence goes on along the minus strand of CM067175.1, from coordinate 53,673,295 downwards.
GTGACACGGCCACCATGGAAAAAGTGGCTGATTCTTGGGATAAAAATGTTATATCGCATGTTGATGATGGTAGGAACTTGAATGACTCGACTGGTGATGGTTTGAACTCGACTGCAGAAACACCTTTGCATGGTTTACATGCAAAAGGTGGTGCTTCCTCTGTTCCTCCTATGCCGGATCCTCCTAAGTTCCCTCCAGGTGCTACTTACTTCAAGCCAGCTACAGATCATGCACATGACATTCCTACTGCTGCAGATGATGTATCTAAGCATGATGTCACCCCGAATGATCTTGGTGGACACCCGGACAGTCCCAAGACATAGCAGCCTCGCACTTATGCTTCTATTTTTCAGGATGCTACTAACATTCGCAAAAAAGGTACATTGAGATTCATTCCCCCTGTTATTACTTCTGGTGTTCCTAGAGCTGTTATTCCACGTGATCTTTTGTTGCAACAAAGTGAGTGCTGGAATAATACTTTAGTTGGTCATTTCGTTGGTAAACGTCCTGCTTTCCCTTTTGTGCAATTTCATGCTAATCGTTTGTGGAAAAAGTTTGGTTTGGAGGATGTGATCTTGAATGACCAGGATTTCTTTTTGTTTAAGTTCAAGTCTGAACAGGGTCAATTGCATGTGTTTGAGAATGGGCCATGGTTATTTAATGATATTCCCATCATGCTTAGGAAATGGGAACCTGAAATCTGGTTTGACAAACCGGCTGATAATAAGGTCGCTCTCTGGGTTAATATTTATGATTTGCCAGCCATTATGTGGAATTATGACATTCTTAGCCATTTGGTCAGTTCTGTTGGTATCCCTTGTAACACCCCAACTAAGGCGGAACAATGAGATGTACAGAAAGTCGAGTATTCAAAACAAAGGATTATAAATAACATTCACCATAGCTTTATTTAATAAAAGAATTTTACATATGCACAATCATGTGAACCAATCCCCAAGTACAATGCGTCCACCGTACTTGGATATTAAGTCCACGAGACAATTAACAAATACATGAAACGATTTACTAAAATGATCAAGGCGGATTCCATTGCCCATCACAAAGTTTGATCTTTGACTCCAAAGTGCAATGCAAATAATCATGATGCATACAATTCCTCAAAGCTAATGCTAAATCCTGAAAAGCATGAAGAAAAAGTGTCAACTACGAAAACGTAGTTGGTGAGTGCATAGGTTTGCAAGTAAATCTCGTTACATATCCATTTCAAAACAAACTTAGAAAATATATTATTTCATATCAATTCACCCAAACCACATGACCGACAAAAATTCCCATATCAAACCATCAAGTTTTCAAAATACCATAACGTCATTTCAAAGAGTTGAGAATCCATGGTAATTTATAAAGTTCTCACTTGTCAAATTTATCTTGAGAGGAAAATATATCAATCGATTAATCATACATCATACCAAAACCATTCGGTCATCAATAGTTCAATATCGCCAATTTCAACAACTTTCAAGATTCCATATAATAATAATAAATGGGTCGTGCCATGGAGACGACCAATAATATATATAAGTAGATTAGAGCACCCCTAGGCAGACCGGAGATGAGGGCGGCCACTTAGGCGGCCAGTCAACCCGCTGCCATCTTGGTGAGTGAGGGGACGAATCCTAGTTGTGCAACCCTCTAACTACAGGCCTCAATGAGTTAATAGTAGTGTACAGGTGTAACATCCCGAACTTTTATTTAACGTTTGACTAATGCCGTTAAGTCAATTTGGGGTGTCGCTAAGTCTTTACTTAATATTTGAATGTAGTTATGTGTGGTTAACGTAGATAAAGTAGTTAGGTTTAAAAGCCTAAATTTTAATGACGAATAAAAGTGTGATTAATGTCGCTTAAAGGCTATGTAGTGCCTTTTAATGAAGGACTAATGTTGTATATGGTCAATAATGCAGTTTGTGGCCAATAATGAAGGGTTTAGAAGTCCAGGGACTGATTTTGACATAGGTTGAAATCAAAAAACGGGATTAAGGCTTTGATGGGTGTAATTAGGGTTGATTAAGCAGCCATTAGCAAATAATAAAGCAATTAATCCTTTCTTGAATCCTAAAGCAATTAATCCTTTCTTGAATCCTAAAGCAATTAATCAAGTATTGGATCAAACGATTTGGTGTTGTAAATTGATCGATCATCTAGTCAAGCAGGTAATCATGGATGTATTGATTGTATTTTCAGATTTAGAGGTTGTTTATTTACGAAACAAATCTGATTATAAAGGAATTTAGCAAGTAATTAGGGCTTAAAAGGTGTTTTGGTTAATTAACATTCAAAATGGTGTTAAACGAGTCTATAATCGATCAAGTTAATCAAAAGATGTTTATTTGTGTCAAAAACATGTTTGGAAAGAAGCCTTGATCGATCAAAATCTGGAAAATTGATGAAGTTAGTCGTTTTTGGATTTCTGGACGAAAATATGATTTAATTCGTAACTGTGCCTAAGTACGTCAGCCGAGCTACAATCATGCACATGACATTCCTACTGCTGCAGATGATGTATCTAAGCATGATGTCACCCCGAATGATCTTGGTGGACACCCGGACAGTCCCAAGACATAGCAGCCTCGCACTTATGCTTCTATTTTTCAGGATGCTACTAACATTCGCAAAAAAGGTACATTGAGATTCATTCCCCCTGTTATTACTTCTGGTGTTCCTAGAGCTGTTATTCCACGTGATCTTTTGTTGCAACAAAGTGAGTGCTGGAATAATACTTTAGTTGGTCATTTCGTTGGTAAACGTCCTGCTTTCCCTTTTGTGCAATTTCATGCTAATCGTTTGTGGAAAAAGTTTGGTTTGGAGGATGTGATCTTGAATGACCAGGATTTCTTTTTGTTTAAGTTCAAGTCTGAACAGGGTCAATTGCATGTGTTTGAGAATGGGCCATGGTTATTTAATGATATTCCCATCATGCTTAGGAAATGGGAACCTGAAATCTGGTTTGACAAACCGGCTGATAATAAGGTCGCTCTCTGGGTTAATATTTATGATTTGCCAGCCATTATGTGGAATTATGACATTCTTAGCCATTTGGTCAGTTCTGTTGGTATCCCTTGTAACACCCCAACTAAGGCGGAACAATGAGATGTACAGAAAGTCGAGTATTCAAAACAAAGGATTATAATTAACATTCAAAATGGTGTTAAACGAGTCTATAATCGATCAAGTTAATCAAGAGATGTTTATTTGTGTCAAAAACATGTTTGGAAAGAAGCCTTGATCGATCAAAATCTGGAAAATTGATGAAGTTAGTCGTTTTTGGATTTCTGGACGAAAATATGATTTAATTCGTAACTGTGCCTAAGTACGTCGGAACGAAGATGAAGTTCGTACGAAGATTAAGTTCGTAGAAGTTCGTACGAAGATTAACTTCGTATAAGTTCGTACGAAGATTACTTCGTTAGCTAATTCGTACGAAGATTAACTTCGTTAGCTAAGTTCGTACGAAGATTAACTTCGTTAGCTAAGTTCGTACGAAGATTCTTCGTAGTAAGTTCGTACGAAGATTACTTCGTTAGCTAAGTTCGTACGAAGATTCTTCGTAGTAAGTTCGTCGAAGATTTTCGTTAGTAAGTTCGTACGAAGATTAACTTCGTTAGCTAAGTTCGTACGAAGATTACTTCGTTAGCTAAGTTCGTACGAAGATTACTTCGTTAGCTAAGTTCGTACGAAGATTAACTTCGTTAGCTAAGTTCGTACGAAGATTACTTCGTTAGTAAGTTCGTACGAAGATTAACTTCGTTAGCTAAGTTCGTACGAAGATTAACTTCGTTAGTAAGTTCGTACGAAGATTAACTTCGTTAGCTAAGTTCGTACGAAGATTCTTCGTTAGTAAGTTCGTACGAAGATTCTTCGTTAGCTAAGTTCGTACGAAGATTCTTCGTTAGTAAGTTCGTACGAAGATTAACTTCGTTAGCTAAGTTCGTACGAAGATTAACTTCGTTAGCTAAGTTCGTACGAAGATTACTTCGTTAGTAAGTTCGTACGAAGATTACTTCGTAGTAAGTTCGTACGAAGATTAACTTCGTTAGCTAAGTTCGTACGAAGATTAACTTCGTTAGCTAAGTTCGTACGAAGATTCTTCGTAGTAAGTTCGTACGAAGATTACTTCGTAGTAAGTTCGTACGAAGATTAACTTCGTTAGTAAGTTCGTACGAAGATTAACTTCGTTAGCTAAGTTCGTACGAAGATTAACTTCGTTAGTAAGTTCGTACGAAGATTACTTCGTAGTAAGTTCGTACGAAGATTAACTTCGTTAGCTAAGTTCGTACGAAGATTACTTCGTAGTAAGTTCGTACGAAGATTAACTTCGTTAGCTAAGTTCGTACGAAGATTACTTCGTTAGCTAAGTTCGTACGAAGATTACTTCGTTAGTAAGTTCGTACGAAGATTACTTCGTTAGCTAAGTTCGTACGAAGATTTTCGTTAGCTAAGTTCGTACGAAGGCTATCTTCGTAGTAAGTTCGTGAAGATTTTCGTTAGCTAAGTTCGTACGAAGATTCTTCGTAGTAAGTTCGTACGAAGATTAACTTCGTTAGCTAAGTTCGTACGAAGATTACTTCGTTAGCTAAGTTCGTACGAAGATTTTCGTAGTAAGTTCGTACGAAGTTTTCGTATAAGTTCGTACGAAGATTAATTTCGTTAGCTAAGTTCGTACGAAGTTTTCGTATAAGTTCGAGAATTGAACGTTTTAGTTCGTACGAAGATTAACTTCGTTAGCTAAGTTCGTACGAAGTTTAAGTTCGTACGAAGGTTATCTTCGTAAGGTGTAATTCTGGAATTTTACGTAGTCAGTCTTAAGGTCGTTCGAGAGTCCGTTTAAGATTCCAAATGACTTATACTTTATATGTTAATGAACGATAGGTGTCGGAGGTTACTGATAAGCATTATTAGCTACTTGTTTGTGCGCGTGTGCTACAACCAGGTAAGATACACTACTTTGACACGCTGAGGGATCAACTAAAAGCTGGTTTCAAATCGTAAACACTTCCATTCGGTACCTTATTATTGCATGTGGGCATATGGGTTACTTGGGAGGTATTATGGGTTATGCAGTTGACCATGAGACCTGAGATGTAGTACCTATTGTAGTGTAATGCAGGATTGCTTAATGTAGTATGTAGCTATGCAGTTGATGTAGTTTAATGAAGTATCTTGATATGTATGATATATAGAAATGAAGTTGATGTGTGATATGCATGCTTGACTTGTACGCCTAGTTCACTAGACTTGCTAGGTTGCTATGTCACTTGCACGTTTAAGGATCCAAACGTAATGAAGTTAAAGTGTGTGAATGTCTAGGAATGTGTGTTACCTAGACTATATGTGTGTGAATGTTTGGGAATGCAGGGACCCAATCTATATGTGTGAACGTGTGATGTGTGTTGTGCCTAATAAAACTTGTCTAATAATGAAGATTGTTTTAATTGGACAAATGCTTTTAAATTAAGTGTTATCTTACTTAGCTATTCTTATAGCTAACACTTGCTTCTTAATGTGGTTGTTCCCTCAGGTTTAGCTTGATGGAAACTAGATGCAGGACGTGTGAGCTTGGGTAGATGCAATGCAGGAGCCTTAGCTGCTTTCTTTAGACATTCATTACATTTCGTATTTAATGTCGAATTTATGTAGTGATGTGTGAACGGTTGTTTTATGTTGGGCAACCGTTGGGTTTTCATTTGAACTATTGTTTGATATGGCATGTAACACCAAATAAATGCAGAAACCGAAATGTTTCTATCGGTTTTGACTTTTACAGTCTTTACTTCCGCAATTTAACACCGTTAGGTGAAAAGTTTTTGAAAACCCATATTTTTAAACGACGGGTGTTACAACAGGGGACCACCGTTTGACAGTACTCAAGCTCATCATATAACATATAACACGTTGAACATACAATATAATTCCCATATCATTATCATTGTTTCAAAGAATCATTTCATAAGAGAAAGTCATTTTAATTAATCATGCTTTTCACCCCGCAAGTAAAACATACAAAAGAGTTTGAAAGGGGGCTATGACTCACCTTGATATGACGCACATCATAACCACTTATCCAAAATGGGTACTTCCCATCTATTGCTTCCTTGATCATATATTCCATCATGGTCTTCAACCACATTTCAAAGCCAAGACTATCCCTACGAGAGGACTAATATACGTAAGTTCCTATCTTAAGCCATCACTTAGAAATGCCACTTTCATTATGTTGTCATCAATTATGGGATCCAAGTGTATTGCTAATATTCGCATCTTTTTGGTTGTAGAGAGTGATGGTGTGAAAGGTCACTTTCATTATACATGTAGTTATAAGTTGTTAGATTTTCGGTAACTTGCCTTCATTTGTGGTTTCGTTTGGCATCTTAGGTTATCATATGGGAATGCCATATTAAGTTATGTTCTCTTAAACATTATTGGATGTGTAACCAATTTTAATACGAATTAACATTTGTGATATCGTCTTATAGTTTGGTTAATGTAATTACTTATGTCCATCTCACTTAATTATATTTTGTGTTACTTTGATTACACTTATCTTTTAACTCACATATTTCTCGATATGTCTTATGATTATTCGGGTTCATGAAATTCGTTTAAGTGTTATGGGCCATTACCCATTGGGCTTAAGTGTCATGGGCTTCTAAATGCTTTGGGCTTAAATTAGTTATTGGGCTTAACCTTATTTGGTTATGTAATTACTTATGTCCATCTCACTTAATTATATTTTGTGTTACTTTGATTACACTTATCTTTTAACTCACATATTTCTCGATATGTCTTATGATTATTCGGGTTCATGAAATTCGTTTAAGTGTTATGGGCCATTACCCATTGGGCTTAAGTGTCATGGGCTTCTAAATGCTTTGGGCTTAAATTAGTTATTGGGCTTAACCTTATTTAGGTTATGTGCTTAGTGGGTTTTATTGGTTATTGGGCTATATGGTTTATTGGGCCAAGTGGGCCTACTGATTTAGGGTTCAATGGGTTTATTATTTGGGCCGGGTTAGCCCATTATGGTCCTTAGTGTATCTTTTAGCCCATTACACAAATTATTGGTTTACTTCAGAATTTTCTGTTTTTACTTCACATTTTTATGAAATGTTGGCTACTGTTTTGGGGTTAAATCGAATTATTTGGACCCTCCTGATTTTTATACCATAACCTATATGTGTCCACTTATTTTGTAATTTTTGTCTTAATTTATAAAGAATGTTTACTACCTCTAAATATTTTTATAAATGGAAGTGGTCAAAACAGTCACTGTTTTGCATACTCGAAAGTTTTATAAAAGTTCTTTGGGTTTTGCTCTTAATAAAAATTCCATGATTTTATTTTACGTTTAGGACACATTGGAATTACTTTCCACCAAGTATGGCCTCCTGGAACCTTATGGATTAGGAGATAAAAGCTGTTAAGGTTGATAAAATATTCAGACAAAAATGCAGTTTTGACCAGTTTTAGTTGAAAAATCACATCTTTTGTTTGGTTCAGTATTTTTGAGTGATTCTAGTTGGTGGTTAAACTTAACTCGTTTATCTACAACTTTTATTTTGAAAGTTTTGCTTAAATCGGCACTCACATGTTCAGTTTATCCTTTCCAAGACAGAAGAATGATTCTGTCAGAAAGTGTTTTGGTTAACACAACCCACCAATGGTGTTGGTTGCTTGTTTTAGCCTCTAAATTACCACTAACAAGATTATCACTTCATTTTGTATCTCTTAACATCAAATATACAGATTTCAAACAATTCCAAGATCATCAATCATCATCTATACTTGAACTTTCACCAAACAAAAATCAATAAACTTGGTTCTTGCAAAACTCATCCAAAAAGTGAATGCATGTGGCCATCTAACCATTTTAACAACAAAACTTTTATTAAATCTTTCTTGCAACAACAAAATGAGTTTATTTATGAAAAATCACAGAAAGTAAGCTTCATTTTTATCAACAAAAACCGATTTTGTAAAGATCCATCAACAAATTTGAAGCTTTGTCATGAACTATCACTTTTGGGTCTTATTTGAGTTGAATCCTTGAATCTTTCCTCTAGATCTTGACATGCAATGGCATGATAGGAAAGATTCTATCAACATGCCCTCATTAAGTGTATTCTCAAGAAGAAAATCAAAGAAAACAAGATTTTTGATAAAGATCTTTTAGTATATACAAAAACAAGATAGATTAAACAAAGAGATGATGAGTTATACCCTTGATGAATTCGGATTTATATATATATATATATATATATATATATATATATATATATATATATATATATATATATATATATATATATATATATATATATATATATATATATATATATATATATATATATATATATATATATATATATATATATATATATATATATATATATATATATATATATATATATATATATATATATATATATATATATATATATATATATATATATATATATATATATATATATATATATATATATATATATATATATATATATATATATATATATATATATATATATATATATATATATATATATATATATATATATATATATATATATATATATATATATATATATATATATATATATATATATATATATATATATATATATATATATATATATATATATATATATATATATATATATATATATATATATATATATATATATATATATATATATATATATATATATATATATATATATATATATATATATATATATATATATATATATATATATATATATATATATATATATATATATATATATATATATATATATATATATATATATATATATATATATATATATATATATATATATATATATATATATATATATATATATATATATATATATATATATATATATATATATATATATATATATATATATATATATATATATATATATATATATATATATATATATATATATATATATATATATATATATATATATATATATATATATATATATATATATATATATATATATATATATATATATATATATATATATATATATATATATATATATATATATATATATATATATATATATATATATATATATATATATATATATATATATATATATATATATATATATATATATATATATATATATATATATATATATATATATATATATATATATATATATATATATATATATATATATATATATATATATATATATATATATATATATATATATATATATATATATATATATATATATATATATATATATATATATATATATATATATATATATATATATATATATATATATATATATATATATATATATATATATATATATATATATATATATATATATATATATATATATATATATATATATATATATATATATATATATATATATATATATATATATATATATATATATATATATATATATATATATATATATATATATATATATATATATATATATATATATATATATATATATATATATATATATATATATATATATATATATATATATATATATATATATATATATATATATATATATATATATATATATATATATATATATATATATATATATATATATATATATATATATATATATATATATATATATATATATATATATATATATATATATATATATATATATATATATATATATATATATATATATATATATATATATATATATATATATATATATATATATATATATATATATATATATATATATATATATATATATATATATATATATATATATATATATATATATATATATATATATATATATATATATATATATATATATATATATATATATATATATATATATATATATATATATATATATATATATATATAATAAAATAATATAATATTAGTAAATATTTATGTGTTAAGTGCAAATGCTAGCTCTTGCAAGATATAAGTGTATGTATGTATGTATTTCGTGTATATATATATATATATATTGGTACTAAACTTTATAAAATTTCTTAATGTACCTTCTATTATTTGAGTTATTGATTACATTTTGGATACATAGGTACTTGTTTGTTAGATTGAATAATTATAAAGTTGTTGTTACTTTACATATTCTCGAAGTTGACTTGATTAATTATAGTTACATTCTTATAAGATTGTCATTAATTCTTCACTTTGAGATTGGCTTATGTTTGGCATTTCTAAGATGACTAGCTATCTTTGGGCATTCCATTGAACTAGAGGGCAATTATAACTATGCCTTAATATCTAGAAGGTTAATTCTCTTAATAAACCTCTAGGGAAAAATGGTTAGGTAAGTCCAAGTAAATTATCCTCGTCGAAAATTGAGGGTTGTTACATCCCTATTGCTGTTAATAGATATACTACTGAAATGTGTGAAAACAAGAAAAGTAGGACAGTATTTGCTAGAATTTTGGTTGAGTTTAACTCTTTGAGAGATATTCCTATGTTTTGCTGAGGCTGAGATTTTAGATTCTGTGAGAAGATTCAGACTTGAGTATCATTGGCTTCCTCCTAGGTGCTCACATTGCAAGATTTTCGGGCATAAATTTGATGAGTGTAGTGTGAGACCAAGGACACAGAAAGAGATGGAAGCCCGTATGGCTACTGCAGCTCCAGCATCACAGGTTGGTCCATCAGGGACCAAGGATGGTCCATCAGGGGCTAAACAGGTTGATCCAGCAGAGGCCCAGGCAGATGATGGGTTTCAGAAGCCCAAGAGACGTAAGAGGAGGCCCAAAAAAGCCCCTTCTTTTTCTATTCCTAAGCCTAAGGTCATGTATGTTCCTAAGAAGACACAAGATTCAAAGGGAAAGGCTCCAGCATCACAGGTTGGTCCATCAGGGACCAAGGATGGTCCATCAGGGGCTAAACAGGTTGATCCAGCAGAGGCCCAGGCAGATGATGGGTTTCAGAAGCCCAAGAGACGTAAGAGGAGGCCCAAAAAAGCCCCTTCTTTTTCTATTCCTAAGCCTAAGGTCATGTATGTTCCTAAGAAGACACAAGATTCAAAGGGAAAGGCTCCAGCATCAGCTACTTCTACTACAGCCACAACAGATTCATCAGCTCCAGTGAGATTTCCTACTGCTCCAGCTTCAGTTCCTCAGAGTCCACTCCAGATTCATACAGCTACTACAGTTCCAGACACTCATTCAGGTACACAGGCTACTACAAATCATGATTCTATTCTTACCCCTCCTGCACCTGGTGTTGAGACTAGGAACCAGTATGAAGCACTTTGTCAGATTAACACTGATGAGGTTAGTACTCCCTCAGTTGAGCCTATTGTTCCTGCTGAAGATGATTTTGAGGATGAGTCTGATAGCGATGAAGTTGAAACCATTGCAGGTGACACTGATCCGTTCATGTAGATGTTTGGTTCATAAAATTGACTACTAGCTTTGTTTTCATTCTTATTGTTTATATTGCTAGTTCGATTGTTCTTGGGTGTCCTGGGCCTGTCCAGTCACTCACTTGATTCATTTCCTGCATCACGGGTCCCCTTTATTTTTTGCGGGGGGCCCGTGGGGCATTTACTATGTAAATGTTTAAGTCAACTGGCATTCAGCCATGTTGCCTGTTCTTATTTGTGATTTATACAATCTAACCAGGGGTGACGGCCTTTTACCGGAAAAAAAACAAACATAGATAAAAGATGTTGAAATATGATGATGTTGTCAGTTTTAAAATCGTTTATTGTTTTCATTATTATTCTAAGCACCATAGACATATTAATATCTTTTATTTAAATATCATATGATACTAACAATGTAAAACTAAATACGTATAACCAATTACCACTCATTTACCATTTTCATATTTATATCATTAAAATAATTATTTTCTATAATTATAAAATGTATGAAATGACTTATTAAATTAGAATTAAAACTATAAAGTTTAAAAAAAGTATAAGACATCAGCATTTTAATCTAATGGTTCTAATTAAAATTTAAGTTTTATCTAAATACAAACTTCTACATTTTAAAAATAAAATTTTTCTTTTATATCTCTACTACTTTATAAAAATTATCATACTATCTCTCCTAACACTTTTCAACACTCTCTCTCATAAAAATGTCCTCATGCAAAATTACCATTCTACCCTTAATGAATTAATTAATTTCCTTAGAATTAATTAATTCTCTCTATTTTATTCATTAATTTAAACATTTTCACTTAAAATACCTATAATACTTTTAATGAAATAATTTATAACATAGATCCATCAACTCCTAAAATAACTACACTATCCCTTTTACATTAATTGTTTTACAATAATAACCACACTGTCACCACCCGTCACGCCACCACCACTATCAACCACCGCCGTCAACACCACACCGCCGCATTGCGCGGGTAAAATGCTAGTATATATTTAGAGATGTGTATTAAATATTGTTTCACATACAACTCTAATCACAAACTCCGAACTACTAGGATTTATCGAACATCAATGTATTTAATTATTTACAAATGCTTTGATTTAATGTTGTTTTTTATTTAAATTTTCAAAAAAATAGTTGGTTTTTACATTTTTAACTAGATTTTAGGACCGTGTCTAATACATTGGCTTACGACGGTATCAATATTACATGTTAATTTATTATAGTTTAACAAAATAGTTTATTATTATTGGTAATAAAAATTTGATCTATATACGAAAACTTTGAGTTTTATATTGATATGATTTTAAAAATATGTTAATCGAAGTTGTTTACTGTGACATGCTTAGCGATATTTGAATATTACAAAATCATAATATGTCCATCAAAATTGTAGATTGTACATACTTAATGATATTTTAATATGAAAAAAAAACATAGTAGTTCATTATCATTTTATTTATTTTTTTGTTACACAAGGTGTATTACATTCTTATTTTACATTATTGAAAATAAAGTATTATTTTTAGATGAAAAATATCTTAAATATTTCAATTAGAATATAACAATGTTATATATGATTCCTATAAAGATTATATTTAACATGTTTTGTTTTTCTTATATGTGTCATCACAATTAATAAAAAAAATATTCAAATAAGGATAATAGTACAATTACTTTTAAAATCTTAATATATTTACATTAAATTTATTTATTTTAATAATTAATTTTATATTTATATAATAGAACGTACTATTAAGATATATATTAACTATTATTTTATTGAATATATGTTAGTAATTATTCTATTGATATATATTAGCTATTATTCTTTATTTATTATATTGGAATTATTATTGGTTAGAAAATGTAAATTTGTGATAAAAAACAAAAATGTGTAAATTAAAGTCAAAATTAAAAACAAAAGTCAACTTTAAAAAAGAGTGTGAATTGGTTGATTAGTTATTAGATCAACTGTGTTTTAGTATAGTAAAATAATAATAAATCATGGATTTATATGTTATAAGTCGAAATCATTGCTTCTTTATGTTTAATTTAGGGCTTTTATATGTCTTTGCTTAGAAAAGTGGACAACTTCATATATATAATGTAAATTTCAATCTGAATGACTATTTTTTTTTTATAGAGATATCTATAGAAATGCATATAAGGGTGCGCCTGTAAAAATATTGCGTAGAATAATCCTTACTGCTTAGTAAAGGATTTATCTATATAGTAGAGTACATTTATTCTACCTGTTGTTTGGTCCATTTGAATTGGTCATCTTAAGAGTTTGTATATAACGTGCACCTTAATTATATGGACTATGTACTTAAGTCCTCATTAACCCTCATTATATTGTTCACCTTTATTATTGTTTTCGTTGTTTGGAAATTATAAGTTAAGTTAGTTTGAATATAACTTCTTTAACATTACTTAACAGTTAACACTGATTGTTTTATTGTTTATTAACACACGAGAAGTGTGTATCAATTAACATTTGCATTCTTTTTAGGTTAAACTAGCACCGTATCTGTGCAATGCGACAGTGGTCGTGACGGCGACGGTGTGGTGGTTGGGGCGACTATTGGTGGTGGAGACGACGTCGATTGGTGTAGATAATTAATGATATAAAAGTAACTGACTTAAAGAGTTAACGGAGATATTTGATAAGATAAATGATTGATAGTATAGTTTAATCATTAATGTTAAGGGGATAGTGCATGTGAAAATATTTTTAAGGGGTTAAGTGAAAATATTACAAAGTACCGATAAGGAAGAACATTCTAGACATTTCCCATGTAACTTTCGACAAGGGGGTGTTTTTTTAAGGAGTATAGATTAGTTATTGCAATAAAAAAAACTGTAAAAATGGTTTTATTTTATATATGTAGCTAATGAAAAAAGGTTTGGGAAAATTATTTCAGGTCTATGTGTTAAACTTGGAACAAAAATAAGCTAAAAGAGGCTTTTGTGATGTTAATGAAATAGGAATTGCACGTACTTCTCCCACGTAAGATTTTTAAATTCTAAAACTTTTTTTGTAAAATTTATATATGTTGATCAACTTTAATTTTTAATCTTTATATATATTTTCATTTTATCTATTAGATGACATCTTAGCCATTTTAAGCTTTTTGTCATTATTATTGACATATTTTCTTTATTAGTCAAAGCAATTCATTTCACCAACATATGGATATGAAAGTAGAATATGATAAATGTGAAATGCTACATTGATCATCGAGTTTGATGGTTTAATAGTTTTTTTTATAAGCTAAGCTAAACGCTTTGAAAATCATTTATAAATTCTACCTGGGAATGTTCTGAAGCTATTTTACATGAAACATTGATAGTGTGCCTATGTTGCATCAAACTTCGATTATGTTTTAATGTAAGCTTGGGGCACGAAAAGTTTGTTCCGGCTCCTAAGCATATACTTTTCCCAAGTTCATACCCTAAATTTGTTATACTATTTCTTATGAATAATAAATAAAAATAAATTCCATAAGATATAGTGATGACATATTTTAATCACGAGCATATTGATTCAGTAAACTACTCACTTCAAGTTATACAAAATTTTGTTGTAACGCATGGATATAACCTATTTTATTGTTCATGCCAAATGAACATATAATTTATTATATATAGAACTCACAAAAGACCGGTGCAACGCACGGGTTTCACATAGTTAATCTATATAAATATATGACGCCACTTAATGACAGGTCAACCTTTACTAACGGTCAAAGTTAACAGAATTAGAATAAAAGAGTTCGGGATGTTACAATTACCTACTCCTTAAAAGGATTCTGTTCCCAGAATCTACTCAGCTTTAACTAAATGAGTGTAATGATCCTTAATCACAAACTCAATCTTCCCTATCAAGCTTTTCCCACTACTATATTTTCACTAAATCAAAACCAGATCAATCAACTTCCTACAAAACCTCTTCTTCTTACGGTTGAAGTGTAACACCCATACTCAAAAGACACCCCCTTTCGCTAAAAAACCAACAAACATAATCTTTAAATTGATTTATGATCCTAACATAAAAACACCTTTTTAATCTATTAATTCGAAAACTTAACATATTAAATGTGTCCAGTATATAAATGTAAGTTAAACCCATTTTTTTCCAATATTATATCTTAAACAAAAATAGTTGTTATTTCCCGCTGCTAGACCATGACTCAAAAACAATAAATAAAATAATAAGTTTTTTTTTTTCCCTCTCTTTTTGTCAACCACAATTTCATGACAACAAACCCCTTTTTATTAATTTTACTTATTTGAAATTTCTTTGTTAATAGAAACTGCATGGAAATACACAAGTATCTATTTTTGTAAAAACAATACCTTTCTTCTATGTCCTCCCTTACCCCAAACTCCACAAGTTTCATGATTTCTCATATCTCCAATAAATAAACAAACAAAAGTAATGTTTCGTTTCCTCTTTGATGACTCGACCAAAACAAGAAACACAAAAAGACTTTTGCCATCCTCTGATTATACAAGAAGGCACCACCATTAGTATAGTATATAATTTTGGCTCACTTGAGACTTGAGTGACTACACAAATCAAAACAACCTTCCCTTTTTAATATAATTAGCAGCTAGACACCATCACTATTTTATACCCAATCTCAAGTGTCTTCTGTTCTCCCTTTTCATTCGAATACCACTAAATCCCAAAACAACAAATAAAATTTTATTGTTATGCTTATGAAAAAGTAGGAACTCAAATGCTTATGGCGGCTAGGAAGGAAAGATGCAACCAAATGTTTGTCTCTTTATTTTCCTTTTTTTTATAATTATTTGTTATGCGGCTAGAACAAAGAAAGGGGTTATGGTATATAAAGTGCATTCAGAGTATTGAACCGAGTAAATTTAGTCTATTTATTTTTGAACGGTATTAAAGTCGGAAATTTTTTTTAGAAATAGACATAATTTAGTGTGTTTGTCAAAATAGTTTTTGGTAAAATTTTTTTGTGAATCTAGTAAATCCGGTAATTCGAAAACCGGATTCACTTTTTTTGGTCAAATCCGGTGATTGTAAATCCGGAATAGAATTCAAAAAGTTAGTCCGGTAATTCGAATACCGGACTAGAAGAACGTGTAGCTAGAAGACAAAAAGTGGCAGACGACTTGCAGGTTGGCAGACGACTTGCATGCTTGAACAGTGGTGTATGGCACGTTGATCGAGTCCGGTATTTTCAATTACCGGACTCGATTTTTTATTATATATTTTTAATATATATATGTATACAAGCAGCCACTATATCAATTTCTCCATTCCTTCTCATATATCTCCCTCAAAATACATACATATCTATAAAAATGGCTGGCCAATCATCGAATGGTGGTGGTGCATTCCCAAACATGACTAACTTTGGAATGAAAAACAATATCCGGGAACACAAGCGTTTGGATAACATGGATAAAACGGAGTTGGCATGTTTAATTCAACGGTTAAGTGCGAGAAAGGCGGCTGTCGAAGCCGAGATTATGAACACTATGAATACATTCACCGTAATGATGGTGACAGTGACGTGTCGTCTTCTGATTGTCGATTTGGTGGCTAAAATAATCATTGTAATTTTAATTATTAGGATTTATGTAATTTGATTAAGTTTTAGATAAAGTATCTGGTTTTTTTAGTTTTTAATGTTGGTTTTATTTGTTAACATCTAATTAACTGCACCATAATTGGGTTAAATGATGATGAAGATGCCATTTTTTTAAAAGAATTTAGTTGAATATAGTAGGTGTTTGAAAGTATATAATGAGTACTGATAATGTTTAATGTTTGAATGTTTGAAAGTATGCTTCTGAAACACAAAATACACATCTAATATATAATAAGGTTACATTAGTTAGGGTTTCATGATATAAAGACACGTGTTAGGTTTTTTTTTTAATCCGGTATTACAAAACCCGGATTCAAGCTCGTCAAACAAGTCGTATGCCACTGGTCTGCCACTTTTGTCTTTATACCACACGTTCTTCTAGTCCGGTATTCGAATTACCGGACTAACTTTTTGAATTTGATTCCGGATTTACAATCACCGGATTTGACTAAAAAAAGTGAATCCGGTTTTCGAATTACCGGATTTACTAGATTCACAAATTTTTTTTACCAAAAAACTATTTTGACAAACACACAATAAATTATGTCTATTTTAAAAAAATTTCATTAAAGTCGTAGGCCACTAAGAGCAAAACTAGGAACTCATTTTAAAACTTAATTATTAATTTATATTCAGATAGATTTTTGTTCACTTGACGGGCGTTATGACCCATGGTTTAGACGCAAGAAACTCTAATCTCATTATCTACAATTAATCCCACTTGGTCTTTGCAATCTTTTTAGTTGCAGTTGTCTCCTTTTTCTATCATAATCGTAAACGGTACGTAATTTAGTAAGGTAGTTTACAAATTAATGAACCCTAAGCTATAACACAATTACTTAACTCATGTATCAAAATTAATCAATCTTTTCACGTTAAAATTCATAAAGTCCTAACCTATGGTTAACCACTCAAGCTTCTTTATTTCAACTAAATATACGACTCTGCGAATCCTCGGCTATGACAACAGTTAAAACTCGAATCCTCGGCTATGACAACAGTTAAAACTCGATCAATTTTAGCTTAATCAACATAGATTAAGCTAAACAAAGCATATACCTTAGAAACAAATTTATATTTTACGGAATTATATCCTTAAATAACTCGCACTAGACATAGACGAGTTTTCAAGCAAATTGCGTGCTCATCATGGAAAGATCATTTGATTAATCAAGTATCCGTATATCTAAGCAAAAACCACTTGTTTTTTTTAAAGATGACTCACAAATTAAAAATTTATGACAACATCGCAAGCTCGTACCATCTGAAAAGAAGTCTAAAATTTTCCAATGTTAACACTAAAGTATATCTAAACGAAACGTCAAGCTTAATCAGAACTCTGTTCCATTATTTCGCATAGCTCCTCAAGGAATTTTCATAAACGGTTTATCTGAGAGGGTTTATCTGTTTCTCAAGAAAAAATACACCATCTCGTGAGTATTTTGTTTTTGAAAAGTACAATTAGGACAAGACTCTTTTACAGTTAAATAATAGCAAAACCTTTTAGGTTATAATGGTTTGAACTGCAACTATAACATGACAAGAGGTCCCTTAATACTACGAATTGCTATCGCTATATGATCTTTTATGAGATCGGCAGCTACACATCTCGAAATATGCAGTAAAATTATTATTGATGGCTAGAAAATGCCTTTCCTTTCTCCGCTCACGAAAACCCCAAGACCAAACCAAACAATCTCTATTTGTTCCTTCTTCTTTTTGCCGACTCCTACTACTCCGAGAACACTTAACACCCTTCTAATCTTATTAATTAGATAGCAACCTCAAGTAATTTCACTTAATGACTTCTGATTGGACAGTATAAGGAATACATACTACATTAGCAAACATTAATTGTAAACATTTATCGACATGACCCACTAAATGGAAACACACGCTTGAATTAGTCTACATAAATGACACCTATTTTATTCTACATAAGCAATATATATAACCCACCTATTTAGTACATATAATTATATGTCACACATAATATTCACATAATAAATAATCACCATTAACTACATAAGGTTATAAACACAACCTATTAATCACACCTACTCAAATTCATCCCACATCGGTCAACACAAGCACAGCGACAAACACACTCGTGTCATAATACATTTGCAATTATGTTCCGGACCATAATTGTAATTGTACCATTTCGCATGCGTGTTCACTACCCCACCTGTGTATCGCCGATTACACATACTCCTCCTCCTATGAGAATCCTCAAATCTACTCATTCACCCTAATCCCACACCTCATCTATATCGGTCATTATCACTAACTCAGTGAGCTCGAAATAATGACCACCACTAGCGTCATAGTTTTATCGATTTCATTCACCACTTTTATTGCTACATAAAATATCACGTTTCAACACTCGATCTTCCTAGTTAATAACTTTTTTACTATTCCACATTCACAAGACTTATCAATTTTCGACAAAGGGAATTTTGCAACACATCTTAAAAGAAATCACCAGATAATACAACAAAAGATTTAGCGATGGAATAAGCGAGAAATAGGATAAATAAGGCTAATTAATCCACATAATTATACATATCAACAATTAAATACATATAAAGCCTTAATCCTACTCACACACGCATCCCAAACCCGTCCTAAAATCAATCTCCCTAAGGCTAAGGCCCAATTATCTAAGCTCATATGCGCAATATATCACTGGTTTAAGTCCAAGACCAACAGCCAATGGTTCGCTTAAACTACTGCTCTGATACCATCTTGTAACACCCTGCTTTATAAAAATGTGAATTTCAAAAAAAATTCAACTTTAAACATAACACCGTTAATAAAATGTGGAAGCGACTTTTAAAAATCCCAATTGATTCCTAACGGAAATCAATAAAACATAATGAATGTCTCAAAAAGGTGTTACCAACCAGTATCATCACAATAATGTAAATGAAATCCACAATCACCCTCAATAATGAGGGTCAACATAATAAAGGCTAAAGCGGCTAAATAAATAAGTCTACCTAATGATGCAACTATGGGTAACTAAAGCCAACGTCCAAAAGCTCTAGTAAAAGCTACCCATCTCACAAGCAAGCTACCAAGCCACTGATCATTGCCTAACCTGAGGGCACAACACATTTTCACAAAACAAGTGTCAGCTATTAAAGCTGAGTAAGATAACATGTTAGTATAAATAAAAGGATTGCCAATTAAAACACTTTAATAAATCAACTCATGCATATATAAAGGCACAAACACCAAAGTAACATAAACTGCATAATAAGGATTATCAAATCCTACAATGTGCCTAGCAATCATCTATAGTCACCAATATCCACATAACTGCATAAGCTACATAAATCACCAAAGGTTATGCCATGATAAACTACATAAAAAGGTTGTGTGAGGCGGCTAAATAGCCAAATATGGAACCTCACACCCGACTTGATGGGTAGACCTTACGGTGGTCTATCTATGTCGTTATGGATAGGCATAACCAAATCCATGAGTATTCCGTTAACACCAGGTGATCAAACACGTCACCCGAAATACTCTAATCACCAAGTTGTATTCACAAGAGAACATGATCGGTGTCCCAAGTGACGCCATAGCACACTCCGCCTAAATAGACGTCATGTGGGTTAAGCTTAACTCTTACACCAAAGCTCGAGACTTTCACCAAAAGATATATTAAAAATATATCACACCAATATCCACATAACAGTTTTAGGGTCCTTAAGTGTGCACGTGACATGGCAACTTAAATCATGTCTAGTGTACTATGTGTTCAAGTCCACATAATGCATTCAAAGCTCAAACAACCAGCTACATATATAAATCATGCAATAACAATCTCATTCCAACATAAACATGCGTAAGCAATACCCAGTCAACCCCCCTCATAATATCCCATACCCAACATATGCATGAGATAAGAGTTAATTTCAAAAATCGTCCTTGTGGTTTTACCAAAAAATCACGTTTCATCCTTTAAACTTCAAAATGACACTGGTAGTCCTTTATACGCGGATAATGGTCACGTTTCGTCCTTTAGTCGACCGTATAAAGGACGAAACGTGACCATCATCCGTTAGATTAAAGGACCAAACGTGACCATCATCCGTTAGATTAAAGGACGAAACGTGACTATTATCCACGTATAAAGGACTACCAGTGTCATTTTAAAGTTTAAAGGATGAAACGTGATTTTTTGGTAAAACCACAAGGACGATTTGTGAAATTAACTCCATGAGATAATTATAAAAACATAAAAGAGGAGTTTAATTATTAAAACTAAGTTTTGTTGTGTCCCTCATGTGTCAAAAGTAAGTTATCTTACCTTTTGCAGCTTTACACATTACAAATACTAATAGTTTACCAAACTTGTTATGTATTCCCGACAACCTATAAACGACCAATGATTAGCGACTATATAAACAGACACAATATCTAGGTACGGGTCAACTACAATATAAACATTAGAGACTAACTTAAACCAAACAATATTATATATCTACATATATATTTTTAATGATGATTAAGCAACAAATTTAAACAATGCTTGTTTCCCTTTTCATTGTTCTGCTCGACATCAGAAGTAAACACAAGGACCATTCTATTGTGTTCTTGTCATATTATTTCCATTTACCTGCTCATGAAGTGCAATGACACCACAAAAGCTTTTTGATAGTATTATATGTATATAGTTTTTGATCTACTATGCAACTAACCAAGACACAAAATATATTATGACTATTTACTTTCTTTCTGACTAGTGCAAGACCACAAGACAATACCAAAAACAAGGACAAGTCTCTCCTTTCTTTTTTTCTTTATTTCATAACAATTAGAAAAGGAAAAAAACACATATCTTTATAAATATAATTTCGGCGATATATATATGAGTTATGATCATTTGAAAACTAAAATTTTCGTGAAAACTAGAAAACTGACCAAAACACACTGTGATCTGAATTTAACACAATGTATTTAAATTTTTTTTTTAGAAAACACATTTTGTTAAGTTCATATCACAAAGTGTTTGCACAATTTTCTGATTTTCACGCGCTATCAAAAACACACTGTGATTTAAAACTTAACACAATGTGTTTTTGGATTTCACAATAAACACATTGTGTTTTTAGAAAACACAATTAAAACACATTGTGTTAAATTCAAATCACAGTGTGTTTTAATCTGTTTTCTAGTTTTCACAGAAATTTTAGTTTTCAAATGAACATTTCACACATATATATATATAGAGGATAAAGATCCTGGAAGAATGTGTCTCAAGGAGAGAAGGAAGAGAAGGTCCTATGGGCCAATTAGAACGCGCCATGTGTCAAATTAAATTAAAACACGCGGTGGCAATTTTGTAAATAAATCAAACTTTTATGAAGCTTGGTCAGCCTGGGTTCTGGGCCAGCTTGGGTTCTGGGTCAGCTTGGTTGGTCAGCTTAGTCAGCTGGGTTGGGTTGGGTCAGCTTGGGTTGGGTTGGGTCAGATTGGGGTTGGGTTGGGTCAGCTTGGGTTGGGTCAGTTGGGGTTGGGTCAGTTTGGGGTTCGGTTGGGTCAGCTTGGGGTTAGGTTGGATCAACTAGGGGTTCGGTTGAGTCAGCTTGGGGTTGGGTCAGCTTGGGTTGGGTCAGCTTGGGGTTGGGTCAGTTTGGGGTTCGGTTGGGTCAGCTTGGGATTCGGTTGGGTCAGCTTTGGGGTTGGGTTGGGTCAGCTTGGGGTCTGGGTCAGGTTGGGTCAGTTTGGGTCAGCTTGGTTAGCTTGGGTTGGGCCAGCTTGACACAATCTACACATAATCTACACAAATGTAGATTAATCTACACAAATGTAGATTATGGGTTTTGGGTCAGCTTGGGTTCTGGGTTGGGTCAGCTTGGGGTTGGGTTGGGTCAGCTTGGGGTCTGGGTCAGGTTGGGTCAGCTTGGTTAGCTGACCAACTAAGCTGACCCAAACCCAAGCTGACCAAGCTTACCAACCAAGCTGACCCAGAACCCAAGCTGACCAGAACCCAGGCTGACCAAGCTTCACAAAAGTTTGATTTATTTACCAAAATGCCACCGTGTGTTTTTTTTTAAAGCCACATGTCACGTTCTGATTGGTTCATATAACCTTCTCTCCCTTCTCTCCTTAACACACCTTCTCATTTGATCTCTCTCCTATATATATATATATATATATGTATACTAGTTATATTTTTTTTTTGAACGACAAAATTATATTAATATTAAAAGACAACTAGCAAGATGCTAGCAGCCAACAAGTACAATTACATATTACATATTCAGATAATACGACGAAACAATTCTATCAAATTCCACCAATACAGATAAGCATCCCTCGTGTCGGTCGATAAAGGATTGGCTAACCATTCAATCCAGCTCATTTCTATTTTCTTGTATCTATTTCGAAACAAAAAAAAAAAGATTATAATAGACTCAACGAGAATCATCTCCCTTTTGTTGGTAGTATTATAAACTACCTCGTTCCTAACCCTCCACAATCCCACCATGTCGTATAAATAATCGTGATGATTATTTTCTTCGCCAATGAACTAACAGACAGAGACATAACATGATCCAAGAATCCTATTTGATAAATGCTAAAAGGTAACTGTATGTTGAGCCATTTAGATAAAGAAATCCACACTTTTTTTGCAAGTGAGCATTCGGACAACAAGTGATGTACAGTTTCTATTCCATTACTACACAAGGGGCAGATCAAAGAGTTGTTGACGATACCTCGAAACCATAGGTTGATGCGAGTTGGGAGACGATCCTTTAGAACCCGCCACACATGGATGTTAACCTTTCTTGGGACAATCTTGTTCCATCTCGTGGAAATAAAATCACGAGGAAGCCTAATATCGTCAAGGTGTTTGCGTAGACCATTAACCGAAAAAGAGTCCATTTGAAAGCCATCCCAAATCCATCTGTCTGGCATGGGCACAATCGTGACATGTGCTATGTTATCACAAAGTTTCCTAAACTGTTCTTCTTCTATCCCGCCCTTTATAGGGCGTCTCCAATTCCAATTAAAAGACCGCCCATTCCATCGTTCTCCAACTGTTGCATGTTTAGAAAGTTCCAACTGGAACAACCGCGGGTATTGCACAGCTACAGGTTGATCACTAAACCAGGTATCATGCCAAAAGCTGGTCGAATTTCCATTGCCAACCTTCTTTTTGATTGTTGACCAAGGAATCTGCCCTTTTTCATGGAGAGTTTTTGCGATATTCTCCGCTATTTGATCAAGACCCAAAAGATACAATAAAAGTGGATTACTTTTCACTTTCCTTTCTCTGACACATAAAGACTACAATACTATCTTACCATTATATATATGTTCAATATTTTCTATTTATTTAATTTAACTACTAATATTGAAAAGAATGACAAACCATATAGACAACAAGTACATCTGTTATTTCTCTTATAACCATTTAGGCCCTAGGCATATATTTTATTTTATTTATATGCAACAAAAATCCTCAAATGAATTGGATGGCTAGAATAAATAGAAAATATGAAAGAATTCCAAATCTTAAACAACAATTACCAGAAGAAGAATTATTATTATGAATTATTCCTTAAAACTATTACAACCCAATCGAATGATTTAAACGAACAACAATCTAATCATTCAAAGATGATTAGATAAACAAAATACTTGAATATTGTATATCAATGCGATATACAATATATACAGAAAATATAGATCGAATATATGAGAGAAAGAAACTGATATTTTGTGTATGAGAAAATAATGAATCGTAACCCTAAATCTCTCCCATCGTCTTCCTTATATATGAATTCATAAATCCAGCTTTAACCCTCATCTCTTGACATTTGACAGAATGCACCCTGAACTTCCATCTTCCCAAATATACTGAATAAGCCCTCCAGCTTTGTAACTTGTCATAACCTGCACAAATTACTAATCATACAATAAGTTTATGTTTAAGTATAAATTTGATAATTTAACATCCCCCCTCAAATTTATCCTTAAACATATCAATCAACCCTAATTTTTCACATAAAAAATTATGTTGATTTATGCCTAAACTCTTTGTAAAGATATCAGCCACATTTAATTCAGACTGTATCTTAATTGTATTCAAAAATCCTTCAGAAATCTTTTCTCTAACAAAATGCAAATCAATCTCAAAATGCTTGGTTTTTTCATGAAACACTGGGTTTGCTGCTATTTGTATAGCTGCCTTACTATCACAGTGCACATCAATAGGAATAGAACAAGTAATACCAAAATCAAGTAACAAATTTTTAAGCCATATGATCTCACAAGTCACTGCTGCCAAAGCCCTATATTCAGCTTCTGCTGAGGACTTGGCAACAGTAGTTTGTTTTTTGCTTTTCCAAGACACAAGAGTATTACCAAAGTAAACAGAAAATCCTGTAATAGACTTTCTTGTAGTAACACACCTTGCCCAGTCTGAATCAACAAATGCAGTAAGTATACTGTTATTACCTTTCTGTATGTGCAGGCCCTTACCTGGAGCCTTCTTTAGATATCTAAGAATCCTTAAACCAAGATCAAAATGTTCTTGTGAAGGTGAATGCATAAACTGAGAAAGACACTGAACATAATAGCTAATATCTGGTCTTGTTAGAGTTAGATAAATCAATTTTCCAATTAACTTTTGATACACAGTGACATTGTCAAGCAATTTAGACTTACCATCTTTAGTGAATGGTTTCACAGTTTTGTTTATTTCAAGAGGTGTATGCATTGGTTTACAACCAAGCATCCCAAAATCATTTAAGAGTTCCAAACAATACTTTCTTTGAGAAAGACACAAACCACCACTGTTATTTTCTAAAACTTCAATGCCCAAAAAATATTTCAATTTACCAAGATCCTTAATTTTAAATTTAGAACTCAAAAAAGATTTCACTTGTTCAATTTCCTTTACACAATTTCCAGTGATAACTATATCATCCACATAGACTAAAAGAGCAACAAATTTCCCATCAATATTTCTAGTAAACAAAGAGTAATCAGATTTACTCTGCTTAAAACCACATTCAAGTAAAGCACTAGACAGTTTAGAGTTCCACTGTCTAGGTGCTTGCTTAAGACCATATAAAGACTTATTCAACTTACACACCAAAGTATTATTTCCATTTGAATATCCTTGAGGAATATCCATATAAACATCTTCACACAAATCACCATATAAGAAAGCATTGTTCACATCCAACTGATATAATGGCCAATTATTATTCACTGCAACAGTTAGTAAACATCTAACAGTCACCATTTTTACCACAGGTGAAAAAGTCTCATCAAAATCTATACCTGCCCTTTGATTAAACCCTTTGGCAACGAATCTTGCCTTGTATCTTTCTATTTCTCCATTTGCCTTATACTTAATCTTAAAAATCCATTTACACCCTATTGGTTCTCTACCTTGAGGTAAATTAGTTAAAGTCCAAGTATTATTTCTATTTAAAGCTTCCATCTCTTCATTCATTGCATTTACCCAGTTTACATCTTTAACAGCTTCATAAAAAGTTTTAGGTTCTACACTTTTGTTTAAATTAGTAGCAAAACAAAACAACTCAGGTTTAAGATGAGCATAATTAACAACTTTATTAAGTGGATATTTAACCTTCCCTTCTAATTGATAATCATGAAGTCTTTTTGAAAGAGTAGTGTGTCTAGTAGACCTTCTTAAACCATCATTATTAGTATCAGAAATGCCCTCAGAATTAATATTATCATTAATATTTCTATCAAAAGTTGCAGCCTCCTCTGGTCTGGTAGCCACATTTGGACTGCCACTAGAAGAAGTATTAGTGGTAGAAACAGTTGGACTGCCAGTACCAGAAGGGTTACCTTCATTTGTAGAAAAATGTTTCTTGCCTCCTTCATCATCATTGGGACTTTGATACATGGCATTATCCTCATTATCAAAAACATTAAAGAAATCTAGTTGATTTTGTAACATCCCAAAACTTAATCGTTCATGTTGACTAACGTCGTTAGGTCAAATTATAAGTCCGTGATACGTTTGTGTGGGAATATGTGTTTATATGTTTATGTGCCCTATATGTGAGATTTAATTATCTTTAATGAGTGACAATAAAGTAGATTTAAATGATGTGTAAAAGGCCTTTGTAGTGTGCGAAAGTGCTTTGGTGTGTTATATGTATCCCCAATAGGTGTTTTAATGTGAAATAAAGTCAATATGAAGTCCAGGGACTAGTTTTGCCAAAGGTGTAAAGTTAAAAACGGGATTAAGTTAAGATTAACCTAATCTAGGATCATTTTCCAGTAATTAACCTAATTAATAATACCTGTACAGCCTCTCCAATTCCTTAACTAATTTCTAAAGCAATTGATCAAGTTTTGGTTGAATTGATTGAGTATTTTGGGTTACTTTCAATTGGCTATCAAAGCAATCAGGTAATCAATGGGTTTTTATATGTATTTTCAGTTCTAAAAGATGTTTATATTTGAATCAAAACTGATTTCAAAAAGGGTTTTGGTTAATTAAGGTTTATATTATGTTTAAGCCAATTAATGTTCAAAAACGATGTTAAACGAGTTTATAATCGATCTTGATGATCAAAGGAGGTTTATATATGTCAAAAACATGTTTTGAGTGAAGCCTAAGTCGATCGATTTCTGGAAAAATGAAGAACATAGCCGTTTTTGAATTCTGGACGAAGTTAGGCTTAAATTCGTTTTAGCTTAAATTCGTTTTCTGGGATTAAATTCGTTTGTCAGAAAGAAGTTTAAATTCGTTTGAGCCATCTTCGTAAAGACTAAATTCGTTTTCTGGAAACTATCTTCGTTTGACAAAACGAAGATCATCTTCGTTTGAAGCTAAAAACGAAGGTTAAGTTCGTTTGATGTTCAAATTCGTTTAGCTAAATTCGTAAGGTTTAATGCTGGACTTTTACGTAGTCAGTCCTAAGGTCATACGAGAGTCGTTTTAAGGTCCCAAATGACTTATATTTCGTATGTTAATGTACGATAGGTGTCGGGGATTACTATTAAGCACTATTAGCTCTATGTTTGCTCGCGTACACTACTACGAGGTAAGATACACTACTTTTGTCACGCTGAGGGTGCAACAAAAATGGTTTCATAAACTATAACCTCCAAAACGGTAATGTATAACCTATATTGTGGTTGGGTTGATATGGGAGGTATTCGGGGATTAAAGATGACGATGCCTATGCTTGATATGCTTCCCCGTAAATATGTTTATGATATGATATGTTATGATGAACGGTGGTTAATGATATGTTTATGATATGATATGTATGATGAACGGAGGTTAATGATATGTTTACGATATGATATGTTATGATGAACGGTGGTTAATGATATATTGTAATGTTGTTATGTGCATGTATATGTGGCTTGTTCATCTAGAACACTAGACCTTTTTAGGTTGCCATGACACGTGCATGTTTTAAGGGCCCTAACGTGAAAAGATGATAGTGGATTAGTTTAGGTTAAAGGTGGAAATCTAAACTAAATATGATAAATGCTCGAGCTAATTAGATGTTAAGTGTTATGCATAACCTGTACCTTACGGTGGTAATAGGTACATAGTGCCTTACGGTGGTAATAGGTACATCGTGCCTTACGGTGGTAATAGGTACATAGTGCCTTACGGTGGTAATAGGTACATAGTGCCTTACGGTGGTAATAGGTACATAGTGCCTTACGGTGGTAATAGGTACATCGTGCCTTACGGTGGTAATAGGTACATCGTGCCTTACGGTGGTAATAGGTACGTCATGCCTGACGGTGGTTATAGGTATGTTAAAATGGTTGCTCGGGTGGTTCCTTGCAACAAGTCATATGTGGCGAGTAGTTTTGGGTGGCCTGATGACCCACCTAATGTCATGAACATAACGTGCTACTCATGGATCGACATTGTCTTTCCTTAAAAACGGTAACTTCGGTTACAACTTAACGAGGTGAATCAAAGTGATGAAATTGATTAGGCACACTTAGGGTTATGAACTCTATGCTTATATGTGATGTGGATATGTTTATACGGTGGTGTGAATGCCTAATTAAAATGACGTAATGCTTTAAAGTGACGATTTAAATGGATGAAATGTTTTGCTTAAACCTGGTGTTATCTTACTTAGCTTTATAGCTAACACTTGTTTCTTTCAATGTGTTGACACCCCTCAGGTTAGGCAGTGAGATGACGTGTGAAGCTTTGGCGAGAGATGGTAGATGATCAAGCTGGCTTTAGTTTACCCAATAGCTTCGCATAGACCTTATGTTATTGATTTCCTTTATGGAACTTATGTAATGACTATGTTATGATTGCTTTATATTGGGCAATCTTATGGATTTCTTTTATTACAGATTTGATGCTATTAGTAACACCACCAATGTTTTCTCAACTGTTTTCCTTAGTTGAGTATTTCCTAAATCGTTTCCGCATGATTTAACGCCGTTAGGCGAAATTTTTGGAAATCCATATTTTTACGAAACGGGTGTTACAAGTTGGTATCAGAGACGTAGTTTAAGTGAACCAAGGCCTATTGACCATAGGATTTGGACTTAAACTTAAGATGCGCATGCTAGGTATTTGTAGGATGCCTTAGCTTTAACGTAAGATGATATAGGATGGGTTGGGACGAGTGCGAGTGTGATAGGGCTTATGAGATGTTTACGATACGAAGTATGTTTTAGCCTTATCTTTGCGCTTATCGACTCTATCTTTCAGTGAAGGAAAGATGGTTAACACTCGTCAAGGCAACTTACGACGCGATGGAGTTACTGCAAGCATTACCCCACCTGTCCATCCGGGTGCAGGTGCTTCTAATGTTGCCAATGCTGCTGCTGTTGCAGCCAATACGAATAGAAATCGAGGAAACCCCCAGCAAGTCAACCAGCCAAGTCCATTAGGTCCTATGCCTCCACCTCCCGGCAATCCACCTAGAGTTAACGAAGCAGTGGTGGAGCAAATCCCTAATGCAGCTGAACTGTACAATCTTGTGCTGACTCTCCAAGCCCAGTTAGCACAGACTCAAGAGCAATTGAACAACGCTCTTGCTGAGAATGCTGAAGGAACTGATGGCAACTACTCAGTGCCATCTCACCACATTGAGCCACCAGTGGATAATGTTGTCGTTCCCCCTGTTAATGTTGATGTGGCTCCTCCTAATGTAGTTCAAGCTCCTCGATTTAAGTTCGAAAGTTTCCAGAAGTGTGGAGCTCAGAAATTCAATGGAACACTTAACGCAGTAGGCTGTATGGAATGGCTTGATGATACTGAGATGGTCTTTGAAGCTTGTGACTGTCCAGAGAATAAAAAGGTGTTGTGTGCGAGTAGAATGTTGAAAGAAGGTGCTCGAGATTGGTGGAAGAGCATTACTATTTCGATGACTCCAGATATGGTATCTGCTATCCCATGGGCTACCTTCAAGCAGAAGTTTATTGAGGAGTATATCGGGACTCATGAACAGCGCAAGATGGAAAAAGAGTTTCGTGCTTTGACGGCTGAAATTGGTAAAGTCAATGATTATGCTCGTTCCTTATGGAAAAGATGAAATTTGTGGGTCATCTATTCAGAACTGATGCAGATCAAGTCGCCTGCTATGTCGATGGTTTACCTCCAAGTTATCGAGGTATTTGTAGGCAGCATAAGACTCTAACTGAAGCAATTAAAGAATCTAAAAAGCTTGATGATGATTTTGCTGCGGATAAGAAAGTTGAAAAGAAAGAAGATGAGAAGAAGTCTGGCAATAAGCGGAGGTTTGGTGGATCAAATCGTTTTGGAAAGAAATTTAAGGGATCTTCATCGTACTCTGACAAGGGAAGGGCAGACAAGGATGGAAAATGGTGCCCTGGCTGCAAATCTATCCATTCTGGTCAGTGTTCTACAAAGACCCGCAGGTGCAATAAGTGTGGAACTCAGGGTCATACCATTGATCAATGCACTGACAAGGCTAGATGTTATAAATGTGGAGACACCAAGCACCGTATTGCAGACTGCCCACAGATGAAGAAAGATGAGGGAAAGAAGGCAGGAGCTTCCCAGGCCAAAGCCCGTGCTTTTCAGATGACGGCTGAGGAGGCAAAAGACGATGATCAGGTAGTTACTGCTACCCTTATTGTTAACTCCAACCTGCTAATGTGTTATTTGATTCTGGTGCGAACAAATCTTTTGTGTCTACTCTGTTTGCTCCTAAGTTAGACATGACTACTAGTTCTTTACGGTGCCCTATAGAAGTAGAGGTGGCTAATGGTGCGACGTCTATTATTCGGGAAGGTTATTCTGATTGTCCGATAGAAATAGAGGGTCGTTCATTTACTGCTAACCTGTTACCCGCTACCATTCCTAGTTTTGATGTTGTTCTCGGTATGGACTGGATGTCGAAAAATGATGCTGTCGTCTTATGTGCAAAGAAAATAGTTCGTATCGCTACCCCTGACGGTAAAGGTGTCTGTGTTTATGGTGACAAGAAGCCGGGAAGTGTTAAGGTGATCTCAATGATGAAAGCGCTTCGTTGTATACGGCAAACTAAGTCACATTTTCTAGCTTATGTAATTGATTCTCGTATCGCGAAGCCTATAGTTTCTGATGTTGAAGTTGTTTCCGAGTTTCCAGACGTTTTCCCTGAAGATCTTCCAGGTCTTCCTCCTGATCGTGAGGTTGAATTTTCTATTGATCTCATTCCTGGTGCTACTCCTGTAGCCAAAGCTCCCTATCGATTAGCTCCGACAGAGATGAAGGAGTTAATGACGCAAATTCAGGAACTTTTAGATAAAGGTTTTATTCGTCCGAGTTCCTCTCCATGGGGTGCTCCTATCCTTTTCGTAAAGAAGAAAGATGGATCCATGCGCATGTGTATCGATTATCGCGAGCTGAATAAAAGAACGGTGAAGAATAAATATCCACTTCCTCGTATTGATGATTTATTCGATCAACTTCAAGGTGCTTCTTATTTCTCAAAGATTGATTTACGATCTGGCTATCATCAATTAAAGGTTGAAGAAGAAAGTGTAGCCAAAACAGCGTTCCGAACTCGTTATGGTCATTATGAGTTCCTTGTCATGCCATTCGGTTTGACAAATGCTCCAGCGAAGTTTATGGATTTGATGAACCGTGTCTGTCGACCATTTTTGGATCATTTCGTTATTGTTTTTATCGACGACATTCTTGTGTATTCAAAGTCGGAAGAGGAACATAGAGAGCATTTGAGAGCTGTCCTTCAAGTCCTCAGAGAGAAAAAGCTATATGCTAAATTCTCCAAGTGCGAGTTCTGGCTAAAGGAAGTTCATTTCCTCGGCCATGTCGTCTCCTCTGATGGTATAAAAGTAGATCCTTCGAAGATAGAAGCAGTGTCGAAGTGGGAGCAGCCTAAGTCTCCTACTGAAATTAAGAGTTTTCTCGGTTTGGCTGGCTATTATCGACGTTTTATTAAGGATTTCTCGCGCATTGCCAAGCCAATGACTGAATTAACGAAGAAAGGTGTGAAGTTTGTGTGGACTGATGCTCAAGAGAAAGCCTTCACGACGTTGAAAAAGATGTTGTGTGAAGCTCCAGTCTTAGCTTTACCCGAAGGAACAGATGATCTAGTGGTTTATAGTGACGCATCCATCACGGGGTTAGGGTGTGTACTAATGCAACGAGACAAAGTTATCGCTTACGCCTCTCGACAGCTGAAGCCTCATGAGCGGAACTATCCTACTCATGACCTTGAGCTGGCTGAGGTTGAATTTTCTATTGATCTCATTCCTGGTGCTACTCCTGTAGCCAAAGCTCCCTATCGATTAGCTCCGACAGAGATGAAGGAGTTAATGACGCAAATTCAGGAACTTTTAGATAAAGGTTTTATTCGTCCGAGTTCCTCTCCATGGGGTGCTCCTATCCTTTTCGTAAAGAAGAAAGATGGATCCATGCGCATGTGTATCGATTATCGCGAGCTGAATAAAAGAACGGTGAAGAATAAATATCCACTTCCTCGTATTGATGATTTATTCGATCAACTTCAAGGTGCTTCTTATTTCTCAAAGATTGATTTACGATCTGGCTATTCTGGGGGGGGGGGGGGGGGGGGGGGGGGGGGGGGGGGGGGGGGGGGGGGGGGGGGGGGGGGGGGGGGGGGGGGGGGGGGGGGGGGGGGGGGGGGGGGGGGGGGGGGGGGGGGGGGGGGGGGGGGGGGGGGGGGGGGGGGGGGGGGGGGGGGGGGGGGGGGGGGGGGGGGGGGGGGGGGGGGGGGGGGGGGGGGGGGGGGGGGGGGGGGGGGGGGGGGGGGGGGGGGGGGGGGGGGGGGGGGGGGGGGGGGGGGGGGGGGGGGGGGGGGGGGGGGGGGGGGGGGGGGGGGGGGGGGGGGGGGGGGGGGGGGGGGGGGGGGGGGGGGGGGGGGGGGGGGGGGGGGGGGGGGGGGGGGGGGGGGGGGGGGGGGGGGGGGGGGGGGGGGGGGGGGGGGGGGGGGGGGGGGGGGGGGGGGGGGGGGGGGGGGGGGGGGGGGGGGGGGGGGGGGGGGGGGGGGGGGGGGGGGGGGGGGGGGGGGGGGGGGGGGGGGGGGGGGGGGGGGGGGGGGGGGGGGGGGGGGGGGGGGGGGGGGGGGGGGGGGGGGGGGGGGGGGGGGGGGGGGGGGGGGGGGGGGGGGGGGGGGGGGGGGGGGGGGGGGGGGGGGGGGGGGGGGGGGGGGGGGGGGGGGGGGGGGGGGGGGGGGGGGGGGGGGGGGGGGGGGGGGGGGGGGGGGGGGGGGGGGGGGGGGGGGGGGGGGGGGGGGGGGGGGGGGGGGGGGGGGGGGGGGGGGGGGGGGGGGGGGGGGGGGGGGGGGGGGGGGGGGGGGGGGGGGGGGGGGGGGGGGGGGGGGGGGGGGGGGGGGGGGGGGGGGGGGGGGGGGGGGGGGGGGGGGGGGGGGGGGGGGGGGGGGGGGGGGGGGGGGGGGGGGGGGGGGGGGGGGGGGGGGGGGGGGGGGGGGGGGGGGGGGGGGGGGGGGGGGGGGGGGGGGGGGGGGGGGGGGGGGGGGGGGGGGGGGGGGGGGGGGGGGGGGGGGGGGGGGGGGGGGGGGGGGGGGGGGGGGGGGGGGGGGGGGGGGGGGGGGGGGGGGGGGGGGGGGGGGGGGGGGGGGGGGGGGGGGGGGGGGGGGGGGGGGGGGGGGGGGGGGGGGGGGGGGGGGGGGGGGGGGGGGGGGGGGGGGGGGGGGGGGGGGGGGGGGGGGGGGGGGGGGGGGGGGGGGGGGGGGGGGGGGGGGGGGGGGGGGGGGGGGGGGGGGGGGGGGGGGGGGGGGGGGGGGGGGGGGGGGGGGGGGGGGGGGGGGGGGGGGGGGGGGGGGGGGGGGGGGGGGGGGGGGGGGGGGGGGGGGGGGGGGGGGGGGGGGGGGGGGGGGGGGGGGGGGGGGGGGGGGGGGGGGGGGGGGGGGGGGGGGGGGGGGGGGGGGGGGGGGGGGGGGGGGGGGGGGGGGGGGGGGGGGGGGGGGGGGGGGGGGGGGGGGGGGGGGGGGGGGGGGGGGGGGGGGGGGGGGGGGGGGGGGGGGGGGGGGGGGGGGGGGGGGGGGGGGGGGGGGGGGGGGGGGGGGGGGGGGGGGGGGGGGGGGGGGGGGGGGGGGGGGGGGGGGGGGGGGGGGGGGGGGGGGGGGGGGGGGGGGGGGGGGGGGGGGGGGGGGGGGGGGGGGGGGGGGGGGGGGGGGGGGGGGGGGGGGGGGGGGGGGGGGGGGGGGGGGGGGGGGGGGGGGGGGGGGGGGGGGGGGGGGGGGGGGGGGGGGGGGGGGGGGGGGGGGGGGGGGGGGGGGGGGGGGGGGGGGGGGGGGGGGGGGGGGGGGGGGGGGGGGGGGGGGGGGGGGGGGGGGGGGGGGGGGGGGGGGGGGGGGGGGGGGGGGGGGGGGGGGGGGGGGGGGGGGGGGGGGGGGGGGGGGGGGGGGGGGGGGGGGGGGGGGGGGGGGGGGGGGGGGGGGGGGGGGGGGGGGGGGGGGGGGGGGGGGGGGGGGGGGGGGGGGGGGGGGGGGAGGGGTGAAAGGCGGGGGAGGGGGGGGTTTTTTTTTTTTTTTTTTTTTTTTTTTCAAGTTTGTGTGGACCGATGCTCAAGAGAAAGCCTTCACGACGTTGAAAAAGATGTTGTGTGAAGCTCCAGTCTTAGCTTTACCCGAAGGAACAGATGATCTAGTGGTTTATAGTGACGCATCCATCACGGGGTTAGGTGTGTACTAATGCAACGAGACAAAGTTATCGCTTACGCCTCTCGACAGCTGAAGCCTCATGAGCGGAACTATCCTACTCATGACCTTGAGCTGGCTGCGGTTGTTTTTGCTCTGAAGTTGTGGCGACATTATCTGTATGGTACAAAGTGTACCCTATATACGGATCATAAGAGCTTACAGTACGTGTTTACTCAGAAGGACATGAATGCTAGACAACGGCGGTGGATGGAGTTATTAAAGGATTACGATTGTGAAATTAAATATCACCCAGGCAAAGCTAATGTGGTTGCTGATGCCTTAAGCCGCAAAGGATATGCGAAAAGTAGATTATGTGCGATGATTACAAGATTGAGTCGAATTTACTGGAACCTATTCGATTAGCTCAAATCGAAGCGTTAAAGGATGTTAATGTGAAAGCGGAGTCTATTGGGAAAAAGAAGAAGAACAGACTCCAAATGGAAGAAAATAGTCGTGGCCTTCGAACCTACAAAGGTAGAATATGGGTTCCTCTCTATGGAGGCAATCGTGAGTTAGTAATGGATGAAGCTCACAAAACTAAGTATTCTGTACACCCTGGTGCCACAAAGATGCATGCAGACTTGAAGCCGATTTATTGGTGGCCCAGTATTAAGAATGATGTGATGATGTACGTACAGAAGTGTTTGACATGTGCTAAAGTGAAAGCTGAACACCAAAAGCCTTATGGGAAGTTTCAGCAACTTGAGATCCCTGAGTGGAAATGGGATCACATTACAATGGATTTTGTGACCAAACTTCCGAGGACGCCTCGTGGTCACGATATGATATGGGTTATTGTCGACCGATTAACGAAGAGTGCTCACTTTCTCCCAGTTCGTGAGACTGCTCCTATGGAGAACTTCGCTACGTTGTATATTGATGAAGTGGTTACTAAACATGGTGTTCCGATATCGATTGTGTCCGATCGTGATGCTCGATTCGTTTCCAACTTTTGGAAGAGTTTTCAACGGGAAGTTGGTACTCAAGTTCGTCTGAGCACAGCCTATCACCCGCAGACCGATGGGCAAAGTGAAAGGACTATTCAAACGCTCGAAGATATGCTCAGAGCTTGTGTAATGGATTATGGTGGTTCGTGGGATAAACACCTACCTCTTATTGAGTTTGCGTATAACAATAGTTATCATGCGAGCATTGGAATGCCACCTTATGAGATGTTATATGGTAGAAAGTGTCGGACTCCTAGTTGTTGGTTGGAGCCCGGGGAAAAGCAATTTGCTGGACCCGAAGTAGTACAAATTACGGCCGATAAAGTTAATGTTGCAAAGGAAGCCTTACGTGTTGCTCGCGAAAGGCAAAAGTCGTATGCCGATAAGAAAAGGAGGCCGTTTGATTTTAAAGAAGGTGAAATGGTTTTACTCAAGGTGTCGCCTTGGAAAGGTGTATTACGGTTTGGAAAACGTGGAAAGTTAAGTCCCAGATTCATTGGACCTTTTAAGATCATTAAGAAGGTTAATGAACAGGCATTTCAACTGGAATTACCTCCAGAACTACACGCAATTCACAACACATTTCATGTGTGTTACCTACGTAAGTGCTATGCGAATGAAACGGATGTCATTCCACTTGAGGACGTAAGTATTAATCCCAACAAGCAGATTGTCGATGAACCTGTTGCTATAATGGGAAGGAAACAAAAGAAGTTACGACGAAAGACTATTGATCTAGTTCTCATAAAGTGGAAACACAATCACGGCGAAAGTATGACTTGGGAGACCGAGTCCGTAATGCGGGAGACCTATCCCCACCTTTTTGATGCTGAAGTGATTCCGGGGACGGAATCCTCTTAAGGGGAAGGTAATTGTAACATCCCAAAACTTAATCGTTCATGTTGACTAACGTCGTTAGGTCAAATTATAAGTCCGTGATACGTTTGTGTGGAAATATGTGTTTATATGTTATGTGCCCTATATGTGAGATTTAATTATCTTTAATGAGTGACAATAAAGTAGATTTAAATGATGTGTAAAAGGCCTTTGTAGTGTGCGAAAGTGCTTTGGTGTGTTATATGTATCCCCAATAGGTGTTTTAATGTGAAATAAAGTCAATATGAAGTCCAGGGACTAGTTTTGCCAAAGGTGTAAAGTTAAAAACGGGATTAAGTTAAGATTAACCTAATCTAGGATCATTTTCCAGTAATTAACCTAATTAATAATACCTGTACAGCCTCTCCAATTCCTTAACTAATTTCTAAAGCAATTGATCAAGTTTTGGTTGAATTGATTGAGTATTTTGGGTTACTTTCAATTGGCTATCAAAGCAATCAGGTAATCAATGGGTTTTTATATGTATTTTCAGTTCTAAAAGACGTTTATATTTGAATCAAAACTGATTTCAAAAAGGGTTTTGGTTAATTAAGGTTTATATTATGTTTAAGCCAATTAATGTTCAAAAACGATGTTAAACGAGTTTATAATCGATCTTGATGATCAAAGGAGGTTTATATATGTCAAAAACATGTTTTGAGTGAAGCCTAAGTCGATCGATTTCTGGAAAAATGAAGAACATAGCCGTTTTTGAATTCTGGACGAAGTTAGGCTTAAATTCGTTTTCTGGGATTAAATTCGTTTGTCAGAAAGAAGTTTAAATTCGTTTGAGCCATCTTCGTAAAGACTAAATTCGTTTTCTGGAAACTATCTTCGTTTGACAAAACGAAGATCATCTTCGTTTGAAGCTAAAAACGAAGGTTAAGTTCGTTTGATGTTCAAATTCGTTTAGCTAAATTCGTAAGGTTTAATGCTGGACTTTTACGTAGTCAGTCCTAAGGTCATACGAGAGTCGTTTTAAGGTCCCAAATGACTTATATTTCGTATGTTAATGTACGATAGGTGTCGGGGATTACTATTAAGCACTATTAGCTCTCTGTTTGCTCGCGTACACTACTACGAGGTAAGATACACTACTTTTGTCACGCTGAGGGTGCAACAAAATGGTTTCATAAACTATAACCTCCAAAACGGTAATGTATAACCTATATTGTGGTTGGGTTGATATGGGAGGTATTCGGGGATTAAAGATGACGATGCCTATGCTTGATATGCTTCCCCGTAAATATGTTTATGATATGATATGTTATGATGAACGGTGGTTAATGATATGTTTATGATATGATATGTTATGATGACGGTGGTTAATGATATGTTTACGATATGATATGTTATGATGAACGGTGGTTAATGGTACATAGTGCCTTACGGTGGTAATAGGTACATAGTGCCTTACGGTGGTAATAGGTACATAGTGCCTTACGGTGGTAATAGGTACATAGTGCCTTACGGTGGTAATAGGTACATAGTGCCTTACGGTGGTAATAGGTACATAGTGCCTTACGGTGGTAATAGGTACATAGTGCCTTACGGTGGTAATAGGTACATAGTGCCTTACGGTGGTAATAGGTACATAGTGCCTTACGGTGGTAATAGGTACATAGTGCCTTACGGTGGTAATAGGTACATAGTGCCTTACGGTGGTAATAGGTACATAGTGCCTTACGGTGGTAATAGGTACATAGTGCCTTACGGTGGTAATAGGTACATAGTGCCTTACGGTGGTAATAGGTACATAGTGCCTTACGGTGGTAATAGGTACATAGTGCCTTACGGTGGTAATAGGTACATAGTGCCTTACGGTGGTAATAGGTACATAGTGCCTTACGGTGGTAATAGGTACATAGTGCCTTACGGTGGTAATAGGTACATAGTGCCTTACGGTGGTAATAGGTACATAGTGCCTTACGGTGGTAATAGGTACATAGTGCCTTACGGTGGTAATAGGTACATAGTGCCTTACGGTGGTAATAGGTACATAGTGCCTTACGGTGGTAATAGGTACATAGTGCCTTACGGTGGTAATAGGTACATAGTGCCTTACGGTGGTAATAGGTACATAGTGCCTTACGGTGGTAATAGGTACATAGTGCCTTACGGTGGTAATAGGTACATAGTGCCTTACGGTGGTAATAGGTACATAGTGCCTTACGGTGGTAATAGGTACATAGTGCCTTACGGTGGTAATAGGTACATAGTGCCTTACGGTGGTAATAGGTACATAGTGCCTTACGGTGGTAATAGGTACATAGTGCCTTACGGTGGTAATAGGTACATAGTGCCTTACGGTGGTAATAGGTACATAGTGCCTTACGGTGGTAATAGGTACATAGTGCCTTACGGTGGTAATAGGTACATAGTGCCTTACGGTGGTAATAGGTACATAGTGCCTTACGGTGGTAATAGGTACATAGTGCCTTACGGTGGTAATAGGTACATAGTGCCTTACGGTGGTAATAGGTACATAGTGCCTTACGGTGGTAATAGGTACATAGTGCCTTACGGTGGTAATAGGTACATAGTGCCTTACGGTGGTAATAGGTACATAGTGCCTTACGGTGGTAATAGGTACATAGTGCCTTACGGTGGTAATAGGTACATAGTGCCTTACGGTGGTAATAGGTACATAGTGCCTTACGGTGGTAATAGGTACATAGTGCCTTACGGTGGTAATAGGTACATAGTGCCTTACGGTGGTAATAGGTACATAGTGCCTTACGGTGGTAATAGGTACATAGTGCCTTACGGTGGTAATAGGTACATAGTGCCTTACGGTGGTAATAGGTACATAGTGCCTTACGGTGGTAATAGGTACATAGTGCCTTACGGTGGTAATAGGTACATAGTGCCTTACGGTGGTAATAGGTACATAGTGCCTTACGGTGGTAATAGGTACATAGTGCCTTACGGTGGTAATAGGTACATAGTGCCTTACGGTGGTAATAGGTACATAGTGCCTTACGGTGGTAATAGGTACATAGTGCCTTACGGTGGTAATAGGTACATAGTGCCTTACGGTGGTAATAGGTACATAGTGCCTTACGGTGGTAATAGGTACATAGTGCCTTACGGTGGTAATAGGTACATAGTGCCTTACGGTGGTAATAGGTACATAGTGCCTTACGGTGGTAATAGGTACATAGTGCCTTACGGTGGTAATAGGTACATAGTGCCTTACGGTGGTAATAGGTACATAGTGCCTTACGGTGGTAATAGGTACATAGTGCCTTACGGTGGTAATAGGTACATAGTGCCTTACGGTGGTAATAGGTACATAGTGCCTTACGGTGGTAATAGGTACATAGTGCCTTACGGTGGTAATAGGTACATAGTGCCTTACGGTGGTAATAGGTACATAGTGCCTTACGGTGGTAATAGGTACATAGTGCCTTACGGTGGTAATAGGTACATAGTGCCTTACGGTGGTAATAGGTACATAGTGCCTTACGGTGGTAATAGGTACATAGTGCCTTACGGTGGTAATAGGTACATAGTGCCTTACGGTGGTAATAGGTACATAGTGCCTTACGGTGGTAATAGGTACATAGTGCCTTACGGTGGTAATAGGTACATAGTGCCTTACGGTGGTAATAGGTACATAGTGCCTTACGGTGGTAATAGGTACATAGTGCCTTACGGTGGTAATAGGTACATAGTGCCTTACGGTGGTAATAGGTACATAGTGCCTTACGGTGGTAATAGGTACATAGTGCCTTACGGTGGTAATAGGTACATAGTGCCTTACGGTGGTAATAGGTACATAGTGCCTTACGGTGGTAATAGGTACATAGTGCCTTACGGTGGTAATAGGTACATAGTGCCTTACGGTGGTAATAGGTACATAGTGCCTTACGGTGGTAATAGGTACATAGTGCCTTACGGTGGTAATAGGTACATAGTGCCTTACGGTGGTAATAGGTACATAGTGCCTTACGGTGGTAATAGGTACATAGTGCCTTACGGTGGTAATAGGTACATCGTGCCTTACGGTGGTAATAGGTATCTTACGGTGAATAGGTATGTGCCTTACGGTGGTAATAGGTACATGTGCCTTACGGTGGTAATAGGTACATAGTGCCTTACGGTGGTAATAGGTACATCGTGCCTTACGGTGGTAATAGGTACGTATAAATCGTGCCTGACGGTGGTAATAGGTACGTTATGCCTGACGGTGGTTATAGGTATGTTAAAATGGTTGCTCGGGTGGTTCCTTGCAACAAGTCATATGTGGCGAGTAGTTTTGGGTGGCCTGATGACCCACCTAATGTCATGAACATAACGTGCTACTCATGGATCGACATTGTCTTTCCTTAAAAACGGTAACTTCGGTTACAACTTAACGAGGTGAATCAAAGTGATGAAATTGATTAGGCACACTTAGGGTTATGAACTCTATGCTTATATGTGATGTGGATATGTTTATACGGTGGTGTGAATGCCTAATTAAAATGACGTAATGCTTTAAAGTGACGATTTAAATGGATGAAATGTTTTGCTTAAACCTGGTGTTATCTTACTTAGCTTTATAGCTAACACTTGTTTCTTTCAATGTGTTGACACCCCTCAGGTTAGGCAGTGAGATGACGTGTGAAGCTTTGGCGAGAGATGGGTAGATGATCAAGCTGGCTTTAGTTTACCCAATAGCTTCGCATAGACCTTATGTTATTGATTTCCTTTATGGAACTTATGTAATGACTATGTTATGATTGCTTTATGTTGGGCAATCTTATGGATTTCTTTTATTACAGATTTGATGCTATTAGTAACACCACCAATGTTTTCTCAACTGTTTCCTTAGTTGAGTATTTTCCTAAATCGTTTCCGCATGATTTAACGCCGTTAGGCGAAATTTTTGGAAATCCATATTTTTACGAAACGGGTGTTACAGATTTAAACCAGTATCATTCATATCACAACTATCAGAAATCATTTTGAAAGGAAAAATATTTTCATAAAATTTGACATCTCTTGAGTAAATAATAGTCTTTCTTTCAAGACTATAAAGTTTATATCCTTTCTTTGCATTAGAATAACCAACAAACACACACTTTTCAACTTTGGAACTAAACTTATCATTATTATTTAAAATAGTTGCAAAACTTAAACATCCAAAAACTCTTAAGTGTTTTAAAGAAGGTTCAAATTTAAACAATTTTTCATAAGGAGTTAAGCCATGTAACACAGAAGAAGGAGTTCTATTTATAAGATAAGTAGCAGTCAAGATGCATTCACTCCACATAGATAAAGGAATTCCCCCCTGAAACATAAGAGACCTAGCAACATTAAGAAGGTGTCTATGTTTCCTTTCAGCAATCCCATTTTGTTGAGGGGTATAGGCCATAGAAGTCTGATGTAATATTCCCTCATTAGTGAACAAAGAACTTGTTTTATTATTAACAAACTCACTACCATTATCACTTCTAAGAATTTTAACTTTAGAATCAAATTGAGTTTTAACAAGTTGAATAAAATGATATATATTATCAAACACTTCAGTTTTGGTTTTCATAAGATAAGTCCAAACAGCCCTAGTATAATCATCAACTATGGTTAAAAAATATTTAAAACCCTCTTTACTTGGTACCCTATAAGGTCCCCAAACATCTAAATGTATAAGATCACCAAAACATTTTGACTTATGTTCACTAAGAGGAAAAGGATTTCTGGTTTGTTTAGCTTTATGACAAATATCACAAGGACTCAAAGATTTATCAGTGAACAAATTATATTTTTTTATGAAAAACAGATAAAGCTTGGTCAGCAGGATGACCAAGTCTCATATGCCATAACAACTTAGACTCAAAAGGAGAATTAACAGAATTGCATACCACATTAGAACACATAGGCACATCATCATACACATATAGACCACCCTGCTCATTACCAGTCCCCAACAACTTCTTTTGAATCAAATCCTGTAAATAACACTTACTTTCATCAAAGCCTACAAACACTTTATTATCCCTGGCTATTTTATGAACAGACATCAAATTGACACAATAGTCTGGAACCACAAGAACATCAAATAGAATTAGCCCATTTTTAAGATGCATATTACCAATCTTTTGTACTAAAGCACTAGTACCATTTGGATGCCCAATTCTTAATTTTAAGTCAGAAATATCAACAACATTTGTAAGATGTTGTGCAGAATATGTCATATGTTGATTTGCTCCATAATCAATAATCCATTGAATAATAGATTTCAAAATATATGAATTAAAATTAAACCATGAATGTTTCCAATTCAAACTACCTGCCATATTAACTTGCAGACCAGAAGATGAAGGAGAGGATTTGGTTTCAAG
This sequence comes from Erigeron breviscapus, assembly GCA_034093135.1. Classification (NCBI taxonomy): domain Eukaryota; kingdom Viridiplantae; phylum Streptophyta; class Magnoliopsida; order Asterales; family Asteraceae; genus Erigeron; species Erigeron breviscapus. The sequence goes on along the minus strand of CM067175.1, from coordinate 53,629,908 downwards.
TAAACTCAAAAGTTGATTAATTTGATGTTGAGACAAAGAAGCAGTAGTAGAACCAGAAGAATCATTAGCAGTCACATGAGAAGAAACAGAAGAAGAGGCATGAGAATTGTTACTATTATTATTATTATTATTATTATTATTATTATTATTATTATTATTATTATATTTTATTTTATTTTCTTATTATTATTATTATTATTATTATTATTATTATTATTATTTTATTATTATTATTATTATTATTAACTAAAACATTCTTATTATTATTATTATTATTATTATTATTATTATTATTATTATTATTATTATTATTATTATTATTATTATTATTATTATTATTTATTATTATTATTATTATTATTATTATTATTATTATTATTATTATTATTATTATTATTATTATTATTATTATTATTATTATTATTATTATTATTATTATTATTATTATTATTATTATTATTATTATTATTATTATTATTATTATTATTATTATTATTATTATTATTATTATTATTATTATTATTATTATTATTATTATTATTATTATTATTATTATTATTATTATTATTATTATTATTATTATTATTATTATTATTATTATTATTATTATTATTATTATTATTATTATTATTATTATTATTATTATTATTATTATTATTATTATTATTATTATTATTATTATTATTATTATTATTATTATTATTATTATTATTATTATTATTATTATTATTATTATTATTATTATTATTATTATTATTATTATTATTATTATTATTATTATTATTATTATTATTATTATTATTATTATTATTATTATTATTATTATTATTATTATTATTATTATTATTATTATTATTATTATTATTATTATTATTATTATTATTATTATTATTATTATTATTATTATTATTATTATTATTATTATTATTATTATTATTATTATTATTATTATTATTATTATTATTATTATTATTATTATTATTATTATTATTATTATTATTATTATTATTATTATTATTATTATTATTATTATTATTATTATTATTATTATTATTATTATTATTATTATTATTATTATTATTATTATTATTATTATTATTATTATTATTATTATTATTATTATTATTATTATTATTATTATTATTATTATTATTATTATTATTATTATTATTATTATTATTATTATTATTATTATTATTATTATTATTATTATTATTATTATTATTATTATTATTATTATTATTATTATTATTATTATTATTATTATTATTATTATTATTATTATTATTATTATTATTATTATTATTATTATTATTATTATTATTATTATTATTATTATTATTATTATTATTATTATTATTATTATTATTATTATTATTATTATTATTATTATTATTATTATTATTATTATTATTATTATTATTATTATTATTATTATTATTATTATTATTATTATTATTATTATTATTATTATTATTATTATTATTATTATTATTATTATTATTATTATTATTATTATTATTATTATTATTATTATTATTATTATTATTATTATTATTATTATTATTATTATTATTATTATTATTATTATTATTATTATTATTATTATTATTATTATTATTATTATTATTATTATTATTATTATTATTATTATTATTATTATTATTATTATTATTATTATTATTATTATTATTATTATTATTATTATTATTATTATTATTATTATTATTATTATTATTATTATTATTATTATTATTATTATTATTATTATTATTATTATTATTATTATTATTATTATTATTATTATTATTATTATTATTATTATTATTATTATTATTATTATTATTATTATTATTATTATTATTATTATTATTATTATTATTATTATTATTATTATTATTATTATTATTATTATTATTATTATTATTATTATTATTATTATTATTATTATTATTATTATTATTATTATTATTATTATTATTATTATTATTATTATTATTATTATTATTATTATTATTATTATTATTATTATTATTATTATTATTATTATTATTATTATTATTATTATTATTATTATTATTATTATTATTATTATTATTATTATTATTATTATTATTATTATTATTATTATTATTATTATTATTATTATTATTATTATTATTATTATTATTATTATTATTATTATTATTATTATTATTATTATTATTATTATTATTATTATTATTATTATTATTATTATTATTATTATTATTATTATTATTATTATTATTATTATTATTATTATTATTATTATTATTATTATTATTATTATTATTATTATTATTATTATTATTATTATTATTATTATTATTATTATTATTATTATTATTATTATTATTATTATTATTATTATTATTATTATTATTATTATTATTATTATTATTATTATTATTATTATTATTATTATTATTATTATTATTATTATTATTATTATTATTATTATTATTATTATTATTATTATTATTATTATTATTATTATTATTATTATTATTATTATTATTATTATTATTATTATTATTATTATTATTATTATTATTATTATTATTATTATTATTATTATTATTATTATTATTATTATTATTATTATTATTATTATTATTATTATTATTATTATTATTATTATTATTATTATTATTATTATTATTATTATTATTATTATTATTATTATTATTATTATTATTATTATTATTATTATTATTATTATTATTATTATTATTATTATTATTATTATTATTATTATTATTATTATTATTATTATTATTATTATTATTATTATTATTATTATTATTATTATTATTATTATTATTATTATTATTATTATTATTATTATTATTATTATTATTATTATTATTATTATTATTATTATTATTATTATTATTATTATTATTATTATTATTATTATTATTATTATTATTATTATTATTATTATTATTATTATTATTATTATTATTATTATTATTATTATTATTATTATTATTATTATTATTATTATTATTATTATTATTATTATTATTATTATTCAGAATCAGAATGATCATTATTATTATTATTATTATTATTATTATTATTATTATTATTATTATTATTATTATTATTATTATTATTATTATCGTATTATTCATTTTCATTATTATTATTATTATTATTGTTATTATTATTATTATCATCATCATTATTATTATTATTATTAAGATTATCCATGATTAATCAAACAAAAAACACAAGCAAGAACAGTTAACACAAACTAATTAACCAATAACAAATAAGAAGCAGATAGTCAAACAGAGACACACTTACTCAAACACAGACAAATCAAAATAAAAATTATCAACAAATAACCAGATACGATAATAACACAAATAATCAACCAATCAACAAGTATTTTCTTCTCAAACCAAAAAAAAATTTTCTAGAAAATAACTCTTATTCTCACAAAAGTGTCAGTGACAGGATTCCTAACCTCTCATATGAAGGTAGGTCAAGTATTAACACAATTGTTTTTATGAGAAATAAGATAAAAAAATATATAGATATATATGTAAAAATTTAATTTGAGAAGAAAATAAAAGTTGAAACCAAACAAATAATAGAGATAAACGAGAGAAGAATACAAACAGTGCTTTAGAGCCGAAGGTAGAGGAACCCTAATTTACTCTTGATTCACTTAGTCAAGAGCTAAATCAGGATCTGAACAGAGAAACCCTAATTTATTCTTGATTCACTTAGTCAAGAAATAAACATAGGGTAAATAACAAAACAATGCAGCGGAAGAACTTAGAAACGGATTTCCAGAAGAAACCCTAATTTTGATCGGAAAAAAAAAACCCTAAAAAATATGATCTAGGGTTCCAAACGGAATACGCCCTAAATCAAATCAAATCGGGAACCGAATCGAATCAACTATCAATTTTTTTTTTTTTTTTTTTTTTTTTTTTTTTTTTTTTTTTTTTTTTTTTTTTTTTTTTTTTTTTTTTTTTTTTTTTTTTTTTTTTTTTTTTTTTTTTTTTTTTTTTTTTTTTTTTTTTTTTTTTTTTTTTTTTTTTTTTTTTTTTTTTTTTTTTTTTTTTTTTTTTTTTTTTTTTTTTTTTTTTTTTTTTTTTTTTTTTTTTTTTTTTTTTTTTTTTTTTTTTTTTTTTTTTTTTTTTTTTTTTTTTTTTTTTTTTTTTTTTTTTTTTTTTTTTTTTTTTTTTTTTTTTTTTTTTTTTTTTTTTTTTTTTTTTTTTTTTTTTTTTTTTTTTTTTTTTTTTTTTTTTTTTTTTTTTTTTTTTTTTTTTTTTTTTTTTTTTTTTTTTTTTTTTTTTTTTTTTTTTTTTTTTTTTTTTTTTTTTTTTTTTTTTTTTTTTTTTTTTTTTTTTTTTTTTTTTTTTTTTTTTTTTTTTTTTTTTTTTTTTTTTTTTTTTTTTTTTTTTTTTTTTTTTTTTTTTTTTTTTTTTTTTTTTTTTTTTTTTTTTTTTTTTTTTTTTTTTTTTTTTTTTTTTTTTTTTTTTTTTTTTTTTTTTTTTTTTTTTTTTTTTTTTTTTTTTTTTTTTTTTTTTTTTTTTTTTTTTTTTTTTTTTTTTTTTTTTTTTTTTTTTTTTTTTTTTTTTTTTTTTTTTTTTTTTTTTTTTTTTTTTTTTTTTTTTTTTTTTTTTTTTTTTTTTTTTTTTTTTTTTTTTTTTTTTTTTTTTTTTTTTTTTTTTTTTTTTTTTTTTTTTTTTTTTTTTTTTTTTTTTTTTTTTTTTTTTTTTTTTTTTTTTTTTTTTTTTTTTTTTTTTTTTTTTTTTTTTTTTTTTTTTTTTTTTTTTTTTTTTTTTTTTTTTTTTTTTTTTTTTTTTTTTTTTTTTTTTTTTTTTTTTTTTTTTTTTTTTTTTTTTTTTTTTTTTTTTTTTTTTTTTTTTTTTTTTTTTTTTTTTTTTTTTTTTTTTTTTTTTTTTTTTTTTTTTTTTTTTTTTTTTTTTTTTTTTTTTTTTTTTTTTTTTTTTTTTTTTTTTTTTTTTTTTTTTTTTTTTTTTTTTTTTTTTTTTTTTTTTTTTTTTTTTTTTTTTTTTTTTTTTTTTTTTTTTTTTTTTTTTTTTTTTTTTTTTTTTTTTTTTTTTTTTTTTTTTTTTTTTTTTTTTTTTTTTTTTTTTTTTTTTTTTTTTTTTTTTTTTTTTTTTTTTTTTTTTTTTTTTTTTTTTTTTTTTTTTTTTTTTTTTTTTTTTTTTTTTTTTTTTTTTTTTTTTTTTTTTTTTTTTTTTTTTTTTTTTTTTTTTTTTTTTTTTTTTTTTTTTTTTTTTTTTTTTTTTTTTTTTTTTTTTTTTTTTTTTTTTTTTTTTTTTTTTTTTTTTTTTTTTTTTTTTTTTTTTTTTTTTTTTTTTTTTTTTTTTTTTTTTTTTTTTTTTTTTTTTTTTTTTTTTTTTTTTTTTTTTTTTTTTTTTTTTTTTTTTTTTTTTTTTTTTTTTTTTTTTTTTTTTTTTTTTTTTTTTTTTTTTTTTTTTTTTTTTTTTTTTTTTTTTTTTTTTTTTTTTTTTTTTTTTTTTTTTTTTTTTTTTTTTTCTTTGAAATCGGCAACTAATCCTACCAAGCAAGTTTTGTGTTCTTTTTTTTTTCTTTGAAATCGGCAACTCTACCAAGGGTTTTTGTTTTCTTTTTTTTTTCTTTGAAATCGGCAACTCTACCAAGGGTTTTTGTGTTCTTTTTTTTTTCTTTGAAATCGGCAACTCTACCAAGGGTTTTTGTTTTCTTTTTTTTTTTGTTTATAACGGCTAGGGTATAACTTCAAGGAATGATCCGACTCTTCTTTTTGTATCCCACAAAAACTAGAAAACGAATATTTAATGGTAGATGGATTGATGAGCCTAAAGAAATAAAGACGCGATTTCGAGATCATTTTGCTAACAATTTCTCAAGTTTTGCAGGTTTGGCATTTACCGTAGATTCTTCTAGTTTTAAAACCATTGATGAGTCTCTTTCTAATGGTCTTGAAGCTGAGTTTTCGATGGAGGAAATTAAAAATGCAGTTTGGAGTTGTGGCGGGGAAAAAGCACCGGGCCCAGACGGTTTCACTTTTGCCTTTGTCAAAAAATATTGGGACATGCTTAAGACAGATGTTTACAGTATGGTTCAAGAGTTTCAGAATAATGCCACCATCCCGGTGGGCTGTAACTCCTCTTTCATTACTTTGATCCCAAAAGTGAGCAATCCAACCACTATCACTGACTATCGTCCTATTAGTCTTATTGGCCTCCAATATAAAATTTTAGCTAAACTTATGGCCAACCGGTTGGCTAAAGTTATCGATCAGGTGGTTAGCCCGGAACAGACCGCGTTTATCAAAGGTAGACAAATATTAGATGGCCCGTTACTTCTGAATGAGGTTATCGACTATTACAAGAAGAAAAGGAAACAGTTAATGCTCTTCAAGATTGATTTTGCAAAAGCTTACGATTCCTTATCTTGGGAGTATTTATTCACTATCCTCCGTGCTATGAAATTTGGTAATAAATGGATTCAATGGATAAAGGCGTGTTTATCTTCGGCTAGATCATCTGTCTTGGTGAATGGCAGTCCTACTGATGAGTTTCCAATTCAAAGGGGTCTTCGGCAAGGAGATCCTATGGCTCCTTTTTTGTTCATTATTGCTATGGAAGGGCTGCATATGGCGATTGATAAGCTGGTAAAAAATGGTTTATTTAAATGCGCTAACGTGAACAATATTCTGGTTTCTCATCTCTTTTACGCAGATGACGTCATCTTGGTGGGCGAATGGTCTAAGAAAAATATGGAGATCATCACTAATGCATTCAAATTCTTCTTTCATGTCTCTGGGCTGAAAATAAATTTTGTAAAGTCTTCAATTATTGGGATTGGAGTCGGAAGTTCTGAGGTCGATTCTATGGCCTCTTTTGTGGGGTGCAAGGCTGAATCGCTCCCTTTCAAGTATCTTGGCGTTCCAATCGGAGTGAGTCCTTCAAGAATATGTACATGGGATCCTGTCATCCAGAAGTTTCAAAAAAGACTTTCAAAGTGGAAAGTTAATCTTTTATCAATTGGAGGTAGATCCACCCTTGTTACTTCTGTGCTCGGTGCCATTGGTATTTACTTTTTATCTATTTTTAAAATGCCGAAAAAAGTTAACAATACTTTGGAGGCACTTAGAGCTTCATTTTTCTGGGGAGGTACAAAAGAAAAAAGAAAAATCGCATGGGTCAAATGGGGATCGGTTCTAAATGTGAAAGAGAAAGGAGGCATTGGTTTCGGTAGTTTGGAAGCCATGAATCATGCATTATTATATAGGTGGCGGTGGAGGGCTTTATCCAGCCCCTGTAGCTTATGGGTTCGGGTTTTAAATGCAATCCATGGAGAAGAGTGTTTTTCTAATCTCACTGCAAAAAGCAAAGGGGTCTGGAGCAATATTGTTCAAGTTGCCAAAGCTGTTCATGACATACCTACTATTTCGCATAATATTATTACTAGGAAGGTTGGAAACGGAATGAACACTAAGTTTTGGAAGGATCTCTGGTGTGGTGATGTCTCTCTCGCCTCAGCTTTTCCTCGTTTGTTTGCGTTAGAAGTTGATAAAGATTGCACCATTTCTAGTCGAAGGGAGAATGGAGAATGGAGGTGGAACTGAAGAAGAGAGATCAGATTTGAAAGGGAACATAATTTAGTGCGTCAATTACTTAGTCGACTCCCTACTATTGTAAGTAATGATGAGAATGACAGGTGGTCGTGGCACTTAAATGGGAAAAATGAATTCTCCATTGCTTGTTTGCGCAAAACCTTGGATCAATATCGACTCCCATGCAACAGTAATGTGGAAACCATGTGGAACAAACTTGTCCCCAAAAAAGTTAACATTTTCATTTGGAGACTTAGAAGAGATTGCCTTCCTACTTCTATCAATCTTTTCGCTAAAGGTATCGATGTTAATTCTTTCAACTGCCAAGTATGTAGGAATGGGGTTGAATTCGTTGATCATATCTTTGCCAATTGCAAAGTTGCTGATGATACTAGAATCCTCATATCTTCTTGGTTAGGATACGATATTCCTATATTACCTCCTGAAGGTGTTTTAAATTGGTGCAATACTTTAGACAGGCCGGTTAAAACTCGATACAAGATTCAAGCCATTCTCTTCATTTGGTGGTGGCAACTTTGGAAGGCTAGGAATAACTTGATTCACAATGATATCCGAGACAGTAGTTCCTCCTTATTTAACTCCGTTATTAATTATGCTTTCTTGTGGATTGGAAACCGGGATAAAAAGTCTCACATTACTTGGAACAAGTGGAATGAAAGTCCCATTTTTGATGACTAATAATATGAAGAATACTTCATGGAAGAGTTGGACTTTGAGCATCATATCTTTTGTTCGCATGGCTACTCTTGGAATTGCTTGGAAATGTGGTGGTACTTGCTGCTGTGACTTTCTTCTAGTTGGTGGACTACATGTCATTAGCTTAAGATTTTGACGGTCATGATTTTGTGTCTTCTCTTAGTCGAAGTTATTCTAAGGCCTCTAATTCCTTGGTTTTCTCTTCGATTAGATTGGTCCTCGAGACATGGTTGGGGCTACATCAAAAACACCACGAAGTGAAAACCGGTGGCTCGGCCTTCGTTGGTTGGGAGTTTTTCTCGTGTCTTGGGTCACTGTAATTGGCACGAGTTTTTTTCACTCCTTTTGTAGTCCTCGCAGTTAATGTCTCGGGAAGGGTCTAGATTAGTTGTTCTGGTTATATCTAGATTTATATTTTTGTAATTGTAATTGTACCTTTTAGTAACTAGCGTCTTGCTAGTTACTTTTGATAATAAAAATTTCTGCCGTTCTAAAAAAAAGAAAACGAATATTTATATATTTAGATTAAGGTCTTATTAAATTAACACATATTACCCTCCTCTAATCTTATTAACTAAAAATGGAAACTTTATTTCGACTTCTCACATTTAGACCGACACTAATGGGAATACATATAACATTAACAAGCTTTAATGGTAAACATTTATCTGCATGACACGCTAATGAGACACATACCCGAAATTATCCACATAAACGACACACATTAATCTATATAAATATATGACGCCACTTAATGACAGGTCAACCTTTACTAACGGTCAAAGTTAACAGAATTAGAATAAAAGAGTTCGGGATGTTACAAATCGCGACCGGACGATCGACCATTTATTCTTTCTAACGTCACTATCGTCTTTTCCATATAGAAAAATGGCACGGGTCATGTTGAAAATCCCGATTGGGCCACTATCTTTGCTGAACAGTTGGCAGCCTCGATGCCAACTATCGTGGCGCAAGTGACTGCAACAATGGGTGCTAACCCAAATCAAGCTCAAGGAGGAGCGCCAGAAGTTGTGCAAGAACCAGTGGGAGTTGAGCCAGAGGTAGTGATTCAGGATCCAGTAATGCAGGAACAAGAGAACTTCAACCTTGAAGTAGAGTTTGTTGGAGATGGAGTGTATGTGGGGCCGGGGCCTAGGAGGTACCCAAGGAATGATGACTATGTAGGGTATCGAAGGGGTTGCACTTACAGTGAATTCAAGAAGTGTGGTCCACCAGATTATAGTGGGAAAGGAGGAGCAAGAGTATTTATGAAGTGGTTGGAGAAGATGGAGGCTGTAATGGATATAAGTGAATGTTCACCACATCAGAAGGTGAGATATACTGCAGGTTCCTTTACCGATGATGCACTGTCTTGGTGGAACACTCTGCTAGGATCTCGTGGGAGAACTGCTACTTTGGAGACACCATGGGATCAGTTTAAGGAGATGATGAAAAGTCGCTTTTGTCCACTGAATGAGATGCGGAAGATTGAGCAAGAGTTTTGGCACCATGCAATGGTAGGAGCTGGGCATGCAGAGTATACAAGTAGGTTTCAGGAGTTAGCTAGATTAGTCCCCCACTTGGTGACTTCTGAGTCAAAGTTGATTGAGAGATACATCTATGGTCTCATTCCACAAATTCGTAACACTATGACTGGCATACCTCCTTACACGATCGAAGAAGCTATCCGAAGGACCAGTGCTATGAATGATGACTTGGTTAGGGCTGGAACACTGACTAAGTCTGGAGAAAAGAAGAGAGACTTTGGTGAAGCAAGTAAGAAGAGAGACTTCAGAGCTGACAAGAGGATCAGGGCTGGCAAGGTGTTTGTGGCGGCTGAGGCAGGTCAAAAGGTGTATATAGGTTAGCTTCCTCTTTGTGCTACATGTAACTATCATCATTATGCAAACGTACTATGTCGATCATGTTACAACTGTCAAAAGTTTGGGCACCTAGCCAAGGACTGTAGAATTTCCAGAGTCCAAGTAGCACCATTGAATGTGGCACCGTTGAACGCCAGAAATGTTTGCCCTAGAGTCGCTAGAAGACCAGTTCCATCCGCGATCAACCAGAATCAACTACAGATCGTAGCTCCTAATCCACCCAGAGTTAATTAAAGCCAGCAAGCGAGGGGCCGAGTCTTTGCTTTGAATGCTGTGGAGGCAGCTAATGATCCCAATGTCGTCATGAGTACTTTTCTCTTAAACAACCATATGGCTACTGTATTATTCGATTCGGGTGCCGACTACAGCTTTATCTCTACTAACTTTGTGTGCTCTCTAAATGTGAAACCTATTCGTACTTGTGCATATTATGAAATTGAAGTAGCTAGTGGTGGAATCTCAAAATTAAATCAAATTGTTCCTAGATGTGTGTTAACACTTGATAGTCATTCATTCTATATAGACTTAGTCCCATTTGATATGGGTAACTTTGAAACAGTTGCAAGAGTTACAAGACAAGGGATTCATTCGGCTGAGTTCTTCTCCTTGGGTGCACCGATACTATTCGTTAAGAAGAAAGATGGATCTTTTCGCATGTGCATCTATTATCGCGAGTTGAACAAGCTAACCGTTAAGAATAGATATCCTTTACCGCGTATTGATGGAATAAAAGTAGACCCCATCAAGATAGAAGCATGGATAATTGGAGGAGGCCAGAGACACCGACAGAGATTCGACAGTTCCTAGGATTGGCAGGCTACTATCGACGTTTCATCGAGAACTTCTCAAAGATTGCACAACCACTGACATTGTTGACACACAAAGATTGGAGTTTTGATTGGGGAGAGAAACAAGAAGAAGCTTTTAGAATATTGAAGGAGAAGTAATGCGCCGGTCTTAAGTCTTCCAGAAAGATCCGATGATTTTATCGTTTATTGTGACGCGTCGGGTCAAGGCTTAGGTTGTGTACTGATGCAGCGAGGCAAGGTGATTGCATATGCCTCCCGAAAACTGAAGATTCATGAGAAGAATTACACGACTCACGATTTGGAGTTAGGAGCTATAGTTTTTGCGCTGAAATGTTGGAGACACTACCTGTACGAGACGAAGAGTGTGATATACACAGATCATAAAAGCCTTCAGCACATCTTCACTCAGAAAGATCTTAACATGCATCAGAGACGGTGGCTAGAGTTGTTTAGTGATTACGATTGTGAGATCCGTTATCATCCTGGCAAGGCGAACATAGTAGCAGATGCCTTGAGTAGAAAGGAAAGAATTAGACCACGATGAATTAGAGCCATGAGTATTACTGTGCACAACAGTTTGAAGGATAGAGTAATTGGAGCGCAATTAGAAGCAAACAAGCCAGAGAACATTGACCGTGAAGGGTTGCAGGGTATGGAAGGACAACTTGTCCAAAGAGAAGATGGTGCACTATATTTTGCTGACAGATTGTGGATACCAGTTCACGGTGGTTTGAGGAAACTAATAATGGATGAAGCACACAAATCGAGATATTCTATTCATCCAGGGATAGACAAGATGTATCAAGACCTTCGAGATTTATTCTGGTGTCCAGGGATGAAGAACGATGCAGCTGTTTATGTGAGCAAGTGTCTAACATGTCTGAAGGTTAAAGCAGAACATAAGAAGCCAGGCGGGTTGCTGAAGCAGCCAGAGATTCCCGAATGGAAGTGGGAAAGCATTACTATGGATTTCGTCACCAAGTTACCAAGGACTAGTAGTGGAAAGGACTGATGAGCGTCCATTTTGTAATAAAAAACCCTATTGAAAGGCCTAATTTCTATGTCTTAAATGAGTTAATATTCCGGAACTATCGGTACTTAATGAGTTGTATGTTTATGCAGGTTCACGGAAGATGAGAGTGAGGGTAAATGGCATCAAGTAACTCAAGATGAAGGCCTATGAAGTTACAAGACACAAGAAGGTGATTCGGGAGCGAACGAAGAAGTACGAGAAGCAGCAGCAGCTGCCAGCGCTGCTGGCAGCCATGCCAGCGCCGCTGGCCCATACCCAGCGCCGCTGGGCGGTCCAGACCAGCAACCGACTTTAACACCTATTTAAGTCGAAGTAACCCTCAAAACCCTAAAAGAGAGCCGATTCAGCAGCCCTAGCCGCCCATATTCAACCCTAGGTCGACTTTGCAGATTCCAAGGAGGTTTTGGAGCTTCTAACACCTTCCGATCTTCATCCTCAACCTAGATCTACTCTTTTATTTTACTTTCAGTTGGTAAACAATGTCTTTCATCTTTTCAGACTTTGTTATTCCTTTAATAATGTCAGGCTAGTAGGCTGAATACTTGTTTGGATCGATGTGATCATGTAGACGTTTATCTATTTTACTTTATTTATTAGGATCTGTTGGAGTGTGTTTTACTGTTTATCGTAGATCCATGTTTTACTAATTCTTCATATTATTATCGGTTCTATATCTGCATGTATTAGTTTAATTCTGATAATCGATCTATAATCATACACTAGGATTAATACATAAGGATGGAAAACACTAGTCGGTCTTTTACTAGATGTAAAAGGTGATTCACTTGTAACCGAGGGATCCAGAACCATGGTAATTAGGATGAATAGAACATGAAGCTTAACAATGTCAGACACGATCCTTTGACTTGGAAACGAGCACTGTGGTCACCGGAGATAATTACTATCTAGTCATGGCTTAAGAGTCGGGTAACTAAAAGATGAACTAGTAACACGAACTTTAGGTCATTAATGCTTAAACAATGAATCTAACGAGAATTTGTTTATAGGGTAGTGTGAGTCTAGCAATAGCACTAGTTAATTAGTCAAAGTGAATCTAGCGAGAATCTGAGCCGTGATTAAGTTTCCAACAAACTAGCAAGTTGGTAGAATGATATTTGGTCGTACCATGAGATCGGAGATGCCAAACAAGTATTTTAATTTAATTACTGTTATTTGCTTTTTCAAACTATTTTCAGACTAAGCCTCTCGCAGAATAAGCGGTTGCGGCTTCTATTTACTTTTCAGTATTTTTAATTAGTTTAATAGGAAATCGTGACAACCCCACAACCGCTAGAATTACACATATTATTAGATTAGGTAAAGCAACGCGTCCCTGCGAACGATCCTGTAACTTATCACTTAACTATACTACATCTGATCGGGTCCCCTGTCCGTTAAGGTGTGTATGTTTTTGAGATAATTACTTGTACAACTTTTATAAATTTAAACACTAAAATAAAAACCGCATCAAGTGTTTTGGCACCGCTGCCGAGGAAGCGACGCATTCTTAGTTTAGTAGTGTAATTCGATCCTTTAGGTTTAAGTCATTTTAGGGTTAAAAGTCAATTAGGTCAAATTAGGGTTTAGTAGTATTTTCATTTCATTTTTAGTTTAATTAGTTTAATAGGAAATCGTGACAACCCCACAACCGCTAGAATTACACATTATTAGATTAGGTAAAGCAACGCGTCCCTGCGAACGATCCTGTAACTTATCACTTAACTATACTACATCTGATCGGGTCCCCTGTCCGTTAAGGTGTGTATGTTTTTGAGATAATTACTTGTACAACTTTTATAAATTTAAACACTAAAATAAAAACCGCATCAAGTGTTTTGGCACCGCTGCCGAGGAAGCGACGCATTCTTAGTTTAGTAGTGTAATTCGATCCTTTAGGTTTAAGTCATTTTAGGGTTAAAAGTCAATTAGGTCAAATTAGGGTTTAGTAGTATTTTCATTTCATTTTTAGTTTAAGTAGTTTCATTTTTCTTTTCACTTTTATATTGGTGCGTTTGATCTTTTTCTTGAGTTTTGCAGGATTATTTAGGTAGTTGATGCGTTTAAGATCGGGAACGGTTGTAAAGCGCCTGTCTTCAAGCCTAAGCAGACTCAAACGTAGGAGGAAATTCAACAAACCTATTTCACTACCCGTATTTAACTTAGCAAACCTTTTCGACATAGAAACCCCTTTAGGATCATCCGACACATCATCCGACACTATGTCCCAACCGAATTCACCAATGATGGAAAGGATGAGAGCCGTTGCACCGACACCGAGATCGGCTATTGTCCCACCAAACCTAGGAGATTCGTTTTCAGTCAAAGGCCACCACCTTAAGTTAATCTAAGACAACCAATATGACGGCCGAGCCAAATCCGACCCCCATAAGCATGTAAGAAAGTTTACAAGTTTGTGCAAAATGTTCAAATACGGAGGAGACGTCACCGATGACGATGTGAAACTTAGCTTATTTCCGTCGTCTCTCACGGGAGAGGCACGTGCTTGGTTCGATGAGCTCGATGAAGGTACCATCACTACATGGAATCAACTTCGCGAACAGTTCGTCTCGCGATTCTTTCCCCCGAGTTTAGCTAGGAAAATGCTTTGAGACATCAAGGCTTTCAGGAAAGACGAGGGAGAATCACTAGTTGATGCATGGAAAAGGCTTAGGGAAATGATTACAAAATTTTAACGGGAATGGACTCATCAAGGACGAGATCATGGAGATTTTCTTCTATGGTTTAACTAAGAGTTCCCAAGAGGATTTAGACCTAGCCGGCGGTGGTAACTTTTTGTACAAGTCTACCAATGACGCGTACAAAATGATGGAGGATATGGTGCAAGCTAGCTTAGCTCGAGATATGGAAGATAAGGATCGAGATAGAAGGACGAGAAGAACCGTGGTTAGCATCGAGAACAGCTCCGACAATGAGGTAATTCATGAACTTAAAGCTTTATCTAACCGTTTTTCTACTTTTGAAGATAGGTTGGACATTATGGACAAAGACCTCAAGGTGATTGCACACGGGTGCAACAATTGCGGAGGAATGCACTATACCGAGGATTGTGAAGAGGAGGCTACCGAGCAAGTCAATTTTGTCCAGAAGCAATACCGAGGAAGCTTTCAATGAGGGCTATTTCAAAGAAACCCCGGTAATTCTAACTTTAATTCTAGTTATGCTAGAAATAACTTTGGTTCTTTTCAAAATAGGTGGCAAAGGAGTAATGGTCAACCCGAGCAACCAAAAGTGGAGAATGAAGTCAAGGAGGATCCGATTGTCAAGCTCACCAACATTATGGAGAAGTATATGGACATGAATGACAAGGGACATGACTCCTTGGCAAGCTATGAAAAGTCGCTCAATGAGAAGATAAGTAATCTCAATCAAAAGGTTGACGAAGGAGCAAGAAATCAACAAGCCGCAATCAAGGACCTGGAGAGGAGGATAGATAGATGGATTGAGCAGAATGTAAGAAAGGATAACAGCCCCACTCCAAGGCAAATCATCCAAGGCGGTCCAAGCTCAAACCCTAGCACGAGTCAAAAGTACCAACCACCAATCGGACGAGATGAGAATGTGAACGCCGTGTTCACCGAAGGTAATGACTCTACTAAGCTTTCTAATGATTTTTGTGAAGTGTCCAATCAGGTACAGGTCATACGGGAGCAAAATGAAGAAGAAACAAGCAAAAACGAGAATCTGGAATCTGCCCAGGCATCACCAGCGCCGCTGGCTGCACAGCCCAGCGCCGCTGGAAGCCCTCCAGGAACAGCCCAGCGCTGCTGGCACCTAGTCAGCGCTGCTGGTAGTCACCCAGGTGAGCCCTAGCGCTGCTTAGCCCTTGCCAGCGCCGCTGGAGGCTCCGCCAGCCCAGATTCGCGCAAAACTTCGTTTTCAGCTGTTTTTCAAGGAGATGTCGAGACTCAATTCGCTTCTAAATGCAAAATCAAAGATGGGGACGACTCGGACAAAAAGGATGAAGTTCAAGATTCCGAAGCACCGGATGACGAGACACAGCTACAACACGCATCTGAAGATCCAGGAAGTTTTCTTATTCCTTGCACTATTAATAATGAATATTTTTCGAGTGCATTAGCTGATTTAGGGTCAAGTATTAATGTTATGCCTACTGTGATTTATGAGAAACTTGCCCTTTGTTTGCTAAAACCCGTTAACATGAGTATTCGGTTAGCCGATCAGACTTACCGACAACCCAAGGGGATTGTCGAACGAGTCCATGTCAGGGTTAAGGAATTAGAATTTTAGACTGAGTTTGTTGTGCTTGATTCGGTAAGTGAAGTAGTGACACCCCGAATTTTAGGACGACCATTTTTGCATGTTGCGGATGCTATCATCCATGTTCTTAAACGTGAAATATATTTGTCAAATGGTCAAGTTAGAGTCAAATTGCCTGTCATAGACTCTAGGGATGTCGACTATGATGAAATATGTGTGAATGTGGAAGTTGATTATGATGGAAAACCCTTAGGCATTGACGACTACGTTAGGAAAGCACGTAGTTTCTCATTTCTTAAAGGCCTAGATTTGTCAAGACCACATAGGAGAGGATTGAATGTGCTATATAGGGAGACCAAGGTTAAGGAACTGGAGGAGCTTTTAGAAGAGACCGAAAAAGGATTGGATAAGGGAAATAGGTTATTAATGGGAGTGAATAAGTTCTTAGATAACCTAGGATGGAATGATATAGAAGACAGACCACTATCCGAGTTTAATCCTTATTTGTCAACCACGGCCTTAGGTGACCCCACAATCTTTCAAGTGCATTGTTCGATAGCAGTATAGGAAGTCACGTGTTCATAGACGCCAGGGCAATGGTGAACATTTTCCCCCTAGATTTTTACAATAACTATACTAGGCGGGATCTAGGTAAAGTGGTCTGGGAGGATAAAGTGATTAAGATTTTTAAGAATGTTAATATTAGAGTTCGGGGATTCGTTGAGAAGGCAGTAGTATCAATTGATGATCTAAGATTTGTGACGGAGTTCTTTATAGTGAAAGAAAATGTTTTAAACTAAGAACGAATTCGTTTTAGGTCAACCATTTCTTAAGACCGCCTGCACCGATATTAACATTGAGCTAGGAGAATTGATGTTAGAGTCAGGGATTAATGTGATGAAAGTGGTGAAACAAGATATAAATGTACATAATCCGTATGGCTTTTATAGCAAACCTAGAATGTACCAAGGACAAGGAGAAAGGATGAATATCGAGTCCTACTTAGAGGATAGGTATGACATTTTTATTCGATATAATCCAACGGGTACCGGCCCCGGCCTACCCCGTATTCTTCCTCAACCTAGTTTAGGCCGAGTCCGGCTGAAGACTCGTTAAATTTAGCGCTTCTTGGGAGGCAACCCAAGCCGTATTTTTATTTTTATTTTTAGGAATATGTGACTAATTGCAATTTAGTGAATTGTTTTAAACTTTATCATTTGTGATCTATTTTATGAGTACGTCTTTAGAATCACAAATGCAAGCTTTCAATGGATCGAGGAGACAAGTAACTTATTGCAATCGTATTTTGTTTTTATTTTTATTTTCATTTTCATTTTTATTTTTATTTTTATTTTTATTTTTAGGAATATGTGACTAATTGCAAATTAGTGAATTGTTTTAAACTTTATCATTTGTGATCTATTTTATGAGTACGTCTTTAGAATCACAAATGCAAGCTTTCAATGGATCGAGGAGACAAGTAACTTATTGCAATCGTATTTTGTTTTTATTTTTATTTTATGTTTTAGCTTGTTATTTTCCATTTTGATATTATGATTGAAGTGTGCAGGAGTATTTTGCTTTGTAGTTTGACGGAAACTAGGCACTTGGCCAAAAGCTAAGTGTGGGGGAGTTCGAGCATCAAATCGTTGAAGAAATCAGACGTCGAAACATGTACAGGAGTCAAAAGCGCCGCTGGGACTGCTTTAGGGCACCCCAGCGCCGCTCACACCCTCCCATCGCCGCTGGACCTGCACCTGTGCAAGTTAAGCGCCGCTCACCAGCACCAAGCGCCGCTCAGGCACCCGCCAGCACCGCTACCCGCTTACCAGCGGCCCTCCCAGCTCCAGTCTGCACACCAGATCGCGAAAAATCCAAAAAAAAAATCAGAAAAACCGAAAAATCCAAAAAAATCGAAAAATCAGAAAATACCAAAAAGAAAAGAAGGTGGAGACGCATCAATAGATCGCCATCAAATGGAGACGACTCAAGTTTTTGAAGTTCAACAATCATTCAAGTCGTTCCGAAAATGTCATCTTCAACAACAATCATGCAACATAAACCCGGGAAGTTTCGTTAATCCTTTTATCTATCATGTTTTTCCTATTTCCCTTTTATTTCTGATGTCTAGTACAACGAGGACGTTGTACAACTTAAGTGTGGGGGGATGGAATAGGAAAAACCCTTGGTTTAATTGCTTGATAATTCACAAGTTTTCTACTACTTATTTCATGCAAAATTTAAGTTTTTCTTGTGTCGGACTGTCACCGCTGTCTTGATGTAAGGTATAAACTCTAACCATTAGTTGAGTTATGTCGCTCTGTGAGTGGGGAACCACCGACCTGTCACCGCTGTCTTGATGTAAGGTATAAACTCTAACCATTAGTTGAGTTATGTCGCTCTGTGAGTGGGGAACCACCGACCTGTCACCGCTGTCTTGATGTAAGGTATAAACTCTAACCATTAGTTGAGTTATGTCGCTCTGTGAGTGGGGAACCACCGACCTGTCACCGCTGTCTTGATGTAAGGTATAAACTCTAACCATTAGTTGAGTTATGTCGCTCTGTGAGTGGGGAACCACCGACCTGTCACCGCTGTCTTGATGTAAGGTATAAACTCTAACCATTAGTTGAGTTATGTCGCTCTGTGAGTGGGGAACCACCGACCTGTCACCGCTGTCTTGATGTAAGGTATAAACTCTAACCATTAGTTGAGTTATGTCGCTCTGTGAGTGGGGAACCACCGACCTGTCACCGCTGTCTTGATGTAAGGTATAAACTCTAACCATTAGTTGAGTTATGTCGCTCTGTGAGTGGGGAACCACCGACCTGTCACCGCTGTCTTGATGTAAGGTATAAACTCTAACCATTAGTTGAGTTATGTCGCTCTGTGAGTGGGGAACCACCGACCTGTCACCGCTGTCTTGATGTAAGGTATAAACTCTAACCATTAGTTGAGTTATGTCGCTCTGTGAGTGGGGAACCACCGACCTGTCACCGCTGTCTTGATGTAAGGTATAAACTCTAACCATTAGTTGAGTTATGTCGCTCTGTGAGTGGGGAACCACCGACCTGTCACCGCTGTCTTGATGTAAGGTATAAACTCTAACCATTAGTTGAGTTATGTCGCTCTGTGAGTGGGGAACCACCGACCTGTCACCGCTGTCTTGATGTAAGGTATAAACTCTAACCATTAGTTGAGTTATGTCGCTCTGTGAGTGGGGAACCACCGACCTGTCACCGCTGTCTTGATGTAAGGTATAAACTCTAACCATTAGTTGAGTTATGTCGCTCTGTGAGTGGGGAACCACCGACCTGTCACCGCTGTCTTGATGTAAGGTATAAACTCTAACCATTAGTTGAGTTATGTCGCTCTGTGAGTGGGGAACCACCGACCTGTCACCGCTGTCTTGAT
This sequence comes from Erigeron breviscapus, assembly GCA_034093135.1. NCBI lineage: Eukaryota > Viridiplantae > Streptophyta > Magnoliopsida > Asterales > Asteraceae > Erigeron > Erigeron breviscapus. The sequence goes on along the minus strand of CM067175.1, from coordinate 53,610,195 downwards.
GTAAGGTATAAACTCTAACCATTAGTTGAGTTATGTCGCTCTGTGAGTGGGGAACCACCGACCTGTCACCGCTGTCTTGATGTAAGGTATAAACTCTAACCATTAGTTGAGTTATGTCGCTCTGTGAGTGGGGAACCACCGACCTGTCACCGCTGTCTTGATGTAAGGTATAAACTCTAACCATTAGTTGAGTTATGTCGCTCTGTGAGTGGGGAACCACCGACCTGTCACCGCTGTCTTGATGTAAGGTATAAACTCTAACCATTAGTTGAGTTATGTCGCTCTGTGAGTGGGGAACCACCGACCTGTCACCGCTGTCTTGATGTAAGGTATAAACTCTAACCATTAGTTGAGTTATGTCGCTCTGTGAGTGGGGAACCACCGACCTGTCACCGCTGTCTTGATGTAAGGTATAAACTCTAACCATTAGTTGAGTTATGTCGCTCTGTGAGTGGGGAACCACCGACCTGTCACCGCTGTCTTGATGTAAGGTATAAACTCTAACCATTAGTTGAGTTATGTCGCTCTGTGAGTGGGGAACCACCGACCTGTCACCGCTGTCTTGATGTAAGGTATAAACTCTAACCATTAGTTGAGTTATGTCGCTCTGTGAGTGGGGAACCACCGACCTGTCACCGCTGTCTTGATGTAAGGTATAAACTCTAACCATTAGTTGAGTTATGTCGCTCTGTGAGTGGGGAACCACCGACCTGTCACCGCTGTCTTGATGTAAGGTATAAACTCTAACCATTAGTTGAGTTATGTCGCTCTGTGAGTGGGGAACCACCGACCTGTCACCGCTGTCTTGATGTAAGGTATAAACTCTAACCATTAGTTGAGTTATGTCGCTCTGTGAGTGGGGAACCACCGACCTGTCACCGCTGTCTTGATGTAAGGTATAAACTCTAACCATTAGTTGAGTTATGTCGCTCTGTGAGTGGGGAACCACCGACCTGTCACCGCTGTCTTGATGTAAGGTATAAACTCTAACCATTAGTTGAGTTATGTCGCTCTGTGAGTGGGGAACCACCGACCTGTCACCGCTGTCTTGATGTAAGGTATAAACTCTAACCATTAGTTGAGTTATGTCGCTCTGTGAGTGGGGAACCACCGACCTGTCACCGCTGTCTTGATGTAAGGTATAAACTCTAACCATTAGTTGAGTTATGTCGCTCTGTGAGTGGGGAACCACCGACCTGTCACCGCTGTCTTGATGTAAGGTATAAACTCTAACCATTAGTTGAGTTATGTCGCTCTGTGAGTGGGGAACCACCGACCTGTCACCGCTGTCTTGATGTAAGGTATAAACTCTAACCATTAGTTGAGTTATGTCGCTCTGTGAGTGGGGAACCACCGACCTGTCACCGCTGTCTTGATGTAAGGTATAAACTCTAACCATTAGTTGAGTTATGTCGCTCTGTGAGTGGGGAACCACCGACCTGTCACCGCTGTCTTGATGTAAGGTATAAACTCTAACCATTAGTTGAGTTATGTCGCTCTGTGCGTGGGGAACCACCGACCTGTCACCGCTGTCTTGATGTAAGGTATAAACTCTAACCATTAGTTGAGTTATGTCGCTCTGTGAGTGGGGAACCACCGACCTGTCACCGCTGTCTTGATGTAAGGTATAAACTCTAACCATTAGTTGAGTTATGTCGCTCTGTGAGTGGGGAACCACCGACCTGTCACCGCTGTCTTGATGTAAGGTATAAACTCTAACCATTAGTTGAGTTATGTCGCTCTGTGAGTGGGGAACCACCGACCTGTCACCGCTGTCTCAACTATTAAAGATGATAATATCGTATAACTGCTTTAGTGTTTAGCTAGCGAGCATGACTGTAGTGTGAGAGTATGTCTAAGTAGTGACTCACAAGTACACAAATGATGAATATGAATGCCTTGCTAGTAGCTAGTAGTTCTGATTGCTATACAAACCTTAATTAAGTGCTTAACTAGTCAGCAGAAAGAAGTAAGATTGAGCTGTAAGACATGTGGAAGTATAGAATTGTTTTAGAGGTATTAACACAAATAAAAAGTTAGCTTTTAGTTTTGATTGACTGATTATCTTGCCTCTAGCTATAGCTTACTGATTTTGTCTAAAGCTTTCTCAAATCATTTGCATGACTAATCTTTCAAATGTTTTAATGAAGTAGAATAACTTTAACACTTAAGCTGTCCGCTCATCATTGTTTTATTTTCTTGGACTATTTGTTTGAGGACAAGCAAAGACTTAAGTGTGGGGTATATGATGAGCGTCCACTTTGTGATAAAAACCCCTATTGAAAGGCCTCATTTCTATGTCTTAAAAGAGTTAATACTCCATAACTATTGGTACTTAATGAGTCGTATGTTTATGCAGGTTCACGGAAGATGCGAGTGAGGGTAAATGGCATCAAGTAACTCAAGATGAAGGCCTATGAAGTTACAAGACACAAGGAGGTGATTCGGGAGCCGAACGAAGAAGTACGAGAAGCAGCAGCAGTTGCCAGCGGCAGCCATGCCAGCGCCGCTGGCCCATACCCAGCGCCGCTGGGCGGCCCAGACCAGCAACCGACTTCAACACCTATTTAAGTCAAAGTAACCCTCAAAACCCTAAGAGAGAGCCGATTCAGCAGCCCTAGCCGCCCATATTCAACCTTAGGTCGACTTTGCAGATTCCAAGGAGGTTTTGGAGCTTCTAACACCTTGATGTGCTAAATCGAGTTTAAAAATTATAAACTAGAAATACCTAGAAACTCACTACTACACACTATCGGGCAGTGGACCCGTTCGTATGCAATATAGTTAAGAGGTAAGTCCGTGTTCGTTCTTGGAGATTGGTTTGAACTAGTTGTTTAATAAAATGGTTTGGAAAACAGGGTGTTGCTTCGAGTCTCACTTTGACAATTAAATTAAAATGAATTTAAAAGACAAAACGCATAAAAGTAAAGAAAAGCTTCAGACAATATTAATAAAGATCATCCACCTTGAATTCGCTAGACTTCAAACATGATTGCATTCAATTAAGACCAAATTCATTGACTTGAAAAGATAATCGTAAAAGGATTAAGGTGCTCATGTGGTACCACCAACCGTGAGCAAATTACCCAATCACCTAAGTTGCTAGTTCAATTACCCAAGCCGGTACCACCAATGCCTAGACAACCTTACCAACAATTAGTTTGCTTGACTATCGAATTAACAATTGTGCCTATGTGAAGATAACGTGGTACCACCAACCGTTATAAAACACGTTGACAAAATGACTCCTTTTATTAAAATGATATTCACTATCATACCATGAACTAGTGATAATTGCTCATAGACAAACAACCATTTGAAAATCACATATGCATCCAACTAGTACCACTAACGAAGAACACACATGCCACCAATATCATAATAATATATAAAAAGGAATTAAGTCATCAAGATCTCGACACAACGATAATTGAAATCAACTCTTTGGATTAAAACATATAGCAATCACATCATTCGTCTAGTTTCCTCAAGGTGGATGAGTGAATGTTTAGCCACTCATGATTAATTTAAAATAACAATCAAAATAAAAGAAGAACATGATGTACCAATCGTTCTTGAAATTGAAATTGCAAGACAATAAAATAGATACGATCTAAGTGGGTGCCCGTGAATCTTCAATGAATCGGACGAAGAAATCTACCCTTGATCCTTGAAGGAATCCCTTGGAGAGCAGCTCTTAGAAAGAATTTTGATACTTGGGAAAATAGGGTTTTTTTCCTTTATATACCTCCCCCAAAATCTGCAGCAAAAGGCTGCAACCCTGATTCTCCCGTGCACTCACTGCGGTGCAGTGGCCTTGTGCACTTCCCACTGCGGCGCAGTGAGAAGTCCCTGGAATTGTTTATTCGTTGTTGACTGCGGCGTAGTGGGGTGTGAATGCTCCCACTGCGGCGCAGTGATAATTCACTGGAATCTTGTATCTTTGGTACCCAACGACTGCGGCGCAGTGGGGCAATAACCCTCCCACTGCGGCGCAGTGCATATCTGCTAAAATCTTTGTTCTTCATTATCAACATCACTTGAACACTCGGGTCAACTTCTTGGCCAAAAATCGTCAGAAAATGTACCAAATGGACGCTCAACCTGCTAAGAACCTGAAAGCACTAACAAACACCATAAACGCGCCAAATGCATACAAAATCGACTAAAAACACATACGAAAAAGGCCAATAATGATATGGGCGATCTATATAAATTGGTCACATCACACCTTTCGATCTTCATCCTCAACCTAGATCTACTCTTTTATTTTACTTTCAGTTGGTAAACAATGTCTTTCATCTTTTCAGACTTTGTTATTCCTTTAATAATGTCAGGCTAGTAGGCTGAATACTTGTTTGGATCGATGTAATCATGTAGACGTTTATCTATTTTACTTTATTTGTTAGGATCTGTTGGAGTGTGTTTTACTGTTTATCGTAGATCCATGTTTTACTAATTCTTCATATTATTATCGGTTCTATATCTGCATGTATTAGTTTAATTCTGATGATCGGTCTATAATCATACACTAGGACTAATACATAAGGATGGAAAACACTAGTCGGTCTTTAACTAGATGTAAAAGGTGATTCACTTGTAACCGAGGGATCCAGAACCATAGTAATTAGGATGAATAGAACATGAAGCTTAACAATGTCAGACGCGATCCTTTGACTTGGAAACGAGCACTGTGGTCACCGGAGATAATTACTATCTGGTCATGGCTTAAGAGCCGGGTAACTAAAAGATGAACTAGTAACTCGAACTTTAGGTCATTAATGCTTAAACAATGAATCTAACGAGAATTTGTTTATAGGGTAGTGTGAGTCTAGCGACAGCACTAGTTAATTAGGCAAAGTGAATCTAACGAGAATTTGAGCCGTGATTAAGTTTCCAACAGACTAGCAAGTAGGTAGAATGATATTTGGTCGTACCATGAGATCGGAGATGCCAAACAAGTATTTTAATTTAATTACTGTTATTTGTTTTTTCAAACTATTTTCAGACTAAGCCTCTCGCTGAATAAGCGGTTGCGGCTTCTATTTACTTTTCAGTATTTTTAATTAGTTTAATAGGAAATCGTGACAACCCCACAACCGCTAGAATTACACATATTATTAGATTAGGTAAAGCAACGCGTCCCTGCGAACGATCCTGTAACTTATCACTTAACTATACTACATCTGATCGGGTCCCCTGTCCGTTAAGGTGTGTGTGTTTTTGAGATAATTACTATCTGGTCATGGCTTAAGAGCCGGGTAACTAAAAGATGAACTAGTAACTCGAACTTTAGGTCATTAATGCTTAAACAATGAATCTAACGAGAATTTGAGCCGTGATTAAGTTTCCAACAGACTAGCAAGTAGGTAGAATGATATTTGGTCGTACCATGAGATCGGAGATGCCAAACAAGTATTTTAATTTAATTACTGTTATTTGTTTTTTCAAACTATTTTCAGACTAAGCCTCTCGCTGAATAAGCGGTTGCGGCTTCTATTTACTTTTCAGTATTTTTAATTAGTTTAATAGGAAATCGTGACAACCCCACAACCGCTAGAATTACACATATTATTAGATTAGGTAAAGCAACGCGTCCCTGCGAACGATCCTGTAACTTATCACTTAACTATACTACATCTGATCGGGTCCCCTGTCCGTTAAGGTGTGTGTGTTTTTGAGATAATTACTATCTGGTCATGGCTTAAGAGCCGGGTAACTAAAAGATGAACTAGTAACACGAACTTTAGGTCATTAATGCTTAAACAATGAATCTAACGAGAATTTGAGCCGTGATTAAGTTTCCAACAGACTAGCAAGTAGGTAGAATGATATTTGGTCGTACCATGAGATCGGAGATGCCAAACAAGTATTTTAATTTAATTACTGTTATTTGTTTTTTCAAACTATTTTCAGACTAAGCCTCTCGCTGAATAAGCGGTTGCGGCTTCTATTTACTTTTCAGTATTTTTAATTAGTTTAATAGGAAATCGTGACAACCCCACAACCGCTAGAATTACACATATTATTAGATTAAGGTAAAGCAACGCGTCCCTGCGAACGATCCTGTAACTTATCACTTAACTATACTACATCTGATCGGGTCCCCTGTCCGTTAAGGTGTGTGTGTTTTTGAGATAATTACTTGTACAACTTTTATAAACTTAAATGTAAGTGCACATCTATGTCAATAGCAGTCTAGATTGTTTGGGCTTATATTATTATATGTCTTTGTAATGTGATTGTCATTAATGAACTTAGTATTATGCATAGAATACTAGATTAAGTTTAAGTATTGAATGTGTTATAAATCTGCTAAGTGTGAAATGCGACCTCGCATTTCACATAGGAAATACGACTCCGTATTTGCAGGGTCAAATACGAGGCCAATCACAGAATGCGACCTCGCATTAGTGACGGGCTGGGCTGGATTTGCGAGGCCGACTCGCTGAAGCCCATGTCAGGTGTTTCCTATAAATACCGAACCCTAACAGAGTTTAGGGTTGAACATTTGTCGAAATTTCGAGCATACTTGTGCAGGTTAAGTCGTCAAAGGTTGTTCCGCTAGCCCGAAGAAGATCTGTGAGGCAGCAGGTGATCTAGGGGCTTATTGTTGATCACCAAGTTATAGTGAGGGATTCCGCACCTCAAGATAACTGGAGCAAGCTATTAACGATCAGTACCAGCGGACTTACATTTGGTATCAGAGCCTCTTGTTTAATATCGGAAGGTTATAGCTTGTTGGTGATAGACAATATTGATTTCAGGTCGTTTAGACGTGATTCTTTCACGAGCTTACGATCGGAAATCTTGTTTGTGACCTTTATTTGTATTTGCAGCAGTCGAAGGTGTTGTTGTTGGTTTTTAGGGTTTCGAATTCAAGAGATATAAGGATTCCAGAATCGTTTACGACCTCGTGGGATCGTATTACCTCTTCCAGCTCGTATTGCGACCTGGGTAGCTAATTACGACCTCGCCAGTTCAATTGCTACCTCGTATTTCGTTTGCGACCTCGTGAGCTCTTTAAGACCTCGCCAGTTCAATTACGACCTCGAGTATTTAATTGCGACCTCATATTTCTTTACGACCTCGTGAACTTTTACGACCTCGTTTATTTTTGTAAACAGTTCGTGAATTTTGCTAGCTCAGAGAAAATGACGTCTCAATTACCCGCAAATTATCAATCTTTGCTGAATCAACTAATTCTGATGGATCACGAAACCGGAAAGGCCAACTCACCGCCCAAGTTAATAAGCCTTGATAGATATTTCAGTTGGAAGGGCAGATTCGAGTCATATTGCAGGTTAATGGATGTGAGGATGTGGATATGTATTGTTAATGGTTATGTTCATCCCACTGTGCAAAGTGACAAAGAACCTACTGGTTCTGGTGGTGGAAAAGCGGCTTCGTATGAGCAAATGACTGTCGATTAAAAGAAAGACTACGAAGCAGAAAGTAAAGCTTTAGGATCACTCCGAATGGCTCTCCAAGGGGAATTCTTGCACTTGTTTGAAATGTATGACAGTGCAAAAGGCTTATGGGATGCACTCAAAGAGCATTGTGAAGGTGATGATGATCTCAAGAAGAGAAGGAAGGATTTGCTAAATAAGCATTATTATGTCTTTACTAGCTTCAAAGATGAACCTCTTGATGAGATCTTGATTCGTTTCAGTCATCTGCTGGTTGAGCTTGCATACTTTAGGTACAAACCTGATCCAGAAGATGTCATCGAGAAGTTGTTGGAAGCTCTTCCAGTTAAGTGGGAAGGGTTTGTAACTTCAATCCAACAAAATCCCGAATTTAGCACATGGACTCTGGATCAGATCATTCGAAAGCTGAGAGGTCAAGATATTAAACGAAAGTCGAAGGAAGCAGGTAGCAATGATTTTGTTCAGCGTCCTGAACTTTATCATAGCAAATCAAGCGTTCCTTCTGCAAAATCTTCAAGTGGAGGGATTACTGCCTTCTTATAGTGGAGATGATGACAAGATGAATATGTCAACGGATTCTGATAGAAACTTGATGTATGTAACTTCTCCAGAATTGGCCATGGTAGTGCATAATGGGATTCAGAATGGTAGTTCTTCAAGCTCGGGTTACACAGGGATGCCGATGAGCATAAGATCTGCTGAGGGACATTTGGGCATGCTCGCTTCATTTGTGTCTGCTCATGAGAAGTTAATTGGAGGAAAATTGACTGATCCTGATTTGGTTAGGGAGGATGATGTGTCATATTCTATACCATTTCCCACGTGAATTTAGAACCATTTATTCGTCGTTTTTACAGTTTTATTTCCAACTTTCGATGCTTTGAGGTATGTTTAGTGTTTTCAGGTTGGAAAATGATTATGCGGATGAATTGGTCGATTTTGATGACTTATGGAGGACTCGGGAGAAAGATTCGGTTGAAACCAAGTGAAAGATGAAGAAAACGTATTCTGGAGGTCCTAACGGCCGTCACAAGGGTGACGGGCGTTAGGGACCTAGGTCAAGTTTGAACGGGCGTCACAAGGGTGACGGCCGTTATGGTTGCAAATTGGCGAGTTACTGTAACGGGTTCCTTACGGCCGTATGTTTTTCAAAGGAGGTGTGACGGGCGTCACAAGGGTGACGGCCGTTATGGACCTAGGTCAAGTGTGAACGGGCGTCACAAGGGTGACGGCCGTTATGGGTGTCGATGGATGGTAACGGCCGTTACCATATGTAACGGGCGTTACGCGACTAATTCATATAAATAGCTGGCCAAGTTTCTGAACGGGCACGAACTTTTGGGAGATTTTTCCTTAGGGTTTTTGGAGAACTTTATTCTTTCCAGGAGCTGCTCTATTAGGGTTCTATCAGGTTTCCAAGCAAGATTTCTTAGGCGGATCCACTGAAGATTCACGAGCACCCATCTGGATCGTATCTACTTATTGTCTTGCAATTTTCTATTTACTCAAACGATTGGTACAATATGTTTTATTATTATTTCTTTTATCAATTTCAATTTAGCATGATTGGCTAGATCTATTATCATCCACCTTGATGTAACTAAACGAATGATGTGATTGCTATGTTTTAATTCAAAGAGTTGATTTCAATTATCGTTGTGTCGTGATCTTGATGATTTAATTCCTTTATTTGTATTAATTTGATATTGGTGGCATGTGTGTTCTTCGTTAGTGGTACTAGTCGAATGCATATGTGATTTTCTAACGGTCGCTTGTCTATGAGCGATTATCACTAGTTCATGGTATGATAGTGAATGTCAAATTAATAAAAGGAGTCATTTTGTCAACGTGTTTAGAAACGGTTGGTGGTACCACGTGAGCATTTCATCTTTGCACGGTTATCTTGTCAACTCTAAACGAATTTGGTCTTATTTGAAAGCAATCATGTTAGAAGTCTAGTGAAGTCAAGGTGGATGATCCTTATTATTATTGTTTGAGCTCTTCTTTATTTTCAAGTATTTTGTCATCTAAATTTACTTCAATTTAATCGTCAAAGTGTTCCACCCTTTTTCCAAACCCCTTTACTAAACAATTAATTCAACCAATCCCCGTGAACGAACCTGGACTTACCTCTTAACTATATTGCATACGATCGGGTCCACTGCCCGATAGTGTGTAGTAGTGAGTTTTTAGGTATTTTCTAGTTTATAAAATTTAAACTCGATTTAGCACATCAAGTTTTTGGCGCCGCTGCCGGGGATTGTGCGCTGTTTTAGTTGTTAATTTAGTGGTTTGATCCTTCCTCACGCGTGAGGAAGTTAATTGCTTTAATAGTTTAGTTTTTCTTTTCTTATCTTATTACAGGTGCAGTTGACGTGTTTGGTTAGTTGTGTTTTGCAGGTCTACTTTTTAGTTGATGAACTTGAGGTCTTCTGGTTTACCTCTTAATAGTCCGTTGAGAACACCATCTAGACGTAGATCTAACCTCACAACACCTCCACCATTCTCACCCATTGCTAAGCCCACTCCTGATTCAGACGAGGAGGGGTTTAATTTGGACGAATTTTTTGATCTTGAAGTTAAGGTAGAAGAGACCGAGATGGCGGATGAGGAAAGGGACCCAAATGATATACGGTATGGCGAAAGGGTTCGTACTATTCCCGCAAACCGGGGTAGTCCTATTAGACCTCCGGCAATTGCTCATGACTTCAACCTAAAGGGTAATCATCTTAAGAGCATTGAGGAACAACAATTCGATGGTAAAAGGAAGTGGGATCCGTATCAACATTTAGAAAGATTTGAAAAATTGGCAAGGTTATACCAATACGGGCAGAATCAAATGAATGCCGTAAAACTCGAGACATTTCCAATGTCTATTACCGGCGATGCTCTTGATTGGTTCAATGACCTTCCGGAAAATTGCATTACGACTTGGGACCAACTTAAGCAAGCCTTTATTGGTGAGTTCTACTCACTTAGAACCCAAAGAAAGTTGGAAAACTTGATAAGGTCATTTGCCCAAGACGAAGATGAAGATGTTGTTGATGCGTGGATCCGATTTAAAGAGATGTTGAGAAATTGCCCGGGTCATAATATGACTAGAGAGCAATATGTTGAACTATTCTTTGATGGGCTCGATAAGAAGTCCAAACGTGAGCTAGGTTATGCTTTTGGTGGTGGGTTCAATAAGATCACACCAAATGAGGGTTTCGAAATCTTGGAATCCATGGCCAAGGATAATGCAAACATGGATGACGATAGGTTTTTAAAGAATGAGAGAAGGTTGAAGAAGGGTACTAGCCAAGGCCGAGTTGCAAAAGCGGAAGCTAGTCATGATTCGGGGATGATAGGAGAGATTAGAGCGCTATCGGAGCGCATGGAAAAGGGCTTTGCCATGCAAGAGAGTCGATTTGGGGCCATTGAAAGGGATGTGAAGGTTGTTGCCGATGGATGTGACCATTGTGGAAATATGCATTATTCGGAAGATTGTCCAAGTCGGGGACCCGAAGATGTTAGTTACATCCAAAACCAACAACAAGGGAGCTATCAACGCAATTCCGGTTACCAAAACCGTCCCTCAGGTAATACTTCCTACAACTCTAATTTTCCTACTAATAATGCTCGTTTTTCAGGTAACAGGTTTCAAGAAGATCATTATCAGAATCAGCCTAAGCAGCAGATACACCAAGGCCAAGGATCTGGATCTTCTAACACCGATCCAAATGACGAGTTGAGGGAGATGATGAAGCAAATGATGAGCAATCAGATTGAAACAAATACAAGTATTAAGATGATTCGGGATGATACGAAGGCATTGCATGAGAGGTTGGATAGGATAGATGGGAAGGTTGAGATGAATGCCAAGAATGCGGGGTTGAACTTTAAGGATCTCGAGAGTAGGATGGCAGCTTTAGCTAGGCCTACGGGACTCTACCTAGCACTACTCAACAGAATCCTAAGCCTCAGTTTAGCATGGGGCCGAATCAGGGACAGAATCCAAAGCCTCAGTCGAGTAATCAAGGATCATGGAGAAAGGATGCCCAGCCCAATGTCAGAAATGAGCACGTGAATGCTATCACCACGAGGGCAGGTAACACTTATGATTTAGCTAAATCTTCACCTAATAATTTGTTTCAATCCGTGCAGGTTGATGAAGATGAGGAGCGAGTTGACGATGAGATTGAGATGGAACCGGAACTAGCCGTGCCAACACCGGCCGTTCCACCCCAACCCGTTGCTAAACCTGTTGAGATGCCCGCTGAGGAACCAACTGTTAAGACATATAAGCCGAAGGTTCCATTTCCCCAGCGATTGGCGAAAAATAAGCTGAAGGAACAAATGGACAAATTTGTAAGTCACCTCCGTAAATTGCATATTAATATTCCATTTTTAGATGCAATTGTGCAGATGCCCGGATATGCAAAGTGCTTGAAGCAGATTTTGATGAATAAGAAGCATCTGGAAGAAGTGACTAATGCAGTTTTAGAGGATGTTTGCTCAGCAGCTGTAACAGGTAAGTTGCCCGAAAAACGAGGAGATCCAGGTAGTTTTACTATTCCTTGTAAGATAGGTAACTTAACGGTAAAAAAGGCTTTAAATGATTCGGGTGCAAGTATTAACCTTATGCCTTCTTCTCTTTACTACAAGCTGAACTTAGGAACACCGAAACCAATTAACATGAAGATCAATTTGGCCGATAAGTCTGAAATAAGACCTATTGGAATATTAGAAGATGTGTTAATTCAGGTGGGAGGTTTGATTTTTCCTGTAGATTTTGTGATTATTGAAGCTGAAGAGGCATTAAATGTGCCTCTTATCTTAGGGAGACCATTCCTTGCCACGGCCGATGCCAAACTTGAAGTTGGTCGTGGTAAGTTGACATTGAGAGCCGGGGATGAATCTGTAACATTTTCAAACACATGTTCTGTTTCTTTGCCTAATGCTGCTAATTATGTTGAAACTGCCTGTGTTAGTTCTTTTGATTCACAGATTGATAAATGGTTGGATGAGAAGTTAGAGGAGAAAGTGGTTGAATTGAAGTCAGCAGCAGTACCTGGTTCTAAACCGACGGATGGCCCTTGTGCTAAAATCCGTAAGCTTTATAGTCGTGTGAGGTCCGCTATTTCTCATGGGAATATTAAGTTATCCAAAGAACTGTGCTCTAATTTATCAACAAATGAGAAAGCTGAGTTAATGATGGTTGTTGATATTTCTGACGAAGCAAATGATTGGATATGTAACAAGGTTAAAGGTAACTGTTTCTCTCCTTTTAAAAGTAGACCGCCCAACACTTCAAGTGTGGGGGCGTCGGGGTCCCAATGTTGGTGATTATGATAGGTTCGAGTCTAGCTAAAGACTCGTAAATAAATTAAGCGCTTCTCGGGAGGCAACCCGTGTTATTTTTGTTGCATTTTATTTTCATTTTACTAGTTAGTTGATTTTGTTTTGTCAAGAAACGTGCTGGTGCTTCTAGTTCCGGTCAGGAGGGGGAGCGTACTTGGGTCACTGATTTGTTTGATACATCCGGTCTCCCCTATGGCTATCATGGCCAGTTTCAGTGACCGTGGGATTTGACACATCTGAGCTTGATTCTGGTTTGCATGCTTGTTGTACATTTATTTGTGTTTGGTATCCACCCTACGGGGTGATGAAACATTTGTATTCGTTTCTTTTCTTTTGTTTCTTTAATTTTCTGCATGCGACTGTAAATTAGTTTAATTTTTGTACGGATATTTGTTTGTGTGTGCTATTTGAGATTGGACAGGTCTGTACGTTTGATGGTAATACCTGGCAGAACCCAAGTGTGGGGGGAGGACCAGCTGGTTCTGTTTGATTGTGTGATCGTGTTAGTAGCTCACTTTGATGTCATGTGCATATTCTGGCAGTAAGTTCAGCGCTAAATTTTTGATTGGCATCTTTATTGACATTGTTCACACACATCCGGTATGTGCTCTAATTCTTTTTGACTATTGTCGCTTACCCCTATTTACCTTAGTTTTGACCGATATGGACATTGAGGGCATTGTCCATCTTAAGTGTGGGGGGGATGGCAAATAGGTTTAAGCTGCCGGGTACTATCACGTTTGTTGTTTTGCCATTGAGATTTCTACCGGTTTTGTTGATGTGTCCCTCTCGTAGGCCTTTGGATTTTATCTAAGGGTAGGAGTTCTATTTTGAGCTCTTCACTGTGATGTGCACGTTTGGAATCGGTGTTTTCAATCTGGTGGAATAATAGAAGTTGATATGATTTTTGAACTTGTGTTGAGCTTGTCCTTGTGGTAAATTGCTTTTGGTCACTTAATTCATATCTTAATAAGCAATTTTACTACAAACTGTTTCCTTGGCAAAATTTTTAACCGGCGAAATGTGTTCTGAACGATTATTTGGCTAGTCCCTCGGGATTGATATCATTACTTGTGCACTCAAATATATCCCTAACACCAAATTGTGAGATTTCATCATTTTGTATAGTTGTGTTAGGTTACGGTTTTGGTTTGATTGCCTTGTAAATACGTCCCTCTCTTAGGCTCTTGGATTTATTCGGGAGTAAGGGTTTTCATTTTGATGCCCTGCACTAAGATGTGCGTGTTTGAGGTTAATCCATTCCATTTCCGGGTTCTTCTCTTGATAAGAGTGTGCCGGTGATGTGTTGATTCTAGAACTTGGCCTGGTGATCGTGACTAAGTACATCGGATGACGAATTGGCATTTAGGTTTGACCATACTTTTTCTTTCTTTCTTTTCACTTTTCTTTTGTACATTTATACCTTACTATACACACCCTTATACAACCTTTATACATATATATATACATTTTCACCTTTCTTTGTACATTTTTGATACACATATACATCCCATATAATTTAGCCTTCACTCTTGTATAAATTCACCCTTATATACTTCACCTCATTTTTCCGATAGTCTAATCTTGGTGGGCCGTTGATTGCTATTGGTTTGTTGGATGGTTTGGGGAGTTTAGGTGGATTGGCTAGCGGAAGTTTCTTGTCTATAAGAATACATAAATTGGTTGAGTTAAGGAGGAGTATCTTGGATTGTTCAAAGAAAGTATGTTTGTTAGACATTGTTCATCTTTGTAAGAGGGTACCTTCTAGTAGAGTAAAAGTGGTTCAGTAGAAAAAATATATAGAAAAAAGTGAAAAAAAAAAAAAAAAAAAAAAAAAAAAAAAAAAAAAAAAAAAAAAAAACAAAAAAAAAAAAAAAAAAAAAAAAAAAAAAAAAAAAAAAAAAAAAAAAAAAAAAAAAAAAAAAAGGGGAAACTTGGGCTACTAGTAGGTATTTCTCATTTTAAATGTCGAGAAAGGTTGTTGGAACATTATAATGGAAGACTTGGATGATAATAAGTTGTTTGATGTTAATACACCACTATGGTGTCGGGTTTTGCTTGGTGACGTTGGGGGTGCGTTCTCGGGATGATATCTTTTGGGTTAGCGGTTTGTCGGCAATCAATGGTACGGGTTGATTAGACTATTTTGTTCATTTGTACATATCCATATACTTTGACTTTTCTTTTCTTAATTAACCTATATTCCCATTCATTCGTTGTAAATATCCATCATATATACCTTAGTTTAACTATACAACCTACCTTTATGCCTATTTTGGATGATGTACTTGGTGCTTGCGCCGTGTTGGTGGAGCAATGATCCTTGTTCAAGCCTATGGTAAAATAGCATACATCACGACCGTGCTATGAGTGATTCTTCATATATATTCAACCCCAAGAGTAAGTTTGTTGGAGTAGAATGATTTTGATAGGTTCGGTTGTTTCACTTGTGCTTGGTTGTGTTATCGTGGCTTGCGGATTGTTCAGGTATTGTCAAACATTTCGGGTTTTCATTTAAGATTAAAACTGCTTCACCCAACCTTTTTGTCATTTGACATGCTTGGTGTGGCTTCTTTTTGATACTCGTCATTGTTTATTTTGCTCCATTGTCAAGGATTACTTTATGCTTTAATTCCGGATTTGCTTGAGGGCAAGCAATGCTCAAGTGTGGGGGGATTTGATGTGTCATATTCTATACCATTTCCCACGTGAATTTAGAACCATTTATTCGTCGTTTTTACAGTTTTATTTCCAACTTTCGATGCTTTGAGGTATGTTTAGTGTTTTCAGGTTGGAAAATGATTATGCGGATGAATTGGTCGATTTTGATGACTTATGGAGGACTCGGGAGAAAGATTCGGTTGAAACCAAGTGAAAGATGAAGAAAACGTATTCTGGAGGTCCTAACGGCCGTCACAAGGGTGACGGGCGTTAGGGACCTAGGTCAAGTTTGAACGGGCGTCACAAGGGTGACGGCCGTTATGGTTGCAAATTGGCGAGTTACTGTAACGGGTTCCTTACGGCCGTATGTTTTTCAAAGGAGGTGTGACGGGCGTCACAAGGGTGACGGCCGTTATGGGTGTCGATGGATGGTAACGGCCGTTACCATATGTAACGGGCGTTACGCGACTAATTCATATAAATAGCTGGCCAAGTTTCTGAACGGGCACGAACTTTTGGGAGATTTTTCCTTAGGGTTTTTGGAGAACTTTATTCTTTCCAGGAGCTGCTCTATTAGGGTTCTATCAGGTTTCCAAGCAAGATTTCTTAGGCGGATCCACTGAAGATTCACGAGCACCCATCTGGATCGTATCTACTTATTGTCTTGCAATTTTCTATTTACTCAAACGATTGGTACAATATGTTTTATTATTATTTCTTTTATCAATTTCAATTTAGCATGATTGGCTAGATCTATTATCATCCACCTTGATGTAACTAAACGAATGATGTGATTGCTATGTTTTAATTCAAAGAGTTGATTTCAATTATCGTTGTGTCGTGATCTTGATGATTTAATTCCTTTATTTGTATTAATTTGATATTGGTGGCATGTGTGTTCTTCGTTAGTGGTACTAGTCGAATGCATATGTGATTTTCTAACGGTCGCTTGTCTATGAGCGATTATCACTAGTTCATGGTATGATAGTGAATGTCAAATTAATAAAAGGAGTCATTTTGTCAACGTGTTTAGAAACGGTTGGTGGTACCACGTTTTAATTCACATAGGCATAATTGGTAATTTGGTAATCAAACAAACTATTTGTTGGTAAGGTTGTCTAGGCTTTGGTGGTACCGGCTTGGGTAATTAGACTAGCAACTTAGGTGTTTGGGTGATTTGTGAGCGGTTGGTGGTACCACGTGAGCATTTCATCTTTGCACGGTTATCTTGTCAACTCTAAACGAATTTGGTCTTATTTGAAAGCAATCATGTTAGAAGTCTAGTGAAGTCAAGGTGGATGATCCTTATTATTATTGTTTGAGCTCTTCTTTATTTTCAAGTATTTTGTCATCTAAATTTACTTCAATTTAATCGTCAAAGTGTTCCACCCTTTTTCCAAACCCCTTTACTAAACAATTAATTCAACCAATCCCCGTGAACGAACCTGGACTTACCTCTTAACTATATTGCATACGATCGGGTCCACTGCCCGATAGTGTGTAGTAGTGAGTTTTTAGGTATTTTCTAGTTTATAAAATTTAAACTCGATTTAGCACATCAGAGGATTACAAGCAAGTTGATCCAGATGACTTGGAAGAAATGGATCTGAACTGGCAATTAGCTATGTTAACATGGAGAGTTCAGCGTTTCACAGATAGAACCGGAAGGAAGGTTGTGAATGGCAAAGTAGGGTTTGACAAGACCAAGGTGAAGTGTTATAACTGTGATGGTTTTGGACATTTTGCAAGAGAGTGTCAGAGGCCAAGACGGGACAACAATTCAGCTACAGGCCGTCAGAACTTCAATCAGAGTAGTTCTATAGTGAGTCAGAATTCTGGACATCAATATGCTAATACTGGGAACAGAAGCTCAGGAGATACGGACAACTCGAGAGGTTTAGTTGTTCAATCTGATGGTACATATAATTGGGGTTCGACTAGTACCGATGATCAGAATCATGCATTCTTGGCAGAAATTCAAGATATTGATGGAGGAATGAATGATCATGTTGATAATTCATTCGACTATACACTATATGCCAGCACGGATGATCATGATAGTTTTCATCAGAAGGTAGAAGAGGAATCTGAACCGTCAGAACCAGTAAGAGCTAAGAATGAAGAAGCATTCAATGAAGCTAATGAAACTATGAAAATTGAGAAAAACGATAAGGATGTAAAGATGGAGATACCTGATGATCTGAGTACAGAAGGGCTCGTGAATTTCGTGGCCAATCTTGAGGCACCAGAACAACAGAAGTTGCTAAGGAAAACCGCAGGTTTATGGTTTGTCAATAGCGGAAGCTCCAAGCACATTATGAAAGACAAGGGACTATTGACGGAGTTTTCTCCTGTTAAAGGGTCCTATGTCTATTTTATGGATTCCAAAGGCGGAAAAATTTCCGGGGTTGGAAGAGTTGTAAAAGGAAGCATCTTCATTGATAATGTTAATTTTGTTGAAAAACAGGATCAGAACCTTTTGCCAGGTGTATCAATGTCTAAGAAGGACTTAGAAAAGGAAAAAGTCTATCTTACGCATTATACATTAAAGGGTAGTGATCGAGTTTTTACCGAGATGGAATTTTCAAGATTTTGTTTTCCTCGAGTTTTGATTGACAAGGTATGGAGTGTAGAAGTTAACAAGGAGGATCGCAGCTATGATCGTCCGAAAGTTGTGCCTCTTGTGTTAACTCCTGAACAAGAAGAGATTTGTAGGTCTCATGAGCAAGCTGTCAAGGACTTTGAAGATGTGTTAGATAGACGAAAGAGAAAGATCCATGAAACTCATGATCAATGTTCAAGAAGACTTGTTCTAATTAATTTATATTTATTATTGTTCATGTGATAGACAAAGTACTATAGAAGATCATGACTAAATGATGATCTATAGTAAATGTTCTAAATTTTTATATGTTTGATTTATGTTGTTGGTTATCTTATATGTCAGTTCCAGAAGTACACTAGTTTAATCACAGGGATGAAGAAATTGGTGTTCTTGAGGAAATCGACTTCAGGTGGATGTCAATTCTTAGGGGGGAGATTGGTTTCATGGCAATGTAAGAAGCAGACTTCTGTTGCGATCTCGTCTTGCAAGGCAGAATACATGGCAGCTGGTGGATGTTGTTCACAGGTTCTATGGATTCAGCAACAACTGCGTGATTACAGTCAGAATTTCCTTTGTACTCCCATAAAGATAGACAATGAATCCACCATATCCATAACCAATAATCCTGTTAAGCACAGTAGGACTAAGCACATTGACATAAGGTTTCATTTTATACGTGATTGTGCTGAAAAGAAATTAATAATCCTAGAAAAGGTGCCGAGTGACTTTAATTTAGCTGATTTGTTCACTAAGGCTTTCGACCGAACTCGTTTCGAGTTGTTAGTCCAATTGATTGGAATGAGAAATCTATAGTGACAGTGTCTCTCAAAAGGAACGTTGTAAAATGAGTCAGTGTTTGTGTCGTAATGTATGTGTGTCATATAGTGTCAGAAAAACAAAATAAAAATGAGAAAAATCAGAAAAGAAAAAAGAAATATAATAAAAAGAGTAAGGTCACTGCATCAAGACGATTAGACGTGACGATACTTTAGCTTTTAAGCCTACTTAATTGTACTTTAAAATGCTCAGTTCAGTGATACCATTATATGATGTATTGGTAGGCACAAAGTACCAAAGTTTCCTTATAATCTGAACTTAAATGTATACAATGTTCTTATGGGAAACGTATTCAGATATATGGCTGAGAATGCTTGTTCTTAAAATAGACAAGTCCTTTAAATCTTATGAAAGATCTTGCATTGTAATTATGTATATTTGGTCTTTATATAGAAGGTCTCGGTACATATATGTGTATGTATTGCTTTTTCGGATGTATATTTGTGACAAGATATGCAAATACCTAATAAATCTGTTGAAAATATGAAGCTAATGTGGCCTTTGAGATTCGAATAAGTAAGTCCTTGGGGTGTCTTTGTATACCTAGCCTACCTAAAGCTTCCAACTTGGGTTAAGTTGTCAGAAAGTTTGCTACACGGGTCTAATCGAAAGTCATGGGTTTTCATAAGTGCTTAAAATAATGTCACAAATATGCAAGTACTTGGCATTATGCAATGTTGAGTATATTTCCGTACGTGAGTCAAGTTAAGTCGCTTTGTGCGTGAGGAATCACCGACCTGTCACCGCTGACTTGATTATGTTAGGTCGAAAATCGACCAAGTATAATTTGTTCATAAATAGCTGAAGCTCAGTGAAGAATACTTGTACAGAATTCTGAAGTCATTCAGAATTAGTTCACTGAAGCTTCACTTCAGTTCAGATCAACATATCAGAATACCATTCAGATGAAGTCAAAGACTGAAGTCTGAAGAAAGAGAATCAGCTCAGATGTGGAGCTCAGAAGTTGATTCTACCTGATCGAATACTGAAGCATCTCAGTGTAAAGTACTTACAACACTTTACACTGATTACGAGGAAGCCTTTTTACTTTACTAACCTTTACCCAGTTAATAGCTTTAACTATTAACAAGTACAAGGTTGAGTAAAAGGCTGGGAATAAAGTGTGAAACGTCACATCAATAACTTTCACACTTAAACCTTAATAGTACGCATGTTAAGGAATTGACTTTAATTCCTTAAATGCTCCCAACCATATTTGTACGGCCTGGTCCACATCAGCATGAACCTTGCCTATAAATATAAAGGCTTCTCACAACTTGCAAAAGGCTTGAAACCTTAGCATTGCAACTTGTGAGATATACTCTAAGTAATCCTTACGAGTATTTCCAAGTTATTAGATCACTTGTATTTCTAGGTTGTTTAGATATTTACACTTGGGTGTTTATCTTTGTTCTGCAACAACCTTTGTATTTGTTTATATCAATAAATCAAATACATTGAAAAAGTACATCGTGTCTCAATGCTACATACTTGAAATATACATATTATTTATATAGTTTCAGCACTTATTGTTTCTTGCATTTACTTTCAGTACCTTTACCTTATTGTTTATCCATATCTGAATCGTATTCTGAACTAGTCAACTTCCAGTTAGAATTACTTACCAGTCGGGTTTTAACCATCTATATTTGGGACTCAAAATTGGTATCAGAGCCAGGTTTGAATTATATTAATTCATTAACCTTTGATCTGCAAAGATGGTTGACCAAGTATTCAATGAAGGCTCTGACCCTAATGCTAATACTCCACCTGTCATCAACAACAATATACCATCGCATAATGTACACGTACACTTTCCAAATAATCCTGTTCCCAAGTTTGATGGGAACAGTGAAAATTTTCAAACATGGAAAGCATGCATGCTCAAATATATTGCTGGTGTTGAAAGACATTTGACCGATATTCTTAAAGAAGGACCCTTTGTCCCCATGAATGCCTCCTCTGTTGTCAGAAATGCCGATGGGACTCCTAGGGTATCACTTAAGGAGAAGGATCATTGGTCTGAGGAAGATCATAGGCTGGTAGACCTTGATACCAAGCTACAAATATGATCTTGTATGTTGTTCCTGAAACTCTTATGCCCACCCTTGTTTTACTTGAAAATTCAAAATTAATGTGGGAGGAACTTATGACACAGTTTGAAGGCACCTCTGAGACCATAGTCACAAGAAAAGTTGCTTTAAATAAAAGATATGAGTCTTTTTTTGCTATCCCTGGTGAAACTTTAACTCAAACTTACATCAGATTTACTAATCTGGTAAATCAATTGAAAGCCCTGGGTGTAACTAAAGACAAATAAATTTTGTTAGAAAAATTTTGTGACATCTTACCTTCTAAATGGGAAAACTTGATATTGGTTTTAAGACAAGGAAAAACCTTGCACAGTCACACTCTTGCTTCCTTATATGGAGCCTTCAGGTACACTGAAGAGAACAAAGCTGAGAGACCTGTGGCTGAGCAAGATGCCAAAAATCATGCTTCTACCAGTTCAGTCATAGTTCAGTACTCTGAGCCACATGGGACTGCTCTACTATCTTCTGAGAGTGATCATTCTGACTCGATGAAGAAGATGGTCTCTGAAATGTTAAAAACTGGTATTTCTGGTAATGTAACTCATAATTGTGATGAGGATGACAATGATGATCTGGTTGCCATTCTGGCTAAAACGTTCAATCGTTTTAAGGCCAAATCAAATCGATCTGGCAAACCATTTGCTTCTAGCGCTTCTATTGACAAATCTAATCTTGAATGCTTGAAGTGTGGCAAGAAAGGAGATTTCATGAAGGAATGCAGATCTAGTTAGCCTTCATCATCACAATCTGCCCCTAATCATTCTATTTTTCAGAAATCTGATGATAGCTATAAGGCTAAGTACAAGAAGCTGAAAGCCCAAATAGCTCTCATGGCTCAAAACAACTCAAGCAATAATAGTTGTATGATTGCCAAGACTGAAAAATGGGAAGAATCTGACGAATCATCTGATGATGAGGAAGAAGTTAGGGATATGTGTTTCATGGCACGTGAAGATCAAGGTCATTTGGTCAAGTCTGAAGTTGAATCTGGTCGATGGGTGGATATAGTCATGAAAAAGGTTTGTGACTTTGGTTTTGAAAGTAATGAGGAACAAAAATTGGACCTTTTGGTTCTTTTAGAGGTTGACGTTTCATTTGTCGAAACTGTGCGTTCAGAAAGCCTAAAAATGTTTGAAAGTAATACTTCTGAACTGAACGCCAGTCAGGCCAGACTAAAAGAGTTGAAAGATGTTCAGTTGGCTTTAAAAAGTTATCAGTCTATGGTTGCCACTTTAGAGTTGGAAAAAGAAGAATTAAAAACCATCCTTGAAAAGGAACAAAAAATAATTAAATCTTGGATGAAAGCACCAAATCCAGATGCTGCAATTAAAAATACTTTTGCAAATCAAAGAACAGCATATGAATCTGGTGATCTTCATTTGGCATCTATAATCACTGATTTAGATGCACTTCCAAAGGAAATGAAACCAGAAATTATTTTTCCTAAAGTTGGCAAACAGAAAACTGGGACTGATAAGGCCCAGGAACAATCTGAGGGTAAATCTGAAACAGCTCAGACCACTGTTTCATAAAAGAAGGCTAAATCCAAAAAGCCATCCCCTCAGTCTTGATCTAAGGTTCCTAAAAACCAAAAGAAGAAGAAAAATGTCTCCCCCACTGAGCCATCTACCTCAGATTCAGGTAAGGCTCAGGTGTCTAATGAAGAATCAATTTTGTTAAGGTTAGAGAGTCAATTTCAATTATTGGCTAGACAAGTGCAAAGCTGCAATGCATGCTTAAAAAATGTTGAAACCACTCCTCTTCAACCTAAACAAAATGCAAAACCTTTTTCCAAACAAATCAAGAAAAACTCTGAAAAGAAAAAGGTTGAAAGCTCCATCAAACCAACTGTTTTTATTTCATCTGAAATAATGACTGAGATTCCTTTTGATCCTTCAGTTCCTCATATACCAAAGAAATCTGAGACGTCTAAGGGAGAGTCTAGTGAACCCATCAAGAGATGGGTTCCCAAAAAGAACTAATCTTTGTATTTGTGTAGGGAGACCGAAAGAAGAATATATGGTATCTTGACAGCGCTGCTGGCAGAACCATGACTGGTTATCAAACCCTGCTGGAGGAATATAGGGTGCAAGAGGGGCCCTCAATAACTTTTGGTAATGATGAAAATGGAAAAACTGAGGGATATGGTGTGGTGAATATTGGACAGGTCAAATTCACACGTGTTGCATATGTGAATGGTTTGAAATATAACCTGATCAGTGTCAATCAACTGTGTGATGATGGCTTCAAGGTATTATTTGATATTTCACAAGGCACCATATTCAACAGAGATGGAAAGGTAGTATTGATTGCACCAAGAAAAGGAAACATTTATATCATTGATATGAATAGTTCACCCACTGAACAATGTTTCTACACAAAGGCAGATGAAGACACAAACTGGTTGTGGCACAAGAGATTATCCCATCTGAACTTCAATAATATTAATGAGTTGTTAAGAAAACAACTTGTTGATGGGATACCCTCAATGTCTTTCAACAAAGACAAGCCATGTCCAGGTTGTGAAATGGGTAAGCAGAAAAGAGCTTCATTCAAGACAAAGCAAAGTTTTAGTATAACTGAACCTCTTCACATGCTTCACATGGACCTCTTTGGACCAGTGAATGTTCAGACAAGAGCAGGAAAGAAGTATACCCTTGTTATTGTTGATGAATATTCAAGATATTGCTGGGTAATTTTCCTCAGATCCAAGAGTGAAGCTGCTGCTGAAATCATTGCTCTCATCAAACAAATTGAACTCAAGCATAAGCGAAAAGTTTGTCAGCTCAGAAGTGACAATGGCACTGAATTCATAAATGCCACTCTGGAGTCATTCTGTACTGAAACTGGTATATCTCAGAACTTTTCCTCGGCCCACACACCAGAGCAGAATGGTGTAGTAGAAAGAAAGAATCGTACACTGATTGAAGCTGCTAGAAGTATGCTAAATGAATCTGGTCTTCCCAAGAATTTCTGGGCTGAAGCTGTTGCAACTGCTTGCTACACTCAGAACAGATCTGTCCATGTCAAAAGACACAAGAAGACAGTCTATGAAGTACTCAGAAATAGAAAGCCTAATATTGGATATTTCCATGTATTTGGATGCCCAGTATACATTCTGAATGATTCCAGTCAGCTTGGAAAATTTGATGCAAAAGCTGATGAAGGGTACTTCCTAGGATATTCAACAAATCGCAAAGCCTTTAGAGTCTATAACAAGAGACTTGAAAAGGTTGATGAGTCAATTCATGTTACCTTTGATGAATCTAATTCTGCAATCTTTAAGAATTCAACTCCTGTACACCCTCAGAAAGTCCAATAAGTTTTGGTGATTCTGATCCTATTGTCCAATCTGATCAGTCACCTGAACCTGCTTCTGAACATCTCAGTTCAGAACCAATAATAAACAAATCAAGCAACATTCCATTCTATCCTTCAGTCAGTTTTAAACTACCTTCTAAACTAACTATTGGATCAGATGTACATGCTGCTTCACATCAGATATCAGGTTCCACTGAATTACCCCAATCTGAACAGTTTCATGATGCAAATCATGATCTGCAGAAGGAAGATGATGAGACTGAAGTAGTCTTTTCTGAAGCACCTCCTAAAGTAAATCAGAGGAGCTCTTGCACTGATATCATTGTTCATCCTGGTCATTACACTAAGTGGACACGAGCACATCCAATCGATCAAATCATTGGAGATTCCACTAGTGGGGTCCAGACCAGAAGAGCCACAAGCGATCAATGCTTAAATATCAGCTTCTTATCACTGATAGAACCGAAGAAGATTGACGAGGCTATGAAAGACCCTAGCTGGATTAAAGCCATGCAAGATGAGCTTAATCAGTTTAAGAGGAACGATGTTTGGGAACTTGTTCCTTGTCCCAGTGATCTAAAGAAAGAACCAATTGGGACAAGATGGGTCTTCAGAAACAAGATGGATGAAGATGGTCATGTGATTCGAAAAAGGCAAGACTTGTTGCAAAGGGTTACTCACAAGAAGAAGGAATAGACTTTGATGAAACTTTTGCACCAGTTTCCAGACTAGAAGCTATCAGAATTTTCTTAGCTTTTGCAGCTCATCATGAGTTCAAAGTTTATGAAATGGATGTCAAGAGTGCGTTCTTGAATGGTGAATTGGAAGAAGTTGTGTATGTGTATCAGCCACCAGGGTTCATAAATGAAGAAAGACCTCATTGGGTGTACAGACTAAACAAAACATTATATGGTATGAGACAAGCACCTAGAGCCTGGTATGATACTCTTACTAAACATCTTCTGAAACATGGTTTTAAAAGGGGTGCAATAGATAACACTTTATTCATATTGCATGATAAAAGTGATATCCTACTTGTACAAATTTATGTCGATGATATTGTGTTTGGGTCTACAAATAACAAAATGTGTGAACAGTTTTCTGAAATAATGTCATATGAGTATGAAATGAGTATGATGGGTGAACTGACATATTTTCTGGGTCTTCAAGTGAAACAAACCAGTGATGGTATTTTTATAAATCAAGAAAAATATGTCAGAGATTTATTAAAGAAATATCAATTTAATTCTGTCTCATCAAAAGATACTCCTATTTCTGCACCATTAACTTTGGACTCAGATCCCAATGGAAAATAAGTGGATCCCACAAAATATCATGGTATGGTGGGATCCCTCATGTACTTAACTGCTAGTAGACCTGACATAATGTTTGCAACATGCCTTTGTGCAAGATTTCAGTCTAATCTCAGAGAAGCACACGCAAATGCTGTGAAAAGGATATTCAGATACCTTAAAGGTGTCCCCAGACTTGGTCTTTGGTATCACAAAGGCTCAAGTCTAGATCTAATGGGTTATTCAGATTCTGATCATGCAGGTTGTAAAATAGATAGGAAAAGTACCACAGGTGGTTGAAATTTCCTAGGTGGCAAATTAGTTAGTTGGACAAGTAAGAAGCAGACTGCAGTATCACTCTCCACAGCTGAAGCTAAATAAATTTCTGCAGCCAGTTGCTGCGCTCATATTTTGTGGATGAAGAACCAACTAACTGATTATGGTGTTAAGTATACAAAGACTCCAATATTTTGTGATAACACCAGTGCCATTGCCATCTCTCACAATCCTGTCATGCACTCCAAAACCAAGCATATCGACCTCAGGTATCATTTTATTAGAGATCACATTATTAAAGGTGATATTGAACTTCATTTCATTCCCACTGACAAACAACTAGCTGATGTTTTTACAAAACCCTTGGATGTCAAAACATTTAAACATCTCATCAGTGAGTTAGGTATGCTAAATCCTGTATAGCATCACCTCAGGGGGAAGTGTCAAATATTTTTATGTTTAAAAGAATTTTTCTCTAAGGGGGAACTTGCTTTCAGAAAAATATTTTGACTGAAATGCTTCAGAATTTCTGAAATGATTTCAGAATAATTGTATAAACTGAGATGGTTCAGATTCCTTAAATCTGATCATGCTCAGACTTTGTGTATTATTTCTGAGATGAGTCAGTCCTTTATAATGTATGTTGGATACTTGGTCGTTGTGTGAACACGTGACAGTTACTGTTTAACGTTTGAATAATGATGCTTTTTGCTGACGTGTCACACAAGTTGCGCCGTAAATGAAAAGTAATGATCACTTTTTCTTTAAAGTGTTGAAAAGTTTTGTGAAAATGTGGGGTCATAACCGTCGTTGCATTAAATGCGGACGTATACCCAAAATTATTGTCGGACTTCAAACCCGATCAAAATTGATTTCATTAAAATAATATATTTTTTTGTGGGTTTGAATTTCAAAATCAATTTTTCTTTTATTTATTTTGGAAAAACCCTTTGTATTCCATCATAAATATAAATACCATTTTCGAAAACAATTCCTTCATTTACTTCTCTTTACATTTACTCCCAATCATCATTCTCTCTCATTTTCTCATTCCTTCATAATTCCAAAACCCTAAATTCATCTTTCATATTCAGTTTTCCCTTGTAGAAATAATGGCTAAACCTGCTTCTCACGTCAAATCACTAATAGCTTTCGAATACAAACCATCAAAAGTAGTCAAGGCTAGTGCACAATGGCCAAAAGGGTTCGATCCATTGACCCTTAGATTCAATATGAACAATTTCGTGGCCGCACTGAATGCCAAAGGCAAAACCTTAATGGGGAGGATTAATAAATTTCTTGAACAATCCCCTCTCCGTTATGCCTTGACTGCAGATCCTCAAGTATTGTATCATAGATACTTACTTGAATTCTGGTATACTGCTACTCTAAGCAAGGATGAAAAATCCATTGCTTTTTCTTTAAAAGAAGGCACTAAGCAGTATATCCTTTCACTTGATGGGTTTCGGGAGGCCCTTCACTTGAACTATCTTCCCTCTTCTTCAGCCTATGCAAAAAGGCTAAAAGAAGTTAATTTTAGGGAGGTACTGCACGCCATGGGTCATGATGACATGGTCGATGCTGAGCACAATCTGAGAACATTTGGACATATTTTTCTGTCTGGATTTAAAAATTGTTGGCGTTATTTCTGGACTCAGATTGTGGAGTGCCTAGGTGGAAACTGGGGTGGATTGGACCAGATTTCATTAACACAAGTAGAAATCGGGTACTACTTGTGGCATGGGATTGAGGTGGACTTCGCTGAGATACTTTTCTCTCAGCTGGTAACAAATTAAAAGGGAAAAGAAGTCCACATATCTCATTTCCCAGATTTCTGAGCATTTGCTTCATGAACATGCTTGGAGATGCGTATCACATGGAGGGCTTGAATCTTCAGCAACGGAGTTCTGCAGGGATCTATCAAAGCTATCTACTTCAGATCCAGAACCAGAACTCTCCGTTGCAATGCTTCAGGTAATTATTAAAACTGAAACAGCACGACCGGCTGGCTCAGAAAGGTCACCGAGCGGGTCGCAAAAGAATGCGAGACCCATTGGTGCACCTGGTGGTCAAATGTTGAAGTTGTTTAAACCCCCAGCAACTTCATCTACCCAACCACCAATTCCCTCCTCCACTGACCAACCTGAGGATCTCCCAAAAGATCCCTCAGGATCTCCAAAGGGCTTATTAAAACGTCGTAAATATAAGCCGTCCTCACAGCCCAAGGACATTAGTACCGAAGCAAAACCCTCTGGATCTTCCCAACAAGAACCAGAGGAATCGAGTCCAAAGGGAAACCCACAAGCAGCCATCTCCAAAACTTCTTTAGGAGGAGATGGTGAAGATAATACTAGTGTGCCAACCCAGCACACATTAGAGTCTGTGTCTGCACGCGCACCCCCTGAAACTTCACAAATCTCACACTCTACTACAGCACGAATTGATGAAGTCTTTGGTGTGACACCACCTGAGACTGAGATTCCAGACTCTACGGCCGATGAAGTGACTCTTGATGATGGTACGAGGGTCATTAAGGCAACCCCTGTGTCTACTATCTCTAGCGATGAAGCTATGGCTGAGCCAACCCATAAATCTGGTGACGATGCTCTGGCGATGAATATGGCTGAGCCAACCCATAAATCTGGTGACGATGCATCTGCAGCAGCAGTTGTTGAACCAGAAGCTGGTTCAGGTACCAGTGATCTGAACCAGGGCATATCTGATCGGACTGCAGTTTCGACTGACCTCTGGGATGAAGATGAGCCAACTCAAGGGAATCTTGATTCCTTTGCTGATTTTGAGTTTGATGAGGGCTTACTGGAGGAGAATTAGTCTTCTGATTCTGAGCCAACCTTCAGCCTCACAAACGTCCCTCCTCCCCTAGAAATCCAAAATATACTTGTTGAACAACCATATCGCCAACCCGAAACTTCTCATGAACATCCATATTTTCCACCTGGCTCTACACCTGCCTATGTCACTTCACCTCGTTTTCAACCACAACTCCAACACTTACACCCACAAATTCACCAAGTACCAAGGCCCATCAA
>CM067175.1:53530576-53580287 GCA_034093135.1 Erigeron breviscapus | reverse complement strand
GCACTCGACAATCTGAGTCCAAAAATATCTCCAACAATTACCAAATCAAGATAGAAAGATGTGCCCAGATGTCTTCAGAATGTTATCTGCATCGACCATGTCATTATGACCAGTGGCCTGCAGTACTTCCCTGAAATTAATCCCTT
This sequence comes from Erigeron breviscapus, assembly GCA_034093135.1. Lineage (NCBI taxonomy): Eukaryota > Viridiplantae > Streptophyta > Magnoliopsida > Asterales > Asteraceae > Erigeron > Erigeron breviscapus. Next base: position 53,580,141 of record CM067175.1, on the reverse strand, counting down.
TAAGCCTTTTAGCATAGGCTGAAGAGGAGGGAAGATAGTTCAAATGAAGGGCCTCCCGAAACCCATCAAGTGAAAGGATATACTGCTTTGTGCCTTCTTGTAAAGAAAAAGCAATGGATTTTTCATCCTTGCTCAGAGTAGCAGTATACCAGAATTCAAGTAAGTATCGATGATACATTACCTGAGGATCAGCAGTCAAGGCGTAATGGAGAGGGGATTGTTCAAGAAATTTATTTATCCTCCCCATTAAAGTTTTGCCTTTGGCATTCAGTGCGGCCATAAAATTATTCATATTGAATCTAAGGGTCGACGCATCGAACCCTTGTGGCCATTGAGCACTGGCCTTGACTACCTTAGATGGTTTATATTCGAAAGCAATTAAAGATTTGACTACTTTAGCCATTATATCTGCAAGGAAAACTGAAAGTGAAAGATGAATTTAGGGTTTTGAGATTATGAAGGAATGAGAAGTAGAGAGAGAATGATGATTGGGAGTAAATGTAAGGAGAAGTAAATGAATTCCATCATAAATATAAATAAAAAGATTTTGAAATTCAAACCCAAAAATGAAATATTATTAAAATGAAATCAGTTTTGATCGGGTTTGAAGTCCAAAAATAATTTTTGGGTATACGTCCGCATTTAATGCAACGACGGCTATGACCCCACATTTTCACAAAACTTTTCAACACTTTCAAGAAAAGGTGATCATTACTTTCCTTTTACGGCGCAACTTGGGTGCCACGTCAGCCAAAACATCATTATTTAAACGTTAAACAGTAACCTTCACGTGTTCACACAACGACCAAGTATCCAAAATACATTATAAAGGACAGACTCATTTCAGAAATGGTATACAAAATCTAAGCATGATCAGAATCAAGAGATCTGAGCTATCTCAGTTTACACAATTATTCTGAAATCATTTCAGAAATTCTGAAGCATTTCAGTCAAAATATTTTTCTGAAAGCAAAGTTCCCCCTTAGAGAAAAATTCTTTTTAACATAAAAATATTTGACACTTCCCCCTGAGGTGATGCTATACAGGATTTAGCATACCCAACTCACTGATGAGATGTTTAAACGTTTTGACATCCAAGGGTTTTGTAAAAACATCAGCGAGTTGTTTATCAGTGGGAATGAAATGAAGCTCTATGTCACCTTTAATAATGTGATCTCTAATAAAATGATACCTGAGATCGATGTGCTTGGTTTTGGAGTGCATGACAGGATTGTGAGAGATGGCAATGGCACTGGTGTTATCACAAAATATTGGAGTCTTTGTATACTTAACACCATAATCAGTTAGTTGGTTCTTCATCCACAAAATCTGAGCGCAGCAACTGGCTGCAGAAATGTATTCAGCTTCAGCTGTGGAGAGTGATACTGCAGTCTGTTTCTTACTTGTCCAACTAACCAATTTGCCACCTAGGAAATGACAACCACCTGTGGTACTTTTCCTATCTATCTTACAACCTGCATGATCAGAATCTGAATAACCCATTAGATCTAGACTTGAGCCTTTGGGATACCAAAGACCAAGTCTGGGGACACCTTTAAGGTATCTGAAAATCCTTTTCATAGCATTTGCGTGTGCATCTCTGGGATCAGACTGAAATCTTGCACAAAGGTCATGTTGCAAACATTATGTCAGGTCTACTAGCAGTTAAGTACATGAGGGATCCCACCATACCACGATATTTTGTGGGATCCACCGGTTTTCCATTAGGATCTGAGTCCAAAGTTAATGGTGCAGAAATAGGAGTGTCTTTTGATGAGACTGAATCAAATTGATATTTCTTTAACAAGTCTCTGACATATTTTTCTTGATTTATAAAAATACCATCACTGGTTTGTTTCACTTGAAGACCTAGAAAATATGTGTAGGTCCTTGTGGACTGATCGTCAACGAGAACGCTTATAGTTATGACGAGAGTGCGGAATCCTCTCGTGATAACCCGTTTGCTTAATTATATTATCGTCTTTCGTTGTTGAAACAACCTAAGACCTTAAACGCGCGCGAGTTTACAATTGCACAGAATTTCTGTGTATTATCTAATATCACTGTTACAAAACATAAGTCTATGATTACATATTACAAAACATAAACATATACTGATCAAATCGCTGTTGCTGTTGTCAACAGAATCATGCACTTACAGTCTCCCCCTTGACATCAGCTACACGATTTCTTCAGTCTTGTAGAAACACTATCCATCAATTAACAATCTTCTGCTATTTGCATGAATATTAGCATGTAAGCAAATACGCAAAATCTTCCTATATCTACTTTCCTCAGTGGTCCATGAAGGTCTAAACAGACATTCAGTGTCATATAACCTTCTCTGATCATCTCTGGAAAGGTTCACAATCTGCAAATACACGTAACAAAATAACTCTCTTATCTCTATCTCCATACATCAATGCTTCACCAGTGTCCCTGTGAATCTCCCAGTGATCAAGTGTACTCAAACATCTTGAGGCCATTTCTTGACTGGAACCTTCAGTACACGCTTAATTGATCTTTGAGTAAATTCTATCGTACCATCATCCTTTGTAACTTTCTTCAAGGATCTTGGCGTTATGTACACACTGGTTTTATCAAAATTATCATAGAACCTTTTCCTATAATCGTCTTGCAACTTTCTACTCCAGTAAGTTGCATAACCATTACCACTTGGATTAACAAGCCTTTTCCTTCCTAAATCCATTAAATCGGATTCACTAAGGCTTTTAAAATATTTCTTCATAGGCTTTAAGTACTGACAACCATTATCTCTTTTAATAATAAACAATTTCAGCTCATCATCGAAAAACCAACTCAAAATAGTAGTAACATACTTATGAGCATCTCTATCACTAACAAAATCCCAAAAGATAGATGGTTTCATACTTTCTCCTACCAATCCTCTTGCCGGTATTCTTCTATCAATTGAATGTAGATGATCTTCATCCCTACTTGGCACTGGATACTCTGTCACATCAAATTCCTTAGAATCTTCAATATTCCAGCTTAGAGTAATTCCATCTTCATCATCTCCAACTTTGGTAAAAACCGTAAAGTGTAGAGTTCTTGAACTTGGAATAAAAACTCGTTCAGCTTGAACCTCTTGTTGATCATCTGGAACTTGTTGATCTTGAGCTTGTGCTTGTTGTTGCACAAAATCATCATCTTGAAAAACATTAGTCCAGTCCAAATCAGGAATCATTTCACCTTCTTCCAAACTTTCATCATCTTCAGAATCATCATATTGAACCTTAGATGTACCTGCACCTATCTTTTGAAGCTTATCTGAATTGGAATCTCTATCATCATCATCAGCAAGAACTACATCCGGAGCAACCATCACAGCTTTTCCTGAATCTTTCTGAGTCCCAGACGTACTAGCACCAGCTGTACCAGCAATCTCTGACTCTCTCTGTCTTGGCGTCTCCCCCTGAGTCGTTGCTTCTGCTTGAGCTTCAGTTCTTGGCTCACCATCAACATTTGCATCATCATCATGATCTTCATCCTCTTTCCTCTTCAACTCTGTCTCCCTACAACCATCTCCCCCTTGAGCCAACAACTGCCTAAGCTTTTCTCTTAGTTCAGCACTTTGACGCTTTTCATCTGCTAAATCAGCAACTAACGTCCCTACTAACCCTTGCATTGCCTTCATTTGAGCTTCCAATGTCATAACTTTTGTCTCCAAACGATTCATCTTGAATTGAGTCAACATAATCTGCGCAGGTTCAGAAGTAGACGCAACTGTTGGTCTAAAGTGTGCAACTCCAGAAGGTTTGGTAGGAGGTCTTGGAGGAAATTGAGAACTGCCGATCAACGGCGATTGAAGTGGACGAAGAAGTGTCGTAAACGCAGTGCTTACAGGAACAACAGGTCTAATCAAAGCACTCTGCGTATGTTGAGGAATTGACACTTGACTTGATTCAGCTTGAGTAACTGCAACTGAAGGTCGACGAAACTTTTTTCTTCTATAAAGCAGAGTACCCTGTGTAGATGACACAGACACAGTAGCAACAACAGGTACCTCTGATTGTACAGGTTCATCAGCAACTGAACTTTCCGTCACCTCAGTTCTCTCAGACTCCTCTTGTTGTCTGTGTTTCTCAAACGCTTCAGCCAAATGAGCAGGTAAAACCTTTCCCGACCTAGGCGCTTTCTTTCGTCTTTGCAAAGTAATCTCCTCTTCCTGTGGTTCATAAGTAGGATCACTCTCCTCTTCAGTGCGAAACCTCTTCAAAGCTCTTTCAACAGGAGAAGTATCACTTGCACGACTCGTTATATCAACATCTGAATCACTCTCTGTAGCATCTGGGTCAACAGCCTTTCCTCTTGAATTGAGTCAACATAATCTGCGCAGGTTCAGAAGTAGACGCAACTGTTGGTCTAAAGTGTGCAACTCCAGAAGGTCTGGTAGGAGGTCTTGGAGGAAATTGAGAACTGCCGATCAACGGCGATTGAAGTGGACGAAGAAGTGTCGTAAACGCAGTGCTTACAGGAACAACAGGTCTAATCAAAGCACTCTGCGTATGTTGAGGAATTGACACTTGACTTGATTCAGCTTGAGTAACTGCAACTGAAGGTCGACGAAACTTTTTTCTTCTATAAAGCAGAGTACCCTGTGTAGATGACACAGACACAGTAGCAACAACAGGTACCTCTGATTGTACAGGTTCATCAGCAACTGAACTTTCCGTCACCTCAGTTCTCTCAGACTCCTCTTGTTGTCTGTGTTTCTCAAACGCTTCAGCCAAATGAGCAGGTAAAACCTTTCCCGACCTAGGCGCTTTCTTTCGTCTTTGCAAAGTAATCTCCTCTTCCTGTGGTTCATAAGTAGGATCACTCTCCTCTTCAGTGCGAAACCTCTTCAAAGCTCTTTCAACAGGAGAAGTATCACTTGCACGACTCGTTATATCAACATCTGAATCACTCTCTGTAGCATCTGGGTCAACAGCCTTTCCTCTTGAACTTTCTGCAGCAGCACTAGCAACATTAGCCCTAGCAGAGTTCAGAGGATCATCTACATCCTCCAATAATCTATCCAACTCTTGATCTCTTTCAGCATTTGAATCTACAAACAACTCTAAGTTATCCAATGCGTGAAAATTATCCACTTGCGCAATCACATCATTCGGATTTAACGCAGCATTCACAAAAGCTTCACCAATATCAGGATTAGCACACTCAGCCCGATCTAACAAGTCTTCCATTGCTTCATTATCTGCCCGAACGTCTTCAGCAGCAGCTTGTACTGGCTGAACTTCAGGTTGAGCCTGCGGTTGGACTCGAGGTCGAACTCGTCGTTGACGTTGAACCTGAATTGGAACTTGAACTTGAGGTCCTGGTGGTGGTGGAGGTGGTGCATCATTATTTCCACCTCCTGCGACCTCATCTTCATCTTCCCATCCAACAGCTGGAGCTCTATAGTTTGGATTTATCAAATGTCCAAACAATGGAACAATCTGTGGATTTGGATAATTGTCTTTAACTTTCATCATCATTGACCAAATTCTATTCGGTGGAGAAACAATCACATACACATCTTCCAATACTGGCAAATTCTGTACAAAATGATGAATAATCGCCATCGTTAACCTTGGCAAAATCATAAACCTCTGTGACCCTGTCTGAGTGATCTGGGTCCTCAAAATATCGAAAAAATAGTTCGAGAATGAGTATGGCCTATTCAAGGTCAAAGCCACCATCTGCGAACCGACTTGTTTATTCAGCTGATCAAACCCTGCATGACGATTACTAATCGCCACAATCAAAACATGAGCCAGAAACCTCCATTTGCCATAGAATCCTGCCTTAGCAATCGGCCACTTTGCATCTGGCATAGCATGTCCCATTCGTCCAAAACAACCTCTAACCAACGTTTCATCTAGCTCTATTGGACCATTTTCTTCTGCGATGGTCCCTAAATGCAGTATTTCCCTCAAATCAGCAGCAGTAAATGAAAACGTGTGATCAGCAACAGTCGTCTGAAATCTAACATTTCGAGGGACGGCAGGTCTATCTTGTTGTGCAGGCTGTGCTTGAACCACAATTATCGATGCATTAGTCCAGAATTGATGTAAATAGCTTTGAAAGAGTACTGGATTGTGAGTAAGAACAAAGTGAATACGAGACCGTTCCAGATAATCAAACAAAACATGAAAATCACTATTTCTTCCATTTCTCGTAAAATCGATCCACTGATTATGCGTCGAAAAAAAATTCCTTGGATTGCCTGCCATTTCTGTAAAACAAAAACACTGTAATAACAGAAATTAAATAAAAACACATTTCCTAAACGCGTGTGTAAATCTCAAACGCGTGAAATCTGCAATAAAACCTAAATACGTGGACCAATCTTCAAACGCGTGAGACTATGGTAAACGCGTGTGATTAAAGGTAAACACGTGGAATTAGGGTTTGTAAACGCGTGGAATATTAAAAAGACTTGTGTTTTGATTTCTAAATTTCTAAACACGCGTAAAATTCAAACACGCGACACTGTTCATCTTCTCAAAAGCAGGTTTAACATGATAGCCAATCTCAAGATTTCTAACAAAAACTAATACGACTATCTAGTTATTGACATGATACTATGCAATGAATTTCGACCAAATAAGCAATAAACCGTAAAGCATACCTGTATAATAATCACGAAAAAGATCAACGAAGAACAAGTTATCGAGATGAACAGTTACCGATCACAATCAGTAAGAATTTGCACGATTTTAAGCTAAACGCGTGTAGGAGGTAAAACGAGAGTAAAAGTGAAATTGAAAATTTAGAATGGTGAAAAAAATGAACGAGTTTGGTCATGGTATATATACCCGTGACCCAAACACGTGTAACTTAGGTCAAACACGTGGATAAAAGCCAAACGCGTGAAATTTAACCAAACGTGTGGATTAGGTTACCACATGCTTAAAATCGTGTTCCCTGTAGCATCAAACACATTTTCAAAAACACTTAGATAAATTGCATACCTTTTACCTTCAAACCTGAATAACCAGCCAATACACAGGAAAGAGATAACCTGTATGAAACTCAATGATTTAACCCCCTGAAAATCAAGTCATCATTAGCAGATAAAATTTTAACAATCAAACCTGATAATCGTGACTTTATTATATACCTGGATCAACTGAAAAACCGTTTCAGAAACTTTGGTAAACTTACACAACAAGTTAATGTGATGTATAAAACCATAAACTAACGGACATTTGAAACATAGATACCAGGTAAGATACTATTTAACAACTTTGGAAAAACACAAAATTCCAATATCGAAAGTCCTGCACACTTAAAAGAAACTCATCAATGCATCAATATCAACAGATAACATTATTTTAAGCGTGCAAAGAAGGTATCTAATTAAAGACCTATGGTCAGTCAATTATCATCGTCAAGCATATCTTTTCACCAAAAACAAATTGAAATCTCAAAAATATATCAGAAAGATCATTTCCTAAACTTAAACACATTAATGTCCATATCAGAAAACAATCTTTTAACATGATACTTCAAGCAATATATAATCAAGTTAAGGACCATATAGCTGACAATAGAATCATTAGATGCTTATCAACTCTCTCGTGCAATAAGAAATAGTGTTGACACAACTACTTGACACATAAGATTGTAAGTACAAAAATAAAAATAAAAATAAAATAAAATAAAAATAAAAATAAAAATAAAAATAAAAATAAAAATAAAAATAAAAATAAAAATAAAAATAAAAATAAAAATAAAAACAAAAATAAAATAAAACAAAAAATAAAAATAAAAATAAAAATAAAAATAAAAATAAAAATAAAAATAAAAATAAAATAAAAATAAAAAAAAATAAAAATAAAAATAAAATAAAAAAAAAATAAAAATAAAATGAAATAAAAATAAAAATAAAAATAAAAACTTTAAATCTAAACCACATTATTTATTTACAAGAAATTCTAAGTTTCTGCGGATTAGATCAGATTAGCAATTACATAAGCCTGCAAGTGAGAAATAGTTCTCTTATTATTAGTTATGAACAGTGACTCGACAACGATTACCGGTATAGTTGTCCTCTTAAACACTCGGTACTTCCAGTTTCCTTTGGTTTGTGACACTTTCGTATTACTTGAGCCAAGGACAGTCACCATGTAACCTAGTAAGTTACTCATGTCACATTATTATTAATGTAAATGTGTATCCCACAATCAAGCATACACTTAAGATCGACAGAGCATTAAAGTCCTTAACCAGATGTGTTTATAAGCGTTACAACTTCGAAGTCACCATGGTTTATAAGCGTTACAACTTCGAAGTCACCATGGTTAATGATCTTACGATCAAAGGTCAGAACAAACACATTTGATGCTTAGTGCATGATTCGAATTGGCTATTCTTGATTGCTTCTTTGAAATTAACTTCATTGATGTGCAGCAATTTGATACTTCGGAAATATTTGATGATATTTCTTGACTATTCTTCATTATTTCTTTATTCTTCGGTACTTTGTTTTAGCCAATCGAGATCATGATGGTTTTAATAGTTGCTTTAGAAGCTAAAACCCATTTTGTTCTGTTTAGATTGACATACACGAATGCATGCGAATCCCCCCTATGGTTTACAAACACATCCAATCTCAAACCAAATGCTAAATCTTTCTTAAGTATTAAGGATGGCAAATCAATTCACAAGGAAGAGTCCATATTCAAAGCCACATGCTGACGTGTTACCCACAAATACGGTTATTGAACAGTTAATATTCAGGGAAACCTTCGGTACTTTGTGTCTACCGATACATCCTTAGAAGTAGTCACTGAACTAAGCAGTTATATTACGATTAAGCAAGCTTAAAAGCTAAAATATCCTCACTTCTAATCGTCTTAAAGCATCAACTTAAAACTCTATCTTATTTATTTTTGTTTTTCTCATTTTTTTTTTTTTTTTATGACTCTAGCTATTTACAGACTTAAACTAGACACAAATAAAATAAAATAAAATAAAATATACAAAAAGATATTTCTTTGAGAGATCTAATATGAATCAGCATTCTTCATACCATTTAGAAGAATCAGCTTTTCAAAGCGAGTCTTATCAAATGCTTTAGTATACAAATCAGCTAGATTATCATCAGTTATAACTTTTTCCAAATGAATTAACTTCTTTTGGGCACAGTCACGCAAAAAATGATGTCTAATGTCAATATGCTTGGTGACTTTATGCAAGACAGGGTTATTAGTTATATCTATAGCTGACTTATTATCAATCTTAATAGGGGTATCAAGAAAATCCATACCGTAGTCTCGAAGTTGTTGCTGAATCCATAATACCTGGGAACAGCAGCTTCCAGCAGCCATGTACTCTGCCTCACAAGAAGACTGAGCTACCGATGTCTGCTTCTTACATTGCCACGATACAAGTCTCCCTCCTAAGAATTGACATCCGCCAGTCGTAGACTTCCTATCATTGTTACAACCTCCAAAGTCCGAATCAGTGTAAGCAACAAACTCAAACGTTCCTCCCAACGGATACCATAGACCAAGTCCTTGGTTTCCCTTTAAATATCTGAGGATCCGTTTTACAGCCGTTAAATGTGACTCTTTCGGATTTGCTTGAAATCTAGCACACAGACAAACAGCAAACATGATATCTGGACGCGAAGCAGTTAAATACATCAATGAACCGATGATCGCCCGATAATAAGTAGCATCCACAAGTGTATCTTTAGAATTAGGAACTCCTAAACCATGATTCAACTGAATAGGAGTACCATAAGTCTTGGATTCTAACATTTGAAACCTTTCCAAGATGTCATCGACATACTTAGTCTGGTGAATGAAAAAACCATCTTTTCGTTGATCAACTTGCAGTCCAAGGAAAAATTTTAATTCCCCCATAGCACTCATTTCAAATTCCTTCTTCATACTCATTTCAAAATCCTTGCACATCTTAATGTCAGATGAACCAAAAATGATATCATCCACATAAACTTGCACAATTATATAATCTTGCTTCTGCCATTTGATAAACAACGTGCTGTCTATCGATCCTCTTGTAAATCCATTTGTCAACAAATGTGTTGACAATTTCTCATACCACACTCTTGGTGCTTGATGTAATCCATAAAGAGCCTTATCCAGTCGATATGCCCTTCTTGGATAATTTGGATCTTCAAACCCCGGTGGTTGACGAACGTACACTACTTCCTTAACTTCTCCATACAAGAAGGCACTCTTGACATCCAACTGATACACCTTTATTCCTTTGAAACTAGCATAAGCTAAAAATAGTCTTATAGCTTCAATCCGAGCAACTGGTGCAAAAGTTTCATTATAGTCATAACCTTCTCGCTGTGCAAAACCCTGAACAACTAGACGTGCCTTATTTCTTGTAACAATCCCTTTGTCATCTCGTTTGCATTTAAATACCCAACGAGTTCCAATCGGTTCCTTACCTTTAGGCACATCAACTAATTCCCATACTCCAAGTTTTTCAAATTGAGCCAATTCTTCTTGCATAGCCTCAACCCAAAACGGATCTTGAAGTGCTATCTTAACATTCTTGGGTTCTTCTTGTGAAATAAAACATGAGTATAAACACTCAGTTATTAAACCTGTATCCTTCACTTCACAGAATAAACTAGTCATCTCCTTATTTAACTGATTTCTAGTTCGGACAGTTGCTGAAGCTTCACCAAGAATATTTTCAACTGGATGATCTTTAGTTGCTCTATGTTGAGGAGTTTTGTGACTTGGAAAATCATCACCCATATTTGGAACAATTTGGGTGGGAGACTCTCCATCAGCTTCAGAAGATGAAGAAGACGATGAGTCAAGCGGGTCATCATCTGGTAGTGGAATTTTAGTTGGATCTCTTGAACCACTGGATTGACCAACCTCAGTTGTAGGAACAACTCCGGTTGGAGGTACATCAGCAGTAGTAGATGCAGCAGGAGCAACCTCAGAATCATAATTGAAGTGATCTCGAACAATAACAACATCTTCATCAATAGGAGTACCAGGAAAAGAAATTGGACCCTTAAGTGAAGTAAACACACTATCATAAGCAAAACTTGACTCAGAACCAGCATGAGTAGCCGGTTTATAACTGACAATCACGACATTAGTACCAAGATCGACTCTACCAGTCTGAGAATTGAAAACCCGACGAATGGATGTTCCTGGTTTATATCCAAGAAAGAAACCTTCTTCAACTTTAGAATTAAACTTTGGTTGAGGAGAAGTTTTCAGAAAAGTACATGGAACACCAAACGGTTCCAATCCAGACAAATCAGGTTTTCGTCTGTTGAGAAGTTCATAACAAGTTTTATTAAACCTTTTAACAGTTAACACCCGATTTAACACATGACAAGCTGTGTTAACAGCTTCCGCCCAAAACATAGTCGGTAGCCCTGAATCAGCAAGCATAGTTCTGGCAGTCTCGATCAAGGTCCTATTCTTTCTCTCAGCAACTCCATTTTGCTGAGGTTCATACGGAGCACTAAATTGATGTTGGATTCCTTTAGACAAACAGAAAACATCCATCACCGAGTTTTTAAACTCCGTGCCATTGTCACTCCTGATTCGTTTGATCTTCGTGTTGTAGAGATTCTCAGCCTCAGTGAAAAAGTTAATCAGAATCTCCGTAGTCTCATCTTTGGTAGCTAAGAAGAAAACCCATGAAAACCTTGAATAATCATCAGTGACAACCAAGCAGTAGTACATTCCCCCTCTACTCCTAACATTTACTGGACCAAAGAGATCCATATGAAGTAACTCAAAAGGAGCGGCAATTGAATTTTGTGTCTTGGGCTTGTGAGGCTTTTTCTGTTGTTTGCCTTTCAAGCATGGAACACATCTATCTTCCAATTCAAACTTCTTTTTAGGAACACCTTGAACCAGATCATTCTTCACAATGTAATTCATCTTTCGGAAATGTAGATGTCCCATTCTTCTATGCCATAAGAGAGAATCACTTTCGCTTGCCTTAGACAACAAACAAACTTCCTTCTGCACATTCTTGGTTCCTAACACTAAACCATAAATATCTCTTTTACGAGGAGCAGTCAACAATATCCAATCATCTGGAATAACAAAACCCGGTTTCAAAACGAATGCAGCTTTGTTGTTGAAGAAAACTGAATTTCCTCGGTCACAAATTTGTGATACACTCATCAGATTATGAGTAAGTTCTTCCACGTAATTGACATTCTTTAAAGTAAGTTTTCCATCGACGACATCACCTTGTCCTGAGATATGTCCGCCCTTGGAACCAGCAAAATTTACATGTGAACCTTTAATATTTACAAAATCGGACAGAAGTCTTCTGTCCCCTGTCATGTGCCTGGAGCAACCGCTATCAACATACCAAATACTTATAGGAATTGGTGGTAGCCCCTGCACATGAAACAAAAGCGGATCAGTTATCAAGGACAACCCAAGCCTTTATAGACTTGGGTTTACCATTCTCGTCCTTAACAAGCATTTCAGTCCAATATCCATTGCTCCCAGTAGGTGCCTTGGATGTTTGCTGAGCATGCTGTAAAGGTCTATTCACTTGTTGAAAACGAAATGTGTTACGGTCATAGTAGTTCTGTCGATGATGCCTTGAATTTGCATTTTGTGATGACTGACCAAATCTATTTCTAGGAGAAATATATCTTGGTGAATCATTTCTTTTAGTCACCGGTGGAGCAAGTTTAACATTAGCTTGATTACCCATCCCATTAGAGCTACTTGACACTATCTGTCGTTTACCATTTCTTCGCTCAAAAGAAACATGAGAATTAGGGGATGATCCTCTACTTTGATTTGACTTAGCAGGAGAAACTGACTGTATAGAGGACTTCCTAACTCGGTTGGGACAACAACTATACACATGTCCCTTTTCATAACAAGCAAAACAAGATCGTTGTGCTGACTTACTAGAAGATTGTTGAGCTAATGGTTTAGATGGAGGGGTATTCAAGATATTCTTAATCTCCTGAGTTGCTATTTCTTCCACAGTAGGAGCCTTAGTCTCAGAAGTTGAGGATGGTTTAGTGACAATAGGTTCAGGTTCAGTGACATACTTAACCTCAGTTGAATCAATTTGAATTCCTTTTTTAACAAACTTCTTACTTGGCTGTGGTATGTTATGGTTTTTGGTACTTAGTTGTCTAGGAATGAACTTAACTTGCTTAGGTTCAGTGGAGACGGATGGCTTAGGATAGTCAGTAAGCACTGATTTAGCAGAATTAGACTCAGCCAAATCTGGATAAACAGGGTCTAAGTTGTTGTTAAAAGGAGGTCTCACATCAGTGTAATCAGCTCCTAGTCCTGTTTTATCCTTAGAGTGTCTAGGTTTACCTAAGGAAGCTATCAGATCACTTCCTCTCCATTTAGACAAGGTAGTCTCATGTTTATTAATTGTAACCCTAGCATCAGCTAAATCCTTCTCTTTCTTACCAATTTCATTAGAAAGAAAGACTATCTTTTCATTTGCCAGATTTTCCCTAAAAATTGTTTCTTTCAATTTGTCTTTTAAGGCAGCATTATCATTGTCAAGTGACTTAATCCTACTCTTAAATTGACGTTCTTGATCAAGTAAAGCACTATTCTTAGAGAAAAACGAACTACGTTCCTTGCTGATAGTTTCATAGCTAGCGGCTAACTCTAAAGTCTTGGATGAGGCAATACTATGTTGTTGCATCAAATCTTTAACAAACATGCAAATACGATGAACAGTCAAATAAGAAAAAGTTACCTGTTTCTCTCGATCATCGCAGTCAGCCATATACGCAACAAAGTCTGATATTGTCATACCTTCAGGAATATCAAAATCATCAGCTTCTGTAGAAATAGCCTTATCCAATTTTGCACTTGAGCTCAGCGATTGCTTATCACTCTGGCTGCCTGTCTTATCAGTAGATTCATCGATCTTCATATCAACCTTTTTAGTCTTTACTGCTTCCACTGCATCCTTTTCATCTTTTTCAGCCTTTTCATCATCAGAAAACTTTAATGCAGCTTCTGTAGAAATAGCCTTATCCAATTTTGCACTTGAGCTCAGCGATTGCTTATCACTCTGGCTGCCTGTCTTATCAGTAGATTCATCGATCTTCATATCAACCTTTTTAGTCTTTACTGCTTCCACTGCATCCTTTTCATCTTTTTCAGCCTTTTCATCATCAGAAAACTTTAATGCAGCTTCTGTAGAAATAGCCTTATCCAATTTTGCACTTGAGCTCAGCGATTGCTTATCACTCTGGCTGCCTGTCTTATCAGTAGATTCATCGATCTTCATATCAACCTTTTTAGTCTTTACTGCTTCCACTGCATCCTTTTCATCTTTTTCAGCCTTTTCATCATCAGAAAACTTTAATGCAGCTTCTGTAGAAATAGCCTTATCCAATTTTGCACTTGAGCTCAGCGATTGCTTATCACTCTGGCTGCCTGTCTTATCAGTAGATTCATCGATCTTCATATCAACCTTTTTAGTCTTTACTGCTTCCACTGCATCCTTTTCATCTTTTTCAGCCTTTTCATCATCAGAAAACTTTAATGCAGCTTCTGTAGAAATAGCCTTATCCAATTTTGCACTTGAGCTCAGCGATTGCTTATCACTCTGGCTGCCTGTCTTATCAGTAGATTCATCGATCTTCATATCAACCTTTTTAGTCTTTACTGCTTCCACTGCATCCTTTTCATCTTTTTCAGCCTTTTCATCATCAGAAAACTTTAATGCAGCTTCTGTAGAAATAGCCTTATCCAATTTTGCACTTGAGCTCAGCGATTGCTTATCACTCTGGCTGCCTGTCTTATCAGTAGATTCATCGATCTTCATATCAACCTTTTTAGTCTTTACTGCTTCCACTGCATCCTTTTCATCTTTTTCAGCCTTTTCATCATCAGAAAACTTTAATGCAGCTTCTGTAGCAGCACAGCCATCACAATTTGCACTAACCTTCGACTTATCAAATCCTCTATTCCTGTCAGTTGCAAGATTTCTTCCAGTACGTTGCATAAAACGACGAGCTTTTATAGTGAGCATAGCCATTTGCCATTTCAAGTCCATTTCCTCTAAATCATCAGGATCAATTTGTTCATAATCTTTATCAATCAAACTTGGATCTGAAATTTTGCCATTGATAAATGCCTCATGAGCAGAACACATTGCAGCATATACTTGCATACGTCCTTCAGCAGATTGCATACTCATTGGCATCGAGCGAACAGTTGTATTTCCACTGTTTCTTGATCCACTGCTATTCTTAGTTACAGACGAATTGTCATAAACCATGTATCCAGCAATTCCATCAGGATCCATAACAGGATGAATGGTTTCAGTGGATAAAAGAGCAGTAGTTCCACTTCCAGAAGTAGAGGAAGATGAAGACAATAGATTATCAGTATTAGCATGATAAAGACTCGGATTTTGTTGAAAAACAGAAAGCTCATCTTTTGCTTTACGCTTCATTTCCCTGTTCTTTACTTTTGAGACAATCTCTGCCAAGGTATAAGATTCATAATTTTTCTCTTCTTGAAGACTATGCACGAAGTCATTCCATTTGTTCGGCAGAGAATCCAAAAATTTATCTACTAGTTTATTTTGTGTAAATGTAACTCCAAAATATCCCAGTTCAGTAATCAGATGATTAAAACGAGTTATTAAATCATCTAAACTTTCAGATTTCAAACCATTAAAGACTTCATATTGTCTGTTCAGCAATTTAATTCTTCCCTTTTTCATCAACTCATCACCTTCACAGTATGCGTTTAAAGCATCCCACAAACCTTTAGAGGTCTTATGTTCTCCAAGAAGATGAATTGCGTCCCGAGGTAAACACATTTCTAAGTTCGACAAGGCCTTTCCTTCAATGGCATATTCTTTCTTCAACACTTCAGTCATATCCCCAATCTTGTATTGGACCTCATTTCCATGAACATCTTCATGAGTTGGCCACTCATATCCTTCAGTAATCATCACCCATTGGTTGAAATCAGTAAGGCGAATATAGGATTCAAAGCGTTTTTTCCAACTCCAGAAATTCTCAAGTTTTATCAATTTTGGAGGTGAATTGGTACGACCGACTTCATGATCGTGAAGAATTAATGCATTAATGTATTGGGCCTCTTTGGATGAAGCTGTAGGTATTCCAGACATCATCGAAACACGACAAAAGAAAAAAAAAATAAAAAAAAAAAAAAAAAAAAAAAAAAAAAAAAACCTGCAGAAAATGACAAAATAAGAATAAAAAAAAAAAAAAAAAAAAAAAAAAAAAAAAAAAAAAAAAAAAAAAAAAAAAAAAAAAAAAAAAAAAAAAAAAAAAAAAAAAAAAAAAAAAAAAAAAAAAAAAAAAAAAAAAAAAAAAAAAAAAAAAAAAAAAAAAAAAAAAAAAAAAAAAAAAAAAAAAAAAAAAAAAAAAAAAAAAAAAAAAAAAAAAAAAAAAAAAAAAAAAAAAAAAAAAAAAAAAAAAAAAAAAAAAAAAAAAAAAAAAAAAAAAAAAAAAAAAAAAAAGAAAAAAAAATTAAAATAAATGAACACGAGTTTGACAAGAGAGCACGTGTTTGAGGTAAACACGTGTTTAGGGAAAAATGGAAGAAACACGAGTTTGACAAGAGAGCACGTGTTTAGAAGACAAACACGTGTTAAGATTGAACACGGCTTTAGCACAGACACACGTGTTTAATACAAGCACGTGTTTGGATTAGGTCTAACACGAGTTTAACAAAAGGCAAAGTTAAACACGTGTTTTGATGAACAGTTGCACCAAATTTTGCACGATTTGAAGCAAAATTAAGCCAACAAAGCGATCTCGAACCTTCAGATTTTTAAAAAAAATCTACTTGCTCTGATACCACTTGTAGGTCCTTGTGGACTGATCGTCAACGAGAACGCTTATAGTTATGACGAGAGTGCGGAATCCTCTCGTGATAACCCGTTTGCTTAATTATATTATCGTCTTTCGTTGTTGAAACAACCTAAGACCTTAAACGCGCGCGAGTTTACAATTGCACAGAATTTCTGTGTATTATCTAATATCACTGTTAACAAATACGTATTATGTGTGTGTATTTATACTATACTGTTCATAAACGCGTGCTAATATGGACCGTATGTCTTAAAGCCCATAACCCATTAACAAACGCGTGTTAATATGTAAACACGTGATGACCACGTGTTTAGGCAAACTCGTGTTACTGTAGCACGAGTTTGTACACACTTCCTTTTGTCATCTTTTAAGTATACTTTAATTACTCAAAACGTGACTAGTTTATCACTTGTATCTGTATGTTATTTATAATCACATTCATACAAGTCGTAAACATTAAACATACCAAAACTCTGATCAATATGTAATCATTCACATTACTTAAGTCCAAATAACAAGTTTAAACATAACATAAGTCTATGATTACATATTACAAAACATAAACATATACTGATCAAATCGCTGTTGCTGTTGTCAACAGAATCATGCACTTACAATATGTCAGTTCGCCCATCATACTCATTTCATACTCAGATGACATTATTTTAGAAAACTGTTCACACATTTTGTTATTTGTAGACCCAAACACAATATCATCAACATAAACTTGTACAAGTAAGATATCATTTTTATCATGCAATATGAATAAAGTGTTATCTATTGCACCCCTTTTAAAACCACTTTTCAGAAGATGTTTAGTAAGAGTATCATACCAGGCTCTAGGTGCTTGTCTCAGACCATATAAAGCTTTATTCAGTCTGTACACCCAATGAGGTCTTTCTTCATTTATAAACCCTGGTGGTTGATGCACATACACAACTTCTTCCAATTCACCATTCAAGAATGCACTTTTAACATCCATCTGATAGACTTTGAACTCATGATGAGCTGCAAAAGCTAAGAAAATTCTGATAGCTTCTAGTCTAGCAACTGGTGCAAAAGTTTCATCAAAGTCTACTCCTTCTTCTTGTGAGTAACCCTTTGCAACAAGTCTTGCCTTGTTTCGAATCACGTGACCATCTTCGTCCATCTTGTTTCTGAAGACCCATCTTGTCCCAATTGGTTCTTTCTTTAGATTACTGGGACAAGGAACAAGTTCCCAAACATCGTTCCTCTTAAACTGATTGAGCTCATCTTGCATGGCTTCAATCCAGCTAGGGTCGTTCATAGCCTCGTCAATCTTCTTTGGTTCTATTAGAGATAAGAAGCTGATATTTAAGCATTGATCGCTTGTGGCTCTTCTGGTCTGAACCCCACTAGTGGAATCCCCAATGATTTGCTCGATAGGATGTGCTTTAGTCCACTTAGTGTATTGACCAGGATGAACTATGATATCAGTGCAAGAACTCCTCTGAGATACTTCAGGAGGTGCTTCAGAAAAGACTACCTCAGTCTCATCATCTTCCTTCTGCAGATCATGATTTGCATCATGAAACTGTTCAGATTGGGGTACTTCAGTGGAGCCTGATATCTGAGGTGTAGCAGTATGTACATCTGATCCAATAGTCAGTTCAGAAGGTAGTTTAAAACTGACTGGAGGATAGAATGGAATGTTGCTAGACTTGATTATTCTTGGTTCTGAACTGAAATGTTCAGAAGCAGGTTTAGGTGACTGATCAGATTCAGCAATAGGATCAGAATCACCAAAACTTATTGGACTTTCTGAGGGTGGTACAGGAATGGAATTCTTAAAGATTGTATAATTAGATTCATCAAAGGTAACATGAATTGACTCATCAACCTTTTCAAGTCTCTTGTTAAAGACTCTAAAGGCTTTGCGATTTGATGAATATCCTAGGAAGTACCCTTCATCAGCTTTTGCATCAAATTTTCCAAGCTGACTGGAATCATTCAGAATGTATACTGGACATCCAAATACATGGAAATATCCAATATTAGGCTTTCTATTTCTGAGTACTTCATAGGTTGTCTTCTTGTGTCTTTTGACATAGACAGATCTGTTCTGAGTGTAGCAAGTAGTTGCAACAGCTTCAGCCCAGAAATTCTTGGGAAGACCAGATTCATTCAGCATACTTCTAGCAGCTTCAATCAGCGTACGATTCTTTCTTTCTACAACACCATTCTGCTCTGGTGTGTGGGCTGAGGAGAAGTTCTGAGATATGCCAGTTTCAGTGCAGAAGGACTCCAGAGTGGCATTTCTAAATTCAGTGCCATTGTCACTTCTGAGCTGACAAACTTTTCGCTTTTGCTTGAGTTCAATTTGTTTGATGAGAGCAATGATTTCAGCAGCAGCTTCACTCTTAGATCTGAGGAAAATTACCCAGCAATATCTTGAATATTCATCAACAACCACAAGGGTATACTTCTTTCCTGCTCTTGTCTGAACATTCACTGGTCCAAAGAGGTCCATGTGAAGCATTTGAAGAGGTTCAGTTATACTAAAACTTTGTTTTGTCTTGAATGAAGCTCTTTTCTGCTTGCCCATTTCACAACCTGGACATGGCTTGTCTTTGTTGAAAGACATTGAGGGGTATCCCATCAACAAGTTGTTTTCTTGACAACTTATTAATATTCTTGAAGTTCAGATGGGATAATCTCTTGTGCCACAACCAATTTGTGTCTTCATCTGCCTTTGTGTAGAAACATTGTTCAGTGGGTGAACTATTCATATCAATGATATAAATGTTTCCTTTTCTTGGTGCAATCAAAACTACCTTTCCATCCCTGTTGAATATGGTGCCTTGTGAAATATCAAATAATACCTTGAAGCCATCATCACATAGTTGACTGACACTGATCAGGTTAAATTTCAAACCGTTCACATATGCAACACGTGTGAATTTGACTTGTCCATTATTCACAACACCATATCCCTCAGTTTTTCCATTTTCATCATTCCCAAATGTTATTGAGGGCCCCTCTTGCACCCTATATTCCTCCAGCAGGGTCTGATAACCAGTCATGGTTCTGCCAGCATCCCTGTCAAGATACCATATATTCTTCTTTCGGTCTCCCTGCACAAACACAAAGATTAGTTCTTTTGGGAACCCATCTGGTGATGGGTTCGCTAGACTCTCCCTTAGCAGTCTCAGATTTCTTTGGTTCATAAGGAACAGAAGGATCGAAGGGGATCTCAGTCATAATCTTCAGATGACACAAAAACAGTTGGTTTGATGGGGGGGCTCAACCTTTTTCTTCTCAGATTTTTGCTTGATTTGTTTGGAAAAAGGTTTTGCATTTTGTTTAGGTTGAAGAGGAGTGGTTTCAACATTTTTTAAACGTGCATTACAACTCTGCACTTGTCTAGCTAATAACTGAAATTGACTCTCTAACCTTAACAAAATTGATTCTTCATTAGACACCTGAGCCTTACCTAAATCTGAGGTAGAAGGCTCAGTGAGGGAGATATTTTTCTTCTTCTTTTGGCCTTTAGGAACCTTAGATGAAGTCTGAGGGGATGGCTTTTTGGTTTTAGCCTTCCTTTCTGAAACAGTTGTCTGAGCTGTTTCAGATTTACCCTCAGATTGTTCCTGGGCCTTATTAGTTACAGTTTTCTGCTTGCCAACTTTAGGAAAAATGATTTCAAGTTTTATTTCCTTTGGAAGTGCATCTAAATCAGTGATTATAGATGCCAAATGAAGATCACCAGATTCATATGCTGTTCTTTGAGTTGCAAAAGTATTTTTAATTGCAGCATCTGGCCTTGGTGCTTTCATCCAAGATTTAATTATTGCTTGTTCTTTTTCAAGGATGTTTTTTAATTCTTCTTTTTCCAATTCTAAAGTGGCAACCATAGACTGATAACTTTTTAGAGCCAAATGAACATCTTTCAGCTCTTTTAGTCTGGCCTGACTGGCGTTCAGTTCAGAAGTATTATTTTCAAACATTTTTAAGCTTTCTGAACGCACAGTTTCGACAAATGAAATGTCAGCCTCTAAAAGAACCAAAAGGTCCAGTTTTTGTTCCTCGTCACTTTCAAAGCCAAAGTCACTGACCTTTTTCATGACAATATCCTCTAGGGAGGCTAGAGTGTGACTGTGCAAGGTTTTTCCTTGTCTCAAAACCAAGATCAAGTTTTCCCATTTAGAAGGTAAGATGTCACAAAACTTTTCCAACAAAATTTCTTTATCTTTAGTTACACCCAGGGCTTTCAATTGATTTACCAGATTAGTAAATCTGATGTATGTTTGTGTTAAAGTTTCACCAGGGATAGCAAAAAAAGACTCATATCTTTTATTTAAAGCAACTTTTCTTGTGACAATTGTCTCATTGGTGCCTTCAAATTGTGTCATGAGTTCCTCCCACATTAATTTTGAATTTTCAAGTAAAACAAGGGTGGGCATAAGAGTTTCAGGAACAGCATACAAGATCATATTTTGTAGCTTGGTATCAAGGTCTACCAGCCTATGATCTTCTTCAGACCAATGATCCTTCTCTTTGGGTGAAACCCTAGGAGTCCCATCGGCATTTCTGACAACAGTGGAGGCATTTAAGGGGACAAAGGGTCCTTCTTTGAGAATATCGGTCAAATGTCTTTCAACACCAGCAATATATTTTAGCATGCATGCTTTCCATGTTTGAAAGTTTTCACTGTTCCCATCAAACTTGGGAACAGGATTACTTGGAAAGTGTACATGCACATTATGCGATGGTATATTGTTGTTGATGATAGGGGGTGGAGTAGTGTTAGCATTTGCATTGGCATTAGCATTAGGGTCAGGGCCTGTACTGAACATTTGGTCAACCATCTTTGCTGATCAAAGGTTAATGAATTGATATAATTCAACCTTGCTGCTCTGATACCAATTGTAAGTCCCAAATATAGATGGTTTAATACCCGACTGGCAAGTAGTTCTAACTGGAAGAAGACCAGTTCAGAATACGATCCAGATATGGATGAACAATACAATAAAGATACTGAAAGTAAATGCAAGAAACAATAAGGGCTGAAACTATATAAATAATATGTATAGATCAAGTATGTAGCATTGAGACACAATGTATTTTTCAAGGTATTTGATTTATTGATATATAAACAAATACAAAGGTTGTTGCGGAACAAAGATAAACACCCAAGTGTAAATATCTAAACAACCTAGAAATACAAGTGATCTAATAACTTGGAAATACTCGTAAGGATTACTTAGAGTATATCTCACAAGTTGCAATGCAAAGGTTTCAAGCCATTTGCAAGTTGTGAGAAGACTTATATTTATAGACTAAGTCCATGATGACGTGGACCAGATCGTACAAATATGGTTGGGAGTATTTAAGGAATTAAAGCTAATTCCTTACATGTGTACTTTTAAGGTTTAGGTATATAAGTCGTTGATGTGACTTATCAAACCTTATTCCCAACCTTTACTTTACCTTGTACTTTAATTAATAGTTAAATCTATTAACCGGGTAAAGATATGTAAAGTAAAAAGTCTTCCTCGTAATCAGTGTAAAAGTGTGTAAGTACTTTTACACTGAGATGCTTCAGTCTTCGATCAGGTAGAATCAGTTTCTGAGCTCCACATCTGAACTGATTCTCATTCTTCAGACTTCAGTCTTTGACTTCATTCTGAACGGTTTTCTGATACGTTGATCTGAACTGAAGTGAAGCTTCAGTGAACAAATTCTGAGCGACCTCAAAATTCTATACAAGTATTCTTCACTGAGCTTCAGCTATTTCTGAACAAATTATACTTGGTTGATTTTCGACCTAACAAAAGGTATTTGCTACCTTAGATATAGAAACATATATGAATGTGAAAGAATTAAGCATTGATTATTTAGATCATATAGTTATGAAAACATGTCATAAATTGAGGAGTACCTAGTCAATTGTGTTTTCATGAGAATATGAAGTATTTAATCAATATTTTTTTATCATAGTTATGTATCCCAGTCATAAATTGAGGGGGAGTACATAAGAATGATGATTGTTATTATGATTAGTCATCGTTATACTTCCTAGTCATAAAATTGAGGGGGAGGTATAAGAATGAAGAATCAATTTTATAACTGGTTAGAAATATGGATTGTTGCAAGTGGTACAGATTCGGGAAAGCTAAATTCGAGAAAGTTTTGGAAAGATTGATCGTTGAAAAGTTAAAGAATTTTGTGTAAGTTTATTAACATTTCAGGTTAAGACGAAGATCGAGGAAAAGATGAAAATTGGAAGTCTACAAGTTTGATCTTTTAAATTTTCATATTTCCAGGAAGTTCGTGGTAATCGTTGATTAATTATTCAGAAACTTTGATGAAATTTTGATTTTAAAGTGTGCAGGAGGTAATTACGACCTCGTAATTGCAAGAAGCAGAATACGACCTCGTAATTGGTCTAATTGGGCTTTAGGAAAATACGACCTCGTAATGGGGCCAGGTTGACTCAGATCCATTCGGGTCAAGTGGGTATATAAACCCATTTTAGCCAAACACGACCTCACATATTAAAAATCAAAATTAGAGCTTTACGACCCCGAAAATACTACTTTGCTACCCCGTTTGAGATTTGATATATACAATTAGATCGAGTGTTTTTGAGTGATATATTTGTGATCCTCGTGAAATACTGAATCTAGGTATACTATCTAATCGTTCTATAGTTGACCATGCAACAAGAAAATCAAGAAAATAGAGTTCGAAATTTTTGAGCTAGGTTTTTAAATTTTCATTCGATTTTGATGTTTTTGGTTAAAACTAAGGGTTGGGGTATCTTTATCGTTTGAATACGAGTACAAAGAAACAATTTTTACCAATTTTGGTTGGGTAAATCGCGAAATCGCGTTGGGGAAGATAAACAGTGCGACGGACTCGCATTTGGGGTTTTGCTAGCCCAGATTTGCGACCTCGTAAATGTCAATTTATTTTGACCAGTTTGACTTTCGAAATACGATGCCGATTTACGACCTGATCAAATACGTGGCCAAATTGGAAAATACGACCTAGTATTTTAGAGTTTGGTTGACATGTATTTTGACCTTGAAATACGACCTCGTACAGGGATACGACCTCGTATTTTTGACTTAACAGATTTTCAAAAGTTTATTTTCTATAAAAATTTGAAAATGAGTTAATTTATCTTTAACTTAATTACAGGGATAATTTAAGTTAATTTAACAGATTTTCAAAAGTTTATGTTAATAAAGATTTGAAAATAAGTTAATCTATCTATAACTAAATTACAGAGATAATTTATGTTATGTTGTAAATTACAGGGATAATTTATGCTTTTGACTAAATTACCGGGATAATTTTAGTTGTGTATGTTATGCATATGAATTTTTATGTTTATTTGAGTAATTAATTATTTGTTATTGATTACAGAAATGGCAAGAAATTTCATAGCAGGTCATAATTATGTGATGAACTTCGATGATAATCAGGAAGGAACGACTTATTATCACGAGATATTTGCCTTCTTCCGAAGATCAAGGATTCATCATGTTCTTACACATTCTCCAGTTATATATTTAGATTATCTCATAGATTTCTGGAATAATGTTGACTGTGTGAAGGCAGGAGATGTGTATATCTTTCATACCATAGTTGATGGGCAGCAGATACAGTTCACAGCTGCTGACCTCGTTAACATTCTTAATCTGGGCACAGTTGAACAAGAAGGTGGTGCTACAGGTCTCACCAAGTTCAGACATGAAGTCATTCAAGGTGCTTTCAGAAGAATGGGGTTTGCTGCAGATATGTCAAGTAAAACTCTGTTCAAGAAGGGTTTTTATGGCAGGTGGAGGTATCTTGCGCATGTGTTGCTGGTTAGTTTAAGCAACAAGAAGTCTGGTTATGATACATTGAACCAGGAAGCTCAAGCACAGATGGTGGGCTTGGTATTTAACAAGCCATACAGTTTCTCTAAATTCTTTTTCGATGAGATGAAGAAACAGATCACAGCTACAGGAAAGAGGAGGTTTTTGATGTATCCTAGGATTGTGATGATGATCGTCAATGCTAGACTTCTGAATTTACCTGCTGTAGGAGAAGTGAAGCAAGTGAGTTCTATCATCACACGTGGCTATGAAGAGTTTCGCCGCAGGTATCCGAATGATCCAAATGCTCAAGATGTAGCATTATTTGGTGCAATCGTAAATGCCAACTACATAGCACCTACTGATGGGGTCATATCAGCTTATGAAGGGCCTCAGCCAGAGGTGTCACACCCCCAAAATGCGGGTCCACGGGTGGGGCGTGACTTCCATAATATCACAACACAAGAGTATAATGAACGACTTAAAACGTAGTCGTTTTGAGAATTTGCATTTTATAAAACATAATCATTCAAGATCCAAATACATTACAAGAAATCAAAATAGTCTTGATTTGAAAAATATTAAGAAAACACATTTGAACTATGAATCCATATCCTTTAGCAAAAGATGGAGCACTAGAAGGCATGGAGGGTAGGGTCTTTATTCAACAAGAACAAGCGAAACAACAAGTAGCAATCTGAGCACGACACCATCTAATCACCTGCAATACATACTAAATTGTATCAACATAAAGTTGGTGAGTTCCTTAGGGTTTTAATAAAACGTTTTGCCATGAACCACAAGCCATAAGTTAACCATTGCTTTACCACAATGAAGGTAGCCATTGTTAAACAACAATGCTAGGAATGTGAAGAGAGTATACATCTATATAAGCTCATGATACGAAACTGACACGTTGTTATAGTTTGCCTCCCGGTACTTGTTCAAGGTACCGAATGTTTACAAATATGTGTCACCCGTTCGGCTCCCAGCCGTGTTTATGCCGGGTGGGGTGTGTCGACCCAAATAGCGCTATTCAACATATCCACGTTTAAATCCATAATTAACATATCATGATTGTGAGGACTTGTTGTGAACATAGTAACTTATAATAGCCTTGTATACCGTTGTGCATGTACTTGTGTTCATAAAAGTAAGAGTATGTATTGCAGCCCAAAATATATAAGTAAGATGGGGCTAAGGAGATCTCACCTTAGTTCAAAGTAGCAATTATTAGCAAATAGAGAATCCTCTTGAATGTGTTAACCTATAGAAATAAGATGTAAACTTGTCTTAATAAACTATACTATTATTTCCTAAGGAATTCCCTCTTCTTCCAAATAATATTGTTTAATGTGGTTTAAAAATGTTTCTTTATGTGATAATGGTAAGGGTTCACCACGTGCTAGTTGGAGTTGGTCTTTCATGAATTTATATATAATAATATATATATAATATAATAATAACGATAATAATAATAGCAATATTATGACTATTCTCCCACACAACCTATACACGTGAAATGGCAAAGAAGTATGGTTGTATGTTGAAATAAATCATAACATGGCATTCGCGATCATTCTCCCTCACAACCTATACGAGTGCACCGGTTTCCATACTAGGAGTTGGGCAATTGTCAATTAAGTATGGTTGTGAGTTGGAATAACCACGAATTATAAGTATATAAATATAAATATGTCGCCGCACAACTTTGCACCAACATTCTAAATAGAAGATGGGCATGGTGGGTCTATATATAAATATATTATAATCATATAGGTCATGTTTGCACCCGAAGCGTGCTAAGTCACCGCACACTTTGCACCGATGTCCTAAATAGGAGGTGGGCATGGTGGGTCAAGTTATATTAATAGATATAATACTATATATATATATATATATATATATATTATATTAATATATATATATACTATATATATATATATATATATATATTTATATGTATTTAAATGAGTATTTTATCTAGCACGTTTTTCAACTCCGCACCCTAGATTATCACACCAATAGCTTTATCAAAAAGTGTGTTTTATATTCCCATGAGAATATGTTTTATTTTAGTATGCATTATTTGGGCATGGGAACATTCCCCTAGGGGTTATAAAACATTAATTTAATATAATTTGGATATTTTATTAATAAAGATTTAATTAAATAAATTTAATTAAGTTAAAGTAAATAAAATTTAATAAAATAGTTAAATAGATTTTTATAAACGATTTCTAGTTTGGGCAGCCCTTGGGTAGTCACCACAGCTCAGAAAAACAGTAAATAATGATGGTGGTCGGCTGTGGTGGTTCAAGGTGGTGGAAGGTGGCGGTTTGTGGTGGTTTCGAGCCAAAGACCGAAAAGAAGAACACCAAGACTTAGCATGGCCGAAATTTAACATCACAAGAGTTTTATGGACAGTTAAACAACCTGCTTGAAGGTTTCACAGCCCTGCGATGGCGGCTGGTGGTGGCTGTTCGCGGTGGTTGATGGCTGCGGGAAAGAAAGAAAGTTAACAAAAACGTTTTTGGAGATTTATGGCCCTAAAACTAAGCATGGGCAGCCATGAAACGACCCGATATGATACCTGCACGCTCCTCCTTCTTCCTGGGTCGTCGTGGGGTGGTGCTGGGGTGGTGGTGCGCGGCTGCCGGAGAGAAAAAGAGAGAAGAAAAGAAAAAGTTGTTAGGGTTTTTAGAGAGAGAGACTAAATGGGTTTGCTTAGGTGACCTTTACTTACGTTCTTGAGCTTACTGGGATGCTGTGGAGTCGACTGGTGGTGGTTGGAGGTTTTGCGTTTCTAGAGAGAGAGAGAGAGAGATGGTGGGAGTGTTTTAGGGTTGAAGATGTGAGTGAGATGAGGAACAGAAGACATAATAAGAAAAGAAGAAGAGAGAGAGAGAGAGAGAGAGAGAGAGAGAGAGAGAGAGAGAGAGAGAGAGAGAGAGTGTGTGTGTGTGTGTGTGTGTGTGCGCGAGAGAGAGAGAGAGTGGCAGAGCGCGCGCGTGTGTGAGAGAGGAGTGGTGGCCGGCGGTGGAGTGAGAAAAGGAGGGAGAGAGATGGTGGGAGTGTTTTAGGGTTGAAGATGTGAGTGATGATGATGTATTGGGTGGTGGCCGGCCGTTTTTCCGGCGAGCAGAGGTGGTGGCGCGGCGGTGGAGTGAGAGGGAGGGAGAGAGGTTGAAGATGGAAGGTTTAAGTCCTTTTAGTGTTTGTGTGTGTTGTGAACGTGCAGGGGAAAAAAAAAGGTAGCACATTACTAGTATTTTATAGGGCTAAGGGGGATGGGCTTAGGTCTTGACTTGTGGGCTAGGCTTACAATTTCGAAAATTACATGGGTTGAAAGTTTATGGGCTTATTTTTGGTCTAACAAATGCATTAGCCTACTAATAGTGTTAGTTAGTTGGTCCATGAGTTTTTATAAGTAACATAAATGTTATTTTGTATAAATTTTTAGTTAGGAAACTAAAAATAATATGTCATGTTTTTATAATTCATGTTTTTATAATTCATGTTTTTATAAATTGGGTCAATTATTATAATTGTATAAGTGCGTTCTTTAATCATTTAGCGAATATCTATCAACATATATTTCATATAAAAGCTTTCTAACGTATGGCTATTTCTAACAAGATATAATTATCACATAAAATTATACATCAAAAAAAAATGTATGACCTGAAGGTCCTCCTTGACCGGTGTGTCAGCATCGTTATTTTATTAACGACGTTTGATTATAATGACACATAAGGATTTAAATATTATATATTTAAATTTATCTTTCTATAAATAGCACACGAATAGTAAACTTTCTAAGTTTAGAAAATCAAAATTTGACGGTTGTCACAAGAGGGTGGTGAAGCTGCTGAGAATGTTGAGCAGTTACATGACGTAGTGGTTCAGGAAGATGCACCAGAAGAGCCTGAAGTTGTTGTACAGGTTGCAGATGATGTGATAAACCAACCTGGAGCCAATCCTGAGTTTGTTGATGATTTATTGGAAGAGATGGCTGATCCAGATGGTGATATTGCTCAAGTGCAGAGGTACAATCCAAATGTGGATGACCCAGAAGATGCAGACCTGGACCAAGACATAGATAACTATGTAGCTGAAGCTGCAGTTGGTTCTGAAGCAGCTAGAGCTAGTGGGTCTGGTACTGAAGAAGCTAGTGGGTCAGGAACGGGTCAGGCCAGTGGATCTGGTGTGAATGTTGAAGGTAGTGGAAAGGCTGCTGTTGATATTGAAGCAGACAGAGAGCCTTCTATCCATTCTGATGATGATTCCAGCAGTGATGGTGATGAAGATCCTTACAGATCTCATGCATTCATCAGAGTTGGATCTAAGATGGTTCCTAAACCTACTGAAGCAACTCAAGGAAGAAGAAGGAGAGAAACGGATGAAGATTGGGTGCCAGAGCAGCCTATGCCAAAGAGAACTAGACTTGTCAGGGAACAAGAGACTTCTGCTGCTACTGGTGGTTCACAAAGTGTGCCAGTTGTTACTGTTCTTGAGACTACACAGCCACAACCACAGCGACAAACAAGTGAAGAAACTAATCTTGGTGATCTGCAGAGACAGATGAATGAGATGAGAGGTTTGATCACTCATTTAGCTGGTGATTTTAAGGTTGTTAGTGACAAGAATAAGTTTTTGGAAGACAAGTTGGACAAGGCCGAGGTGGTAGTGTCCAAGATGTATAAAAAGTATCTTGAACTTGATGGAAAGGTTGTCAGGATGGCAGATGCAATGAAACAGGGTGTACAGATTCCTGAAGAAACGTTGCATGAATTCATCGACAACTACATGAAGTTGAGAGCTAAGAGAGATAGCTCAGGTTGTAAAGGTGATGAGTTGGCTAAGGCAAGGCATGATGATGATCAGAAAGAAGATCCAGATGCTGCTAGAGCTACTCAAGAGCTAGGAGGGAGTTCTGTGTTCAGAACAGAGACTCAAGGAGAGTCTAGCCAGGCTGGTGTTGCTGGCAAGGCTACCTCAGAAGCTCCACAGACTCAAGAACTGATCGTCACAGAGTTGAAGATGGTAGTTGAGTATGGTGCACCTCTGACTAAATCTTATACCGAAGGTGTTGGCTTTGACAAGGGTAAGGGTTTGGTAGGGCAGTCTGTTGCTGTTACTCTTGATAATGCTAGTGCTCAGGAAAGTGAGTCTACCGAAACCGACTCTACTACAAATACTTCTACCGAGTCAGATTTGCATCTTGTAATTGTGCATAGACTGGAGAAGAGACTTGGTTATGATCTACAAGCTCATATGAGAGCTAGGGTAGAGATTGCGGATTATTATTATGATC
The DNA here is from genome assembly GCA_034093135.1 of Erigeron breviscapus. Taxonomy (NCBI): domain Eukaryota; kingdom Viridiplantae; phylum Streptophyta; class Magnoliopsida; order Asterales; family Asteraceae; genus Erigeron; species Erigeron breviscapus. The sequence goes on along the minus strand of CM067175.1, from coordinate 53,550,158 downwards.
CAGGATCTGTGTGGGATCAAGAGAAAGAACGGTTAGGGTTGACTCATACTTCTTCAGAGTCAGATTCTGATTTCGAGACTGAGACTGAGACTGAGAAGGAGCAGAGCAAGAGCAAGAAGAAAAAACAGAGGAAGTAGATTGATGACAAAGACAAGACAAAGACATAGGTATGTTAACGTCTAGAAGCTATTGCCAAGGGGGAGTCTGTAAGTACACATCTATGTCAATAGCAGCCTCAATTGTTTGGGCTTATATTGTTATATGTCTTTGTAATGTGATTGTCATTAATGAACTTAGTATTATGCATAGAATACTAGATTAAGTTTAAGTATTGAATGTGTAATAAATCTGCTAAGTGTGAAATGCGACCTCGCATTTCACATAGGAAATACGACTCCGTATTTGCAGGGTCAAATACGAGGCCAATCACATAATGCGACCTCGCATTAGTGACGGGCTGGGCTGGATTTGCGAGGCCGACTCGCTGAAGCCCATGTCAGGTGTTTCCTATAAATACCGAACCCTAACAGAGTTTAGGGTTGAACATTTGTCGAAATTTTGAGCATACTTGTGCAGGTTAAGTCGTCAAAGGTTGTTCCGCTAGCCCGAAGAAGATATGCGAGGCAGCAGATGATCTAGGGGCTTATTGTTGATCACCAAGTTATAGTGAGGGATTCCGCACCTCAAGATAACTGGAGTAAGCTATTAACGATCCGTACCAGGGGACTTACATTAAACACTAAAACAAAAACCGTATCAAGGACGCGATATGGGTTGTAGTAGATCGGATGACATAGTCAGCCCATTTTATACCCACCCGTGAAGATTATAAGATGGAACAGTATGCACGATTGTACCTGAAGGAGATTGGAGCCAAGTACGGCGTCCAAGTGTTGATCATATGTGATAGAGATAGCCGATTTACGTCACGATTTTGGAGATCAATGCAAAGAGCTTTAGGGACACGGATAGATATGAGCACAGCCTATCACCCACAGACAGACGGTCAGAGTGAGAGAACGGTTCAGACACTAGAGGACATGCTGAGATCTTGTGTCATCGACTTTGGAGGTAGTTGGGACACTCACCTCCCACTAGTAGAGTTCTCATATAACAATAGTTATCATTCAAGTATTGGATGTCCGCCTTTTGAGGCTTTGTATGGAAGGAAGTGTCGATCTCCACTTGCATGGTACGAAGTGGGATACATGCAGTTGATAGGACCGGAAATCATTTTGGAAACTACAGAGAGGACTGCACAGATCAAAGAAAACCTGATGAAGGCAAGAGATAGACAAAAGAAGTACGCTGACAACCGAAGTAAAACTTTAGAGTTTGAGGTTGGTGATTAGTGATGCTTAAAGTGTCACCTTGGAAGAGCGTGGTGAGATTCATAAAGAGAGGGAAGTTAGCTTCGAGATATATTGGACCGTTTGAGATTACTGAGCGAGTTGGTGTTGTTGCTTACCGTTTAAAACTCCCTCAGGAACTTAGTAACGTTCACGATGTCTTCCACGTGTCTAACCTTAAGAAGTGTTTAGCTGACGAAACAACGTATGTTCCTATGAATGAGATGCGAGTAGACAATAATTTGAGTTTCAAGGAAGAGCCCGTAGAGATTATGGATAGGGAAGTCAGAAAGCTTAAAAGACATAAGTATACTATTGTGAAAGTTAGATGGAATTCCCGCAGAGGCCCAGAGTTTACTTGGGAGCGAGAAGATCAGACGAAGCATAAGTACCCACACCTATTTGTGTAACTTGACACACGAGACTTAGTAAGTGATGCTTGAAAACTTAATGTGTAACTTGATATGCAACTTGATATGTTTTGATGCTTGATAACTTCGTATGTAACTTGATGCTTGGGAACTTAGTGTGAAATTTGATGCTTGAGAAACTTAGTGTGAGACTTGATGCATGAAAAACATAGTGTCTAACTCGGGTTGTAAAACATAATGCATAATTTGAATTTCGGGACGAAATTCCCTAAAGTAAGGGAGACTGTAACACCCGTGACTCGAACTCGACGCCTTTTATGACTTTAAAATTTATTAACGTGAAATTTCGGAGAAAACATTGATGTTTGACTACTTATATTTAATTTGTCATGATTCTTGGCGATTTTATGAGAAACTATAATGTGTAAACGAGTTTAAAAAGATATAATGCAAGTTCGGTCCATAAATGAGAGATAATGTCGTACAATCAAGTGAAAAAGGATGAACAATGTAAGCATGTTGTGGGTTAGATGGCTATTAGACTACTTTATGATATTAATATACATACTAGCCAGGTCATGTTTATGACTGTAAGTGCACGCTTGATATACATACTAGCCAGGTCATGTTTATGACTGTAAGTGCACGCTTTATACATACTAGTCAGGTCGACTGTAAGTGCACGCTTATATACGTACTCATTCTTATGTATCGTAAGTAGATCTATAGCCACACCATACTACATTATTCATTATTCATGTATTCACATTTAACGGCATAAACCTTATTTATTCAAACGATAAATGTTTCAAGTGGTTATTAAAGTAATCTATTTGTGATTCAAATGAGGTTTCAAGTAAACAAACATGATTTCAAACCTACGAACTCACCAACCTTTGTGTTGACTCTTTTAAGTATTCCTTTCAGGTAATCAAGTTAACCATGGCTAGGGTGGTAGCATGGGACTCGTAGCGGACTTCAGGCTTAGGACTTGGAGTGTTGCATGCTTTTCTATGTGCTAGTTGGCATTATGCCTAATCGTTTTCCCTGCGTGGGAACTTATCTTATGTTTTATTTGAATGCCTTGTTGAACTTTTGTTTGTGACTTACGTTTTGCCTATTTGAACTATGTATCGGATTATTTATGGTTAATCTATGCACTCTTTTAGTTATTCCTATGTAACATCCATGTGCGCGTGTGCTTATCTTGCACCCCGAGTTTACCGCCTTAGTCGGGGTGTGACAACATCTATCTCTTTTAAGACTTAAGAGAATACATACTGACACTTCAAGCACATTGAACCCCTTTAATCCATTAAATCACATTGAAACACATATCTTTACGACATTTAACACCTCCCCACATAAGACACATTAATCACATATACACATTAAATCCTTTAGAGACTTAATTGAAATAAAGTGTTCATTTAACGACTCAAGTCAACCATTATATGAAAAAATTAGGATGTTATGGAAAAACATGTTGGGACATGATTTTTCAAAACACAATTTTTAAATGCATAATCTATTTTATAAACACAATCTCAAATAACCTTTATCCCTACCAGTTGTAAATGCTTACAGAATACAAGATTTAAGATCAATATATAAATATTCCCAAATGAATATATACGTATGTTCATATATGTCAAAAACAACCAATTAGGCAATTAGCAAACTCCAATATCTAATGACCTAATAACCCTTTAATCTGTGGCAACAAGTTTCAAAGTATCACATCTAGCCCCCTTACGTCTTTAATCATCTCTTTTAAGACTTAAACTAGCTAAGGAGAATACATATTGACACTTCAAGCACGTTGAACCCTTTTAATCCATTAAATCACATTGAAACACATATCTTTACGGCATTTAACACCTCCCCACATAAGACACATTAATCACATATACACATTATATCCTCTAGAGACTTAACTGAAGTAAAGTATTGACTTAACGACTCAAGTTAACCATTATATGAAAAAATTAGGATGTTATAGAAAACCATGTTGGGATATGATTTTTCAAAACACAATTTTTAAATGCATAATCTATTTTATAAACACAATCCAAATAGCCTTTATCCCTACCAGTTGTAAATGCTTACAGAATACAAGATTTAAGATCAATATACAAATATTCCCAAATAAATATATACGTATGTTCATAAATGTCCAAAACAACCAATTAGGCAATTAGCAAACTCCAATATCTAATGACCTAATAACCCTTTAATCTGTGGCAACAAGTTTCAAAGTATCACATCTAGCCCCCTTACGTCTTTAATCATCTCTTTTAAGACTTAAACTAGCTAAGGAGAATACATATTGACACTTCAAGCACGTTGAACCCTTTTAATCCATTAAATCACATTGAAACACATATCTTTACGGCATTTAACACCTCCCCACATAAGACACATTAATCACATATACACATTATATCCTCTAGAGACTTAACTGAAGTAAAGTATTGACTTAACGACTCAAGTTAACCATTATATGAAAAAATTAGGATGTTATAGAAAACCATGTTGGGATATGATTTTTCAAAACACAATTTTTAAATGCATAATCTATTTTATAAACACAATCCTAAATAGCCTTTATCCCTACCAGTTGTAAATGCTTACAGAATACAAGATTTAAGATCAATATACAAATATTCCCAAATAAATATATACGTATGTTCATAAATGTCCAAAACAACCAATTAGGCAATTAGCAAACTCCAATATCTAATTAACAATTTGGTAAATTCTACTCAACAACATTTGAAGTTGGTAGACTAAAAGCAATCAAGTTTGGTGGCAGGTTGCTTTCAAGCTACAAACTGAGATTCTTTTTAGACTTTTTGATATACAAATTAACCAAACCCCATTATCATATTCATTCTTTATGTACGGTCTTCATTTTTCTAATGTTTTCCTTGCTCAATTATTAAAAATTGATCATGTCTATGTTATTAGGTTAGACTAGGGGTGTTCAAAACTATCCGTATCCGAATCCGTTATCCGAAAATCCGATCCGATTTTATCCGAAAAGTCGGATATCCGAAATTTCTGATATCCGAACTTCGGATATCCGAAATTTCGGATTCGGGTTCGGATAGTGATTTTTAATAATTTCGGATATTTCGGATATCCAAATATCTTCAATATTTTATTTTTTAATATCCAAAAATATCCGAAACTATCCGAAATTATCCAAAAATATCCGAAACTATCCGAAAATATCTGAAACTATCCGAAAAATTTATAGCCATATCCGAAAATATATATATATTTTTAAAAGTTCGGATATTTCGGATAGTTCGGATATCCGAAAATTTCGGATATCCGAACTTCGGATATCCGAAGATTCGGATATGTGTTCGGATATTGAAATCCGCTATCCAAAATTTTGGATATCCGAAACTTCAGATATCCGACTTTGAACACCCCTAGGTTAGACCTTCCATCGAGACGTACATTCGTGCGCCTAGTGAAAAGTAAATAACTTATTCGTTGACAATTGTTTTTAGCAAACCATATTTTTGTTTGCATTCTACTAATCATTGATTGATGTCATGTACATACACCATGTATAAATAGACTTAGTATTATAATTTTGTATAATTTGTGTAGACTAACACAAATCTTATTACAAGTACAATCCTTATATATATATTGTATGTTTCGTTTGATGGTGGTCATTTTGAAAACACTCAAAACGAAGTAAGGTTTAAGACTTCCTATTCAAGTAGTGTAATGTTTCATTTTATTGTATGATACTCTTACTTATGGATATCTAATCACGATAGGCTTTTATGGCAGGCTGTATTTTTGATGTAATTATCCTCTATGGCGCCTTGTCAAAGTTTCTTGATAAAACTATGTTATTTAATAAATTTTGTTTTTTTTATCTATGATACCTTATCAAAGCATTTAGCCACCTCTAGAATTCTTTGAGATCGTAAAAAAGGCCAGAAAAACTTGAAATGAAGTGATAGTAAATTAAACTATTCGGAATGGGTCGCCGTCCGCCCCGACGCCGCCCCTTTTCCTCCTTGAACACCAATCCGGAGGGCGACTTTGCCCAAAAACATGTAGCCCCGCATAAATTCTGCCCGCTCCCACCACAATAGTCCAAAATATCTACCCGTTCCCAACGACTCTTTTGAGCTTCTTTACTCTTTTTTTTTCTTATATAATTTCTTTAATCCTCTTATTCCCCAGCACCTTATCATTTTCTCCATCTAATTCTTCTAAAACTTATACAAATATGTCTTCATCATCATCATCATTCCATTTTAGTAACGATGATTCTACTAGCTCCGACTCAGAAGAGTACGATGACGTTGTAGACAGTGTCGCTATGGTTGTCGTTAATCTCGCAATGCAAGTCGCGCAACATAAAGATGAGCAAGAGGTTAGGGAGCAAACGGTTTGGCGAAGGACCACACTTGTGTGATAGCGTGTAGAGGCAAACAATCAGCTGATGCGTCACTACTTTGCTGAGCAACCGGCGTTTAACGCTAGATAGTTCATACGATGTTAATTTTTAACAAAGACACGATAGTGGTAGGAAGTTGGGGTTCACTGCCATAACAAAGTGTACATTATTAGATATTCCACCTTAACGACGCCGATGGACCACCTTATGGTTTACCCATTATGTCAGGTGTGAGGACTCTATGTATGGTCTATGACCGCCTACACACAACCCCACATCCCTAAGTAAGTGGCATAAGTCACTTAGCCTACGTATAGACAAACTTAATAAGTAAAGAAAGATAAGAAAGTAAAGTTAGGCACATTTAGGAATATGATAATCCTAATGTGATACGTTTATTGTGTGCTATGATATATATGTAATATTAACACTTAAGTCACGATTTTGTTAATATATTATGAAATGACAAATGTTTTCAAATTCATGGTATCTTACTTAGTTTTTTAAGCTAACACTTGTTCTTTTGAAGATGTTGTGCCTTCGAATAATCAAGCTGAGCAAGTGAAAAGCTTAGGTCGGTGAGATGGGTAGAAAAATAAAGAAGATTAGTATTAGTTATCCCAATGCTTAGACATTATGTTTAGCTGTTTGTTTTGGCTACTTTATCTATGACTTATGTTGCATTTAATAATATTGACATTTATGTTAGTGTCATAACTTGGATTTATCTTGGATTATTAGTACGATTTATTAACACCATTTTATGAAAGGTACCATCTGTTACAGATGGGGAATGTGTTAAATATTTGTATTTCCGTAAAGTTAAACGTTGTTAGGCAAAATTTTGAAAATTCAGGTTTTTTAATGATGGGTGTTACAATAAATCTTGCTCCCTCAGGACTCGAACAAGATCTCCCTAAATCAAAGCTTTTATTGGAAGAAATTTTCTTTACGACTGAGCTATTAACTCAACCACTATACTTTGGCATGTTAGACGGCTAAATTAGCTAAACTCAGTTTACTTTTTAATTTTAAAATCTAACATATTATTTATAATAAATAATAAACTACAACATATAAACAAATGTTAAAATAATTAAAAGGTTGACATCATCAAATTATCTAAAGGCTACAAATTATCTATAATTACCTTACAAAGGAGCCCCTTCCCTAAAATTTCAAAAGATGAATTGTTGTAGTTAAAATACCCCTCCCTTATTTATTACTTTAAACATTTTCACTTAATATACCTATAATATCTTTAATGCAATAATTTATTAGCATAAATCCACACCCTTAAAATAACTACACTACCTCCTTTAACATCAATTACTTCTACATTCACCACCATTTTCGCCCTCACCACCCGTCACCGCCACCGCTGACACCACCGTCACCACCTTTTGCCACCGCCAACGCCACCACCCCCGTACATCGTTGTAGTGCGCGGACATATGACTCGTTTTTTATAATGTATCTAATGGCTTTTACATTTAAGGATGTTTATATTTATATATATCGGTAGATAATCTATAATACGTATGTATGTACAATATTCACATGAATTCCCATATGTATGTACAATAATACGAGTAGTATAATTACAATATTAACTAAGGGTACCACATGGTAACAGGTAAAGCTGCATCCGACAAAAAGCTTTGATCAGAAATGCCTTCACCAAAACTAGTTAATGATGTCGGGGTCGAGTCTTGGAAATGGCAGTAGTGTGGGTTATGAAAGCGGCTCAAAATAGATTTAACGGCGGCCTGCTCTTTGTTCTCACAACAATATTGTGACGATGAATGGCGGTTGGCGGCGGGTGGTATTATTGGTTGAATGGTGCTAGCAGTATTAGGTGTTGTAGATAGGTAATGGGGATTAATTATGAGGGGATCCTCTGCAAATTGGGGATTAGACAAAATGGTGGAGAAGCAGGGCACTTGCAGCTGCTGGTTATAATTATCGTTATTATTAAATAATAATAATAAGGGTGGTTCCATTAACTGTGGGAGAGATGAGCAACAGCTGCGTAATGCTAATTCATGTCTCACCTTCTTCTTCTTCTTCTTACTCTTACTAACTGTTTGCATTTCCCCAAAATAATAATCAATATTATCATCATCATCAACTATTTCTCTAGTTTTGCAAAACACTCTACAAAGCACCCAATCGTCAACCTGCATATTATTGTTTTGATTCAAAGATATATAATTCAAGTTTATTTTTTTTCGAACAAAAAAATATAAAAATATCTAGCTTACATGATGATTAGGAGGAGGTTGGAGCCTGAATTCATGCATCACCCAATCCGTTTTCTTTCCTTTAGGAGCTCTTCCAAGGTAGAACACGAGAGTCTTCCTCATCCCAACAACAACAACGCCCCCCTTACTCTTTCTGAATATCGATCTGTCTTTTCCGGTTGCCTTCCAGTACCCAGACACCGTCGCCCTGTTCGTTCTTAGTCCTGTTGCATATTTCTTGTCTCGTTGGCTATAAAAGTACCATTCCTTACCCCCCACGCAAGCCGTTTCTACAAAAATAATTACTAATATACTTACTCTTGGAAATTTTATTTCATATGTTGAAATATATACTTTCTAGGTTTTTGGCTTGTGTGTTGCATGTGTTAGCATAAATTTCTAACGAATAAGTCAACAAAAACTCATTATAAAAAAACAATTTTCATTAAAGAACGAACATAATTTTTTTTTGAAAATCAAGTAAAATGTCAACAAAGCACAAAATAATGAACATTATTACAAGAAAAAAATTGTAAATATCATGTTGGGCGGAGTGCTTTCCCACTCATCCTCGCTTTTTTCATTCTTCCTCATCTCCTCCCCACAAGTAAGGAATGTTTCACCATTCCTCACCTTGCTACCCACCCCATAGGTACCTATAGGGCGGGGCGGTGATTCACCCAATCATCGCACCACCTTGCTCCCCTACGTACTCTGTCCACCCTCAGAGAAGAAAACATAAATTATATAGAAACATAAATTCAACTTAAATTAAGACAACATTTTTGCGGTGACTCGTTATGTAAAACAACAGATAATGTAACATCCGTAAATTTTGACCCGTTGACTTTTCGTGTAAAATGACTAACAATTAAGTAGTGAAGTAATTTGGGCCCATTTATGATCTTATGACTAAGAGGTATGTTAGTCGAGTCGTAAGTATGTCGTTTGGCGTCTAATAGTGTAAGTGATTGTTTATATGGCTTGTGGGGGAAACGGGTCGGCCCGTGGGTAGCCCATGACCCACCAAGTCCCCAAGACCCACTTTCCCCTTATCTTTCTCTCATTTCTCATTCTATCTATCTTTTTCCTCTCTTTCTCTCAAAAACAAAAGAACCATTTCAATCTCTTCATCAATTCTTGCATCAACTAGTAGCGGCTCGATTTTAACACAAGAATCATCATCATCATCTTCTCATTGTCGCCATCTTTGAAGAATCAAAGGCTAAATTCTAACATTTCACCCATTTTGACCTAAATTCGGATTTGAGCACTAGGAAGAGTTTTGGTAAGTCTAAATCAATCCATTTACTTATATTTATGTTTGTTCATGTGTTTCTAGTCGATTTGATGTGATTCGAGTCATTAAAATGGTAAAATGGAGTTTTGGGTTAATTTAGGGTTAGGGTTAGGGTTTGATGATTTAGTGGATGATTTTGGTGTTTTGGTCGAATTTGTGGGTTGGGTTATGTGTATATATGGTCATTGATGTTTAGTTATGCTTCAAAATGGGTTACAAATCGTTTTGGTGTGGTTTGGGTTGAAATTGGGGTTTTGGGTTCGTGTTGCTGCACTTGCAGCTGCTGCTTCTGGTGTGCAGGTTGTCCCACTGCGGCGCAGTGCATAGTCTCGGATCCTGGTTCAGTTTTGGCCACTGCGGCGCAGTGCTTTGTCTCGGATCCTGGTTCAGTTTTGGCCACTGCGGCGCAGTGGACATAGTTCTGGTCCACTGCGGCGCAGTGGGCATGTTTGGCTCACTGCGGCGCAGTGGATTTCCTCGGCCATTTTTACTTCTTAGCCCACTGCGGCGCAGTGGGCATAGTCCTTGCTCACTGCGGCGCAGTGCTTTGTCTCGGATCCTGGTTCAGTTTTGGCCACTGCGGCGCAGTGGACTTAGTTCTGGTCCACTGCGGCGCAGTGGATAGGCACTGTGTTTTTATGTGTGTCGCTTTTCGACTTGTTTGAGATTGTTTAGTTGACGTGGCGGTATTGCGATGAATAATTATAGGTGGTGGACGTGTGGAACCCGTTACTCGTTCGTAATCTTATACTAGCCTCTTTGCCGATCAAGGTGAGTTTCGTATCTCCCTACCCGCTTGGGATTCGGGCTGAAAAGTGTAAACCTGGCGTGCTTACTTGTATTTATTGGTGCTTTACTTGTTTGGCTTGATGGTTGGATTGATGTGGCGTTCATTTCGTTTGTTTGACTTGGTTTATGTTTTAGTTAAGTATTACTTATACTTTAGGATAGACGTACATACATGGAAGTCGGTTATGCCTTCCTTGGGTTTTAGATGTGGTGGGAAGGCTGCGGGTGACCCTATACATAAGCATCTGGGACTTGAAGAAAGTAGAATCCTCTGAAGTATATGTACGTATAGTTGGTATATATATATTGTGATTTGTGGCTTATGTTTTGTCGATTATTGATCGTTGACTTATGGTTGTCGTATTCTGATTGTTGGATTATGTTTGAGGAATATTGATTGGTGGCAGGTTCATTGTACTTTGATTGTTGGTTCCTGAGTATGCATTTACATTTGTTTGTAAGCATTGCATACATTACTGTTGGACCCTCGGCAGGGGATTTGCCGGCATCCTGGTGCATAGATGTATGCACCCATTTTGGATGTAGTCATGACCCCGAGTATATAGACATATATATCTCGATGATTTTGAGATACAGCCTTGTTCATGTTGATGACAGAAGGGTATCGTTGCATTGGTGACCGGCGTTCACGCATAGGATAGGCATGTTTGCTTATTCATGCATTTGGCACATACATTGTTACATACATCATTTGTGCATCCTCATTACTCTCATTTCTTTTGGGTAATCTTGTTATTGGACGATATTGTGTTGCTTAGAGGCTCGCTGTAAGTCATGCCTAGCCTCTATTCTTATATTGTGATTATTGTTGTGGGTTCTTTGCGAACCATTACTACGAACTCACCAACCTTGTGTTGACTATGCTTAGTACACTTTTCAGGTAATCAGGTACTCCCAGGACGTGGTGTTTAGTTGCTTGCTTGCTGTCTAACCCGGACTTGGACCTTATGGATCAAGGATTCATGGACCCTCCTTTTGCATTATACTTAGGATCGTTTGCCATCTTTGGATGTATTATGTTAACTTTGATGGCTACTTGCTCCTGTTGTATTTTGTCACTTGTTTTACTATGTTTTGGATTCACCGAATCATTAATTGCATTTAGTAGTTCTATTGTAATTCCACCGGGTGCTGTATGATTTCCGTGACATTTCGAGCTCCGGCTCGGGGTGTTACAGAATGGTGGCCCATGCGTGGTCGTAGAGAATTAGGCGGTTTGACCTAGACTACGGCTTAAGTTAAAACTCTTCATATAGCATGCATGGTTAGGAAATTCGTGTGCAATATGAATTTTGTGAATCCCCGTGTGAGTTCGTAGTTAAGACCACTTGTGTGATAGCTTAAATTCAATGTGATGAATGTGGTTACTATGATTTGTTGTTGTTATTTGTTGAAGCTAATGTGATGAATTAGGGCAAAATGATGGGATGCCATTAACTTAGTATAATATTATGGCAACCCTAAAAGAACCCGATCAACTCTTTTATGGTTACCCGATATTATAGCAAGTTCATGACATCGTGGATTGCGCACGTGTGGCTTAAAGTATAATAAGGAACCGATATGCTCAATGGAAGTTGATTGGGTGGAAGGTTAGCCGTTGGTACACCTTGTATACATACCCGGTCAATAACTAGGGAGCATATCGAATTCGGATTATACTTTGAATCATTCGTGTTAGTTGTTTAATTACATGATGAAATGAACATGATAACTCGAATTAATGATGATGTATTGTAATAAATTCAACTTGATGTCATAATATGTAAAAACCCCTTATGATTCTAACACTGCTGCCTTAGCATAACATTAGGTAATGAGTATGTGGTACCGATATGAGGGCATTGACTACTTGTGTGACTAACATGTGAGCATTTGAGACTAACTCTCGGGTCAACGTGTCACTTGTTTTATAGAAATGGCGAGACCAAGGAGAGTCGGAACTAATTATAGGGCTGAAGAGGAAGAACCTCAACCGGAAGCTCAACCGGAGGTACAGGGAGGTAGGGGCCGTGGTAGAGGCCGTGGTAGAGGCCGTGGTAGGGGCCGTGGTAGGGCCGTGGTAGAGCCGTGGAAGCCGGTAGAGGCCGTGGTAGAGGCCGTGGTGGAGGCGGAGGTAGAGGCCGTGGTAGAGGCCGTGGTAGGGGCCGTGGTAGGGGTCGTGGTAGAGGCCGTGGTAGAGGCGTGGTAGGGGCCGTGGTAGAGGCCGTGGTAGAGGCCGTGGTAGAGGCCGTGGTAGAGGCCGTGGTAGAGGCCGTGGTAGAGGCCGTGGTAGAGGCCGTGGTAGAGGCCGTGGTAGAGGCCGTGGTAGAGGCCGTGGTAGAGGCCGTGGTAGAGGCGTGGTAGAGGCCGTGGTAGAGGCGTGGTAGAGGCCGTGGTAGGGCGTGGTAGAGGGTCGTGGTAGAGCTCCTGAGCCAAACTTGGCTGAGGTAGGCCGTGGTAGAGGCCGTGGTAGAGGCCGTGGTAGAGGCCGTGGTAGGGGCCGTGGTAGGGGTCGTGGTAGAGCTCCTGAGCCAAACTTGGCTGAGGTAAGCGTGGTAGAGGCCGTGGTAGAGGCCGTGGTAGAGGCCGTGGTAGGGGCCGTGGTAGGGGTCGTGGTAGAGCTCCTGAGCCAAACTTGGCTGAGGTAAGGCCTGCAGAGGCCGTGGTAGAGGCCGTGGTAGAGGCCGTGGTAGAGGCCGTGGGAGAGGCCGTGGTAGGGCCGTGGTAGAGGGTCCGTGGTAGAAGCCGGGTAGAGGCCGTGGTAGAGGCCGTGGTAGAGGCCGTGGTAGGGCCGTGGTAGGGGTCGTGGTAGAGCCTCAACCGGAAGCTCAACCGGAAGTACAAGGTGGTAGAGGCCGTGGTAGAGGCCGTGGTAGAGGCCGTGGTAGGGGCCGTGGTAGGGGCCGTGGTAGGAGCTCCTGGTAGGGGCCGTGGTAGGGCCGTGGTAGAGGTCGTGGTAGGGGCCGTGGTAGGGGTCGTGGTGGAGCTCCTGAGCCAAACTTGGCCGAGGTAAGGGCCGTGGTAGGGGCCGTGGTAGGGGCCGTGGTAGGGGTCGTGGTAGGGGCCGGGAAGGGGTCGTGGTGAGGAGCCTGAGCCAAACTTAGGGGCCGTGGTAGGGGCCGTGGGAGAGGTCGTGGTAGGGGCCGTGGTAGGGGTCGTGGTAGGGGCCGTGGTAGGGGCCGTGGCAGAGGTCGTGGTAGGGGCCGTGGTAGGGGTCGTGGTGGAGCTCCTGAGCCAAACTTGGCCGAGGTAGGGGCCGTGGTAGGGGCCGTGGTAGGGGCCGTGGTAGGGGCCGTGGTAGGGGCCGTGGTAGGGGCCGTGGTAGGGGCCGTGGTAGGGGCCGTGGTAGGGGCCGTGGTAGGGGCCGTGGTAGGGGCCGTGGTAGGGGCCGTGGTAGGGGCCGTGGTAGGGGCCGTGGTAGGGGCCGTGGTAGGGGCCGTGGTAGGGGCCGTGGTAGGGGCCGTGGTAGGGGCCGTGGTAGGGGCCGTGGTAGGGGCCGAGGTAGGGGCCGTGGTAGGGGCCGTGGAAGAGGTCGTGGTAGGGGCCGTGGTAGGGGTCGTGGTGGAGCTCCTGAGCCAAACTTAGGGGCCGTGGTAGGGGCCATGGAAGAGGTCGTGGTAGGGGCCGTGGTAGGGGTCGTGGTGGAGCTCCTGAGCCAAACTTGGCCGAGGTAAGGGCCGTGGTAGGGGCCGTGGTAGGGGCCGTGGTAGGGGCCGTGGCTCAACCGGAAGTTCAACCGGAAGTGCAAGGAGGTAGGGGCCGTGGTAGGGGCCGTAGTAGAGGTCGTGGTAGGGGCCGTGGTAGGGGTCGTGGTGGAGCTCCTGAGCCAAACTTGGGCATGTTTTGTGTGTGGTAGCCGTGACCACTACCGTGATAATTGTCCTCGATGGGTGGGACAACAAGTTCAAGTAGCCGTTCACCCCAATCAACTCCAAATGGTCGGGCCTAATCAAAACCGGGGACAACAAGGCCACCAAGTACAACCACGCGGCCGAGCCTTTGCGGCAAATGTAAATGAAGCCCGCAACGATCCCAATGTAGTCGCAGGTACTTTCCTCTTAAATGGTCTCTATGCAACCGTCTTATTTGATTCCGGGGCCGATTATAGCCTCGTGTCTACTAACTTTGTACCTTTGATTGATGTGCATCCTTGTGCTCTAAACTATGTGCTTGACATTGAAATGGTAAACGGGTCACTAACTAGGATTAGCCAAATACTCCGTGATTGTGTCTTGACTTTAGAGGACGTCGACTTCTTCATCGATCTTATGCCTTTAGACATCGGTAGTTTTGATATTATTGTGGGTATGGATTGGTTGACGGCGGTGAATGCAACCATTGATAGAAAGAAGCCATTGTACCTACGAAGACCGGATTCCCTATGCATCCGGCATGTTTAGGCATGACGCCTTAAGTTGGTGGAACCAAGAAATAACATTGGGGCGGACTCAAAATTTAGAGTGGGTTGACTTTGTAAATAAAGTAAAAGCAAAGTTTTGTCCTCCCTACGAACTACAAAATTTAACCATTGAGTTTGCAAATCTCAATATGGAAGGAGCCGATTTCAAGGGCTATGTGAGACGATTCCAAGAGTTGTCTACTCTCATTCCTCACTTGGTGGGTACCGAGTTACAAGCCATCCAAAAGTTCGTATTGGGCTTGAATCCTCACGTCCGATCATATGTAAACTCCAATATGCCTACTTCTTTGGCAAACGCGGTTAACCAAGCCGGGAGTGTGACCGAAGACCTATTGAGAAGGGGCGTTTTGAGCAAACCCTCATCAACTAAGAGGAAGGAAGTGGGGGAGTCGAGCGGGGTAAGAAAAATGGGGAGGTTTGACCCCAAGAATGCAAATAGGGGTAGAATAATGGCGGCGGTGGAACCGGCTAGGAGGGCTTACACCGGGCCTCATCCTTTTTGTGGAAGATGCAACAAGCACCATCCCGCCACTACTCCATGTGAAGCGTGCTATAATTGCAACCAAGTTGGGCACGTATCCAGAAATTGTAGAGCTCCAAGGGCGGGCCCAATGAATGCGGCTCCTATTCGGGCCGTCCCTCCTCAAGGTAACCAAAGGAGAGGTGAATGTTTTGTGTGTGGTAGCCGTGACCACTACCGTGATAATTGTCCTCGATGGGTGGGACAACAAGTTCAAGTAGCCGTTCACCCCAATCAACTCCAAATGGTCGGGCCTAATCAAAACCGGGGACAACAAGGCCACCAAGTACAACCACGCGGCCGAGCCTTTGCGGCAAATGTAAATGAAGCCCGCAACGATCCCAATGTAGTCGCAGGTACTTTCCTCTTAAATGGTCTCTATGCAACCGTCTTATTTGATTCCGGGGCCGATTATAGCCTCGTGTCTACTAACTTTGTACCTTTGATTGATGTGCATCCTTGTGCTCTAAACTATGTGCTTGACATTGAAATGGTAAACGGGTCACTAACTAGGATTAGCCAAATACTCCGTGATTGTGTCTTGACTTTAGAGGACGTCGACTTCTTCATCGATCTTATGCCTTTAGACATCGGTAGTTTTGATATTATTGTGGGTATGGATTGGTTGACGGCGGTGAATGCAACCATTGATTGTGGTGAAAGGGTTGTTAAAATACCTTTGGCTAACGGTAACATTCTTAGGGTTCAAGGTGAAACCTCCGATTCTTCAACTTCTAAAGTCTTTAGTGCTACCGCCACAAGGGTAGAATTGAAGACCGTTCCTATTGTATGTGAATTCCCTGATGTTTTTCCGGATGACTTACCGGGATTACCTCCAACTCGTGCGCTTGATTTTCGTATTAGTCTTATTCCCGAAGCCGCGCCCGTAGCAAAAGCTCCTTATAGACTAGCTCTAACCGAAATGCAAGAGCTACAAACTCAACTCAAGGAACTCCAAGAGAAGGGTTTCATTCGCCCTAGTCAATCTCCTTGGGGTGCTCCTGTTCTATTTGTTAAAAAGAAAGACGGATCCTTCCGAATGTGTATTGATTATCGGGAATTGAACAAGCTCACCGTGAAGAACCGATATCCTCTCCCTCGAATTGATGACTTGTTTGATCAACTTCAAGGAGCTAAGCACTTCTCAAAGATCGATCTTCGCTCGGGTTATCATCAACTCCGGGTACATGAAGATGACATTCCCAAGACGGCTTTCCGCACAAGATATGGCCATTTTGAATTCACTGTAATGCCATTTGGGTTGACCAATGCACCGGCGGTGTTCATGGACTTGATGAACCGGGTGTGTCAACCATATTTAGACAAGTCCGTTATTGTGTTCATTGATGACATACTGGTATACTCGAAGACAAAGGAGGAGCATGTTAAGCACTTGCGCGAAGTGCTTGAATTACTAAGGAAGGAGAAGTTGTACGCGAAATTTTCCAAGTGTGAGTTTTGGTTGGAAGAGGTCCACTTCCTTGGTCACGTAGTGAGCAAGGATGGTATTCATGTGGACCCAAGCAAGATTGAAGCGGTTAAGAATTGGAGAAGACCCGAAACGCCATCCGAGATCCGCCAATTCCTTGGTCACGTAGTGAGCAAGGATGGTATTCATGTGGACCCAAGCAAGATTGAAGCGGTTAAGAATTGGAGAAGACCCGAAACGCCATCCGAGATCCGTCAATTCCTTGGATTGGCGGGTTACTATAGAAGATTTATTGAAAATTTCTCCCGTATTGCACAACCACTCACTCTCTTGACTCAAAAAGATAGAAACTTCGAATGGGGCGAAAGACAAGAGAACGCCTTCCAAACCCTTAAGGATATGCTATGTGATGCTCCTATTTTGACGCTACCGGATGGGATAGAAGATTTTGTGGTTTATTGTGATGCTTCGGGGCAAGGGTTGGGTTGCGTTCTTATGCAAAGGGGTAAAGTCATTGCTTATGCCTCTCGTCAATTGAAGGTGCATGAGAAGAACTACCCGACACATGATTTGGAATTGGGAGCGGTTGTGTTTGCTTTGAAGTGTTGGAGGCATTACCTCTATGGCACCAAATGTGTGATTTATACCGATCACAAAAGTCTCCAACACATCTTCAACCAAAGTGAATTGAACATGAGGCAAAGGCGTTGGTTAGAGCTATTTAGTGATTATGATTGTGACATCCGTTATCACCCGGGCAAGGCAAATGTAGTAGCCGATGCCTTGAGCCGAAAAGAGAGAGTGAAGCCAAGACGGGCTAGAGCTATGAGCCTCACGGTAGGGCCAAGTATTCGTGATCGGATTATTGAAGCCCAAATCCAAGCCACCCTACCGGAAAACTTTGGAAACGAAAACCTAGATGGCATGGAGCAACTTTTTGACCGAAAGAATGATAACGGGCTATACATGGTGGAAAGACTTTGGATTCCTATATTCGGCGATTTAAGAACGCTTATTATGAATGAAGCCCACCTATCACCTTATTCGGTCCATCCCGGATCGGATAAGATGTACTTTGACTTGAAGGAATTGTATTGGTGGCCGGGCATGAAGCGTGATGTGGCAAGGTATGTGAGTGAGTGCCTTACTTGCTTACAAGTCAAAGCCGATCACAAGAAGCCACCCGGATTGTTGGTGCAACCGGTGACGCCCGAATGGAAGTGGGAGCATATCTCAATGGACTTCATCACCAAACTACCGAAGACGAGAAGCGGCCGAGACACGATTTGGGTGATAGTAGATCGGTTAACGAAATCGGCCCACTTTCTAGCCATTCGTGAAACCGATAAATTTGACACTTTAGCTCGTTTGTACATCAAGGAAATAATATCTAAGCATGGAGTGCCGATTTCTATCATTTCGGATAGGGATGCCCGTTTTAAATCAAAATTTTGGGAAGCCTTCCAAAAAGCCATGGGTACTCGACTTGACATGAGCACGGCGTTTCACCCTCAAACGGATGGGCAAACCGAGAGAACCATTCAAACACTCGAAGATATGTTGAGGGCGTGTGCAATTGATTTTGGTGGAAGTTGGGAAGACCACTTGCCGTTAGTTGAGTTTTCATACAACAATAGCTACCACGCTACTATTCAAATGGCACCCTTTAAGGCCTTGTATGGTAGAGTGTGCCGTTCTCCTTTAGCTTGGGCGGAAATTGGAGAGAGTCAACTTATCGGGCCGGAAATTGTGATTGAAACTACTAAGGTGATATCTCAAATCAAGGAGAAGTTGCAATTGGCCCGTGAGCGTCAAAAGAAATATGCCGATGTGAGGCGAAGACCGTTGGAGTTTGAAGTTGGTGAATTTGTACTTTTGAAAGTGTCACCTTGGAAGGGCGTTGTACGATTTGTGAAGCGGGGAAAACTTGCACCAAGGTATGTTGGTCCTTTCAAGATTCTTGAACGGGTTGGGAAAGTTGCTTATCGGCTAGAATTGCCTCAAGAGCTTAGTGGTGTGCATGATGTGTTCCATATTTGTAACTTGCGCAAGTGTTTGGCGGATCCTACACATCATGTGCCTATGGACGAAATTAGGGTTGATTCGAATTTGAACTTTGTTGAAGAGCCGGTAGAGATCATGGACCGTCAAGAAAAGAAACTCAAGAAGAAGCGCTACACCATTGTGAAAGTAAGGTGGAATGCTAGACGTGGAGCCGAGTTCACTTGGGAGAGAGAAGACCATATGAAGTCCAAGTATCCGCACTTATTTGTTAATTAGGGTTTTGTTGAATTTCGGGACGAAATTCTTGTAACGGGGGGATAATGTAACATCCGTAAATTTTGACCCGTTGACTTTTCGTGTAAAATGACTAACAATTAAGTAGTGAAGTAATTTGGGCCCATTTATGATCTTATGACTAAGTGGTATGTTAGTCGAGTCGTAAGTATGTCGTTTGGCGTCTAATAGTGTAAGTGATTGTTTATATGGCTTGTGGGGGAAACGGGTCGGCCCGTGGGTAGCCCATGACCCACCAAGTCCCCAAGACCCACTTTCCCCTTATCTTTCTCTCATTTCTCATTCTATCTATCTTTTTCCTCTCTTTCTCTCAAAAACAAAAGAACCATTTCAATCTCTTCATCAATTCTTGCATCAACTAGTAGCGGCTCGATTTTAACACAAGAATCATCATCATCATCTTCTCATTGTCGCCATCTTTGAAG
>CM067175.1:53473076-53525576 GCA_034093135.1 Erigeron breviscapus | reverse complement strand
AAGTAAGTGAAAGAAACATATATGTAGTTGTAGTATGGATGAACAAATTAATAGGATCCATCTTTATCCGTATGTGTGTGTGTGACAAAATAACACGTAGAATAGCATATATACTTACGTACATATTTTGATATTGGAGGTGATTTTTTTTTAAGTCAGGATAAAGGGTTTACACCTCACGCGGATGCACTCACGTACAAAAGTTTTTAATTCATATACATAAAATTATATTTAAAGACAATAATACCCCTAGCATCATTTTTACTATATTATTTATGTTATCAATTTTGTTGAACGTAGTTACCAATATACAGATTCCATATCCATTCTAATACTAAAACTATGAAGCTCTATACCCAATTGATGACATCCAAGCAGAAAATCATGTTTTTCTATTTTGGATACATATTTATCAAGATGGATGCACAAAACAAAAAACGTGATTTTTTCGGTTTTGACGGATCAATGTGTTGTTAAACACTTAAATAATGATAATTAGTTATACACTATGTTAGTTTTATGGACTTTTAATGCGTCAAAATGATGATTTTAAGTGTGTTCACCGTGTTCTCATTTTAAGGGTGTTCTCACTGGAGTGTTACCCTATCTATATCTATATAGATATATTTGATTCTAATGACTGAATTATATATTAACTAAAAGAGTAGATTACCAAGCCTATTTAAGATCATCCGAACCTAATCCCGAACCTCAACAAACCTCTATTTCCATCTAAACCAACCTCATTTATTGAATTATCTATACTATATTATAAAGCAAATTTGGGGTTTTAAGTTTCAACTTTCTACATAATTTTAAATTTGAACAATTTATCAAAATCACATTACATCAATAACTAAACTACTCGTCACCGCCATCACCCCCACTAATCGTCGCCGCCACCACCGTCACGCGCCACCACCACCCGTCAACGCCACTACTGCCACCGCCATTACATCGCCAACACCGCCACTACCGCCGTACGCTGCCACCACCACCCGTCATTGTCACCACCGCATCACACGGGTACCGTTCTAATATTAAATAAAAACCATAAAAATATAACATATGTCGAAATTAAAATGTTTATTGATTAAATTTGGTATATAAATTCATTATCACAATATTACAACTTTTATATTTACTAAACAAAAGTAATTCAATATTTGTCTTGAATTTGCACGGATCTAAAACCTATCTATAAATTTTTGCCTTAAAGTTTAATGTTATTGTTAACGACAAATTATTATGTTTTATCTCCACAAGGTACAATTCTTATTAATTTAACACTACCTTAAAAATAATTATAACGTAAAGATGCGGCTGCAGTAAATATATATATGGAGATGATAAAGTATGTTTGGTAAAATTAGTTGTTGTAGCTTTTAGTTGTAACTGTAAGTTATAATTTTTAAGCAAAGCTCTTAGCTAGAGCTTTTAGTTTTTTATAGGTGTTTGGATGGAAGTTTTAGCTGAAACTTCAAGGGGTATTTTGTGTGGTTTCAGAAACTAAAAGCTTTATCCAAACTAAAAGTTCTTGAAACGCTACTTCAAGTAGCATTTCATTTTGGAGCTTTTTCTTTCAAATAAAAGCTAAAGCTAATTACATCCAAAGAAAACTTTTAACACAATAAGAACTTTTTGTTCAAAATTAAAAGTTAAAGCTGCTCAAAAGCTCTTGAAAAGCTCTTCCCAAACATAACATAAGTACGTACAGCATACAGTTAATTACAGCTTATCAAAATGAGGAGTGTCATTAACTTTTTAGTTAAACTCGAAAATCGTCACAATTATAGCTTATTGATTATTACACTAGGAAGGTACTTACCAGGAAGGTCCCATGGCTCACACTTGTTGAGATCGATTTCAAGGAGAAGATGCCGATGATCAGAAGAATCATGATCAGGTGATGATGAGAGGGAATTATTATTATTATTAACAAGATGATGATGTTGCTGCTGCTGCTGCTTGTTGAATAAGTAATCACATATCAGCTCTTCATCTGTGGGATGGAATCTGAACCCAGGGGGTAACCTTGCCTCTACCAAACTCAGATTGCTCATGCCACTAGACGATGATCTCGATCGATCAATAATATATATTATGATAGATAGATGTGTTTACTGTTTAGTTATATATAATGAGAGGAATTGAAGCACTCCAAATCGATCACCAATTAACTCGTTTTTATATATCAAATATAATATATATCAAATATATATATACTTTATCCATATATATTTCTATCGTCCAAATGGCTTCTTCATCAAATATCATTTCCCAAAACCACACTTCAAAAGTCTGGTTGACTCAAAAATATGAGTAATTATATTAAATTTTTATTATAATTAACATATAGCACGGTACCCGCGCAATGCGGCGGTAGTCGTCGCGACGACGGTGTGATGGTGGGAGCGACTGTTGGTGGCGGAGGTGGTGTCAAGTGGTATAAATTATTGATGTAAAAGTGATTGATGCAAAGGGTTAATAGAGATATTTTGAAAGATAAATGATTGATAGTGTAATTTAATTATTAATGTTTAAGGGTTAGTGTAGATAAAAATATTTTAAAGGTGTTATGTGTAAATATTACACAAGTTCAATATAAATGATAATACTCCCTTCGTCCCACTAAATGTGTCCTATTTTGAATTTTCAAAGTCTTCCTTTATAAACTTTGACCTTAAATATTTTGATTTATGGTATATAATACTTGATGAAAAGTATACCGATAAAAAATACATTTAAAACTCAATCAATTCATATAACTTTCATCAAATATTATATAACAAAAATCAAAATATTTAAGGTCAAAGTTTATAAAGGAAGACTTTAAAAATTCAAAATAGGACACATTTAGTGGGACGGAGGGAGTATATAAAATAAAAAAGGGTAATAACGTCAGATTAATTAAAGAGGTAGTAATTACGTTGGGAAGATGAACAAGTGATCACTCTCTATATATGTCCAGCCAACCCAAGCCAGGCCAGGATTAATTGGTCACCAACTTCAATTCACATCCAACACGTCTCATCACAACTTCTTAACTTTAATTACACATTTTTAATTTGGAAAGGCTAACTACATTTATACTACTATATAAAAATGGATTATGGCACTGGAGTGTAACCAATTATAACTCAATGGTTATGTAATGTAGTGACCTTTCAAATTGGCTATCTGATGTAAGTACCTTCCATTTTTGTTCTTTTAATGTACCGGTTGACCTGTTGTACCGGTAGCCGGTAACAATGTTAATTTTACTTTGGGATTATGGCACTGGAGTGTAACCAACTATGACTGAATGGTTATGTTATGTAGTGATCTTTAAAACTGACTATCTGATGTAAGAACCTCTCATTTTTGTACTTTTCATGTAACGGTTGACCTGTTGTACGGTCATGGTTACGGTTGTGGGTTGTGAACTCCGACGAGATGGATGGTGGATGGTCTTAGACTCTGACGAGGATGTAGTGGGTGGTCTCGATCTCATTTTTTCTTCCATTCAAGAGGTGCGACCATCTCTCCACCGTCTCCACATCCGGACACGTTAAGATTTTTGGGACATGCGAAATTACTATTTTACCCTTAATTAATTAACTTACACAATCATTTCATTATCTTCTAAAAGATATTCACTACTCTTTTAAATCAAATATTTTAATATCAAATACCTACACCACTTGACGCATCTGTTGCCACCAACGGTCGTCGTCGCCGTCACCATTCATGATCCACCACATCACTGTCACTGCCATCGCCGCCACATTGCGCATGTACCATGCTCGTCTTTATTTTTCTATATATATAAGAAAATTTAGATACAAGAATCGGATGATAGATTTATTATTGGTTTTCTATCGACTAGCTAGTCCCACTGTCAAAAACATAAATTAAATCGTATAACACTATATGGTTAACGTGTACTTTAAACTTCAGACCACCTTTATTTTATGCTACATACCATCTACTCCCTCCGTCCCATTAGAAGTGTCTTACTTTGAATATTCTAAGTTTATTTTAAACTTTCACCTTAAATATATTTTTTGTGTTATATAAAATTTGATGAAAATTATATCATTGAAAACATTTTTAAAACACAATCAATTCATAAAATTTTCATCAAGTGTTATCTAACACAAAGAAAATTATCTAAGTCAAAGTAGATGATTAGTGATGTGCTAAATCGAGTTTAAAATTTATAAACTAGAAATACCTAAAAACTCACTACTACACACTAACGGGCAGTGGACCCGATCGTATGCAATATAGTTAAGAGATAAGTCCAGGTTCGTTCACGGGGATTGGTTCGAATTAATTGTTTAGTAAAGGGGTTTGGAAAAAGGGTGTTACTTAGATTCTCACTCTGTCAATAACTTTAAAGGACAAATGCGTATAAAGTAAAGGTAAGTCTCAAACAATAATGGTAAATATATCCACCTTGACTCCGCTAGACTTCAGACATGATTGCTTTCAGTTAAGACCAAATTCGTTAAGAGTTGACACGATAAACGTGAGAGAATGAATGCTCGCGTGGTACCACCAACCGCTCACAAGTCACCCAAACACCTAACTGCTAGTTAAATTACCCAAGCCGGTACCACCAACGCCTAGACAATCTTACCAACGCTTAGCTTGTTTGTTTACCAAATTACCAATTGCGCCTATGTGAATTAAAACGTGGTACCACCAACCGTTTCTAGACACGTTGACAAAATGACTCCTTTTATTAATTTGACATTCACTATCATACCATGAACTAGTGATAATCGCTCATAGACAAGCGACCGTTAGAAAACCACATATGCATTCGACTAGTACCACTAACGAAGAACACACATGCCACCAATATCAAATTAATACAAATAAAGGAATTAAATCACCAAGATCACGACACAACGGTAATTGAAATCAACTCTTTGAATTAAAATATAAAGCAATCACATCATTCGTCTAGTTTCATCAAGGTGGACAATAGGAGAATTAGCCACACATGATTATATTGAAATTACAATAAGAATCAAGAAAGAACATAAAGTACCAATTGTTTGAAGAAACGAAATTGCGAGACAAATAAGTAGATACGATCTAGGTGGGTGCACGTGAATCTCCAATGAATCGAAGACGATTAGATCTTGAATCGACCCTTGAAGAACTCCCTGAAGTGCAGCTCCTAGAAAGAGTATTTGATAGTTTAGAATGATAGGCTGTGAAAACTATTTATACTTCTTTAATTCTGATGCAGAAAACTCCTAAGACCCTTCAGTTCCGTGTACTCACTGCGGCGCAGTGGGCGTGTAAGGCCCCCACTGCGTCGCAGTACTCCACTGGTTGACCAACTGGTTGACTGACTGGTGCTGACTGCGGCGCAGTGATCCAGTTCACCACCACTGCGTCGCAGTGGATTTCCACGTCCTTCTTTTCCTATTTCTGACTGCGGCGCAGTCACCATCACACCATCCCCACTGCGGCGCAGTGGGGGATTTGGACGAATAAGGCCGTGGATAATGGCTGCGGCGCAGTGGACCACGTACATCTCCACTGCGTCGCAGTCAACTTCTTAGTGTACAACCTTCATCTTACGATCCCGACACTCGCTATCTCATCCACTCGAAACGACTCTCGACTTCACAAACGACTTCTGGCCAATAATCATCCGAATTTGCACAAAATGAACGCGTACTTGTTTAGAACCTGAAAACACTAACAAACACATAAACGCGCCAAATGCACACAAATTCGACAGAAAACATGTAATATAAAGGCCAAAAACAACGTGGGCAATGGGTATAAGTTAGTCACATCAGTTAGCGAAAAACTTAAAGCATGACACTTCTAACAGGACGTAGGGAGTATTAATTAAAGATATATTATTGTAAAAAAACTATAAACAAGTTGATTTCTTCGGATGGTTTGTTAAGAAAACTAGTTACATACCCGCGCGACGGGGATGTATGGTGGTGGTGGCGGCGCTGGTGACAGTAATGGTGTGATTATTAATGTTAAAATATTGATATAAAAGGATGTATGTGTGGTTACTTTAAGAGTTGAGAGATGTATATGTAAATAATTTCATTAAAAGTATTATAAGTATATTATGTATATATTCAAATTAGTGAATAAGAGAGAGTAGTTTGATAGATAAAGTTCTTTTTACGAAATTGGGAAGGGTCAATTGATTCATAGTATAATATAAATATACATATGAATATAATGTTCACAAATAGCAATTTTATGTTGCGTTATAAATATTTAGACTAAGATGAATGTACTCAATAAAGAGAATTGTGCCTTGTGACGTCATGTCATATGGAAGGAAGCCCAATAAAAAAGTGGGAGTGGGGCTTCCGATTAGGATGGGGCCGGAGACTATTGTCATGTATCATTTTATTTTTAGTTTCTTTTTTTTTTTTAACTTTTATATTAAATAAAAAACTATCACATTTTAATAAATAAAACATAAAAATACATTACATAAAATTAAAATCCGTTACATAAAAATAAAACCCATTACACACCATACTAAAAATAAAAGACACGCGAAACTAATCTTCCTTACTTAAGTAGTCGCCAAAGTCGTGCAACACGCATCCTTCCTCATTTGGCGAATGGATTTCCCATATATGGTCTACCAAATCAACCAGTAGCATGTTGTGTGTTTATCTGTTTCTAACCGAATTTCAATTCTCAACCCGTTGCTTCATTGGAGTTTCTTGTGTCCAATAATTCGGTTAGAGTAAGGTCTTCCTCATGGTAGTCTTGGCAAAAAGCTTAATTTATTGTCATCCTGCATAACTATGTCATGTAAAATGATACAAGTATATATCACATCATGAATCCTCGATATCCTAACTGTTCTCTTGTGTCGACTCTTGTTTTTTTAGTAATACTTTCTTTTATCATCAATTGGATCGATAAAAGTTTTCACAAAGGCTGCATATATACTCCAGATATATGTCATTTCTCAAACAGTACTCGGCTTTTTAAATATAACAGTTTGCATAAAAAAACCTATAAGTTAAAAAGAATAATTTGTAAGTTAAAAGTTACACAAATATGGTAAAAGTAATACATTAGTAAGAAAACTAACATGTAGACGCCAAAACGGATATAATTTCTTCAAAGATAGGAGATGACTCAAACACGTTGACGTCATTGTGGGAGCCTTGTTGACCAAAATATGCCTCCTGCACACAAAGTACTAACAGCCCCTCCTTCCAAATTCTGGTTCACCGTCCTACTCCCATTCGTCCACGGCTTGTATCATCCTACTAATGGTTAAAGAAATCGCACTATCAATTGCCTCATCTATATCGATCTAACCACTTGAAGTATCATCTGTGCTAGAGGATGACGACGAAGACTCATTGACATTAATAAAATACGTATGAGTTATATAGTTGTATAATTTATAAATTAGTTGAATTTGTATAGTAGGAATGAGAAATAGTAGGTAAAGTGTTATAGATATATAGTAAAAAAGGATGAAGGGAAAGGAAAAAAATGGGATTGTATCTGTTTAAATCTAGTAACGTGTGTAAATCTAAGGCGGTTGTATAACAACTGCCAGTTGGGTCGGTCGACATTACGAGACTAGTAATGGAAATGAGTCAAAATTGGACTAATTGAAACTTGGAGTAAGAAATGTGGGCATGTGGCATGTCGTTAGAAAGGTAATTCAAAAATATGTAAAGTTACGACAATAAAATATTTGAACGAGTCTCGAGTTAACAGTTTTATCTAAACGAGTTATTTATCGGGAGAAACCGGAGCTAGTTGCGAGAGTGCAAAAGGGGAACAAAACCCCTCTCACCTCTCCATTTCCCTTCATTTCTTATCTCTTCACTCTCTCTCTAGCTTCTCTCTTCCTTTTTCTTTCAAAATGGAATAACACTTCTTCCCCATCCTCCATCTCTTTCAAATCCAATCACCATCAAGATTAAGGCAAGAAAATCAACTAAAAATGGTATAACAATAATAATAATCTTCAAGTGTGTCCAAGAAATCTTCCATTTCAAGTCCAAGAACAAGTGTTCTTCACTCTCTTGATCTCAAATCCGATTTTTGTGGTGCTAAAAGAGTTTGGTAAGTGTTTTTACTCTTAAATAACTTGTTTATGTTGTTACAAGTCTTGGATTACTAACTATTTACAAAACATGGTCAAATTTTGTGTTCTTGGAACAAAATGAGTAAAAACTAGGTTTTGAAAGATGGGTTTTTGATTTAGGAAGTGAGTTTGTAAAAAGAGTTGATTTTTGCACTTGTTTATACATGTATTGGGTTGTATCAAAGTTGGAAGCTTTGATCTTTATGTTTGGATTGTCAATTTATGTCGAAAATAGGTTTTTCTCCCGTAACTGGAAAAGTTGCGCCGCAACTTTTCATGGTTCCACTTTCATTGATCTCAAAGTTGCGCCGCAACTTTACAAGGTTCTCTGCAACTTTTCCCCTGTTCAGCAGAAAACCCAATTTGGAAACAATCATAACTTTTAAACCGTAACTCCATTTTTGACCTTCAAGCTATCTACGGAAACATCTGAGAGTCTAATTTATAACTGTAACATCCTTTTAAAGTTAATCAAAACTTGATTCATCCAAAAGTCCGGTTTAGTCGTTGAGTAACAAAATGAAATGATTTCAATTTGGTTGTAGCAAATCCTAATAAAATGGACATAATAAAGCATTTATAGTAAGATTGAGTCAATTGAAATAGGAACTTACCTCTTGAGGATTAATGTGATACGTGTATGATAGGTTTCGGCTATCATGGACGTCGAATCCACTTCCTTTCATTTTGGGATTGTATTGCGCACATCAGGTGAGTTCGTATCCCCCACTAGTTGCATGCTTTAGGGGTGGAAAGATACTCGCTATGTACTAATGTGGTATGCCATAGATTAAGCTTATGTTAATGTTACATGCATTTGTTTTTGTGCTAGTACATGTTATAAGTAGACATGCATCTTGGTGGTAACAGTGTGAATGTTGTTGAACGCATAAGATTGTTGTAGCCTATGCTAGAATGATTCTTCTGATGTGGCATATGATACTCATTGATGTACTTATATGATTAGAGTTTGTAGGTAACTGGTATGCTTAATAGGTGTTGGTTGGGTGGAGGGAAAGCCGATGGTATCACCTGTAAACATACCCTACCAATACCCAAAGAGCATATCAGGATCGAGGTCCGATTGGTGATTAATTAAGTATAATGGATGCTATGATACTTGATGTGGTTATTATTCAGTGTGAGTTTCGTAGCCCCACGTTTATATGATTTGGGGTGGAAAGTGAACTCGTTTGTAAACGTGTTTCGGTTGATCGTTTCAAATGATAAATCCTACTAAATATTAATAAAAGAAAAAAGATAAATCCTTTTAAAAAATCCTCCTAAAAATGAATAATATCATGTGATTTTGACACTTGGTAGAATTAAAGTATGAAATTAGGAAAGAGAATGAGTGGATTACACTTGTTATGTTTTAAGGTTTTTAGCAGAATTATTAGGTTATTTATTAAGAGGATATATCATTTCCTTTGATAAAATTCATATGTCGTATTTTACTATTTTTGAGATGTTAAAAGGATTTTTAGTTAACTTTTAGCATGATCTATGATTTTTCATAATCATGACATCTATAGACTATAATACACGTATCTTAAGAAATATCATAAATTGTATAAAAGTACAAATAATTAAAATTTATATGTAAACATAAAAAAATACTAGAATACAAAAGCCAATTTAAAATATATAATCATGGATTAAACATATAAACGTAAATGTATTT
Source organism: Erigeron breviscapus (assembly GCA_034093135.1). Classification (NCBI taxonomy): domain Eukaryota; kingdom Viridiplantae; phylum Streptophyta; class Magnoliopsida; order Asterales; family Asteraceae; genus Erigeron; species Erigeron breviscapus. The sequence goes on along the minus strand of CM067175.1, from coordinate 53,515,785 downwards.
AGCTATATTATCTTATAAACCATTTACTCCCTCCAAATTTCTCAAAATTTTTTTTTGATAAACCCAAACTACTAATTTCTTTTATTCATTAATTTAGTTATCTTTACATAATATCTATAATACCTTTAATGGAATTATTTATATCATACATCTTTCAAACATTAAAATAAATACCCATCACACTGCCACCGTCACCACCATCTCCACCACTAACACCCATCACCGCCGCCATATCGCTGTATCGCGTGGTCACATGTTTATTTACAAATAATAAAAATGAGATTATTAACTGGGAATGTAACTAACTATCCCTAAATGTTTATGTTATGCAACTAACTCGAAAAACTTTTATGTAATGTATCGAACTACTTATTTTGGTCTATAATATGTATGTTACCGGTCACCATTGAAAAATAACCGGTTGTGCTTATGGAGATCAGCAGAATCCGGCGACACCAGAAGATTCCGGCAGGAACAGCAGATTCCGGACAGAAGCAGCAAAACGAATTCATACAAGCTGCACAGATACATACATGTTAGACGTTTTCTTTCACTTTGAAAAAAATGAATTTTCCTTTTCTTCAAATCCCATGAAATCATAAACACCATCACATTGAAATATCTTCTAAGTTAGCGTCTTTTCTATTCGACGTCTTCTCGATTGAGTAAACCGGCTTCAATTCAAAAATTAGAGATATTCTCGATTTCATCTTTCTAAAATCTCAAATCGATTTTCAGCGCAGCTCCACCGCAGCTTCAATTCAAAAAATTAGAGATACTTTCTATATCTCAAATCTCTTTAAGTATCCACCGCAGAGTCGTAAAATCCGAGCAATTCCACCGCCGCTCCACCGCCATTAACAGTAAGTTATCATAGTTCTTAATCGTGCGCGTATGTGTGTGTGTATATATATATATATATATATGTATGTATGTGTATGTGTTGGACTTCTAATAAATTCTTAATATACATTTACTATTATTTGAGTTGTTATTATATATATATATATATATATATATATATATATATATATATATATATATATATATATATATATATATATATATATATATATATATATATATATATATAGTGTATATATATATTATAGTGTATATTTTGTGTATATATATAATATAGTGTATATTTTGTGATATATATATATATATATATGTAGATAGATAGATAGATTTGAAAACTATTAATATTATACAATTAGAATATTTGGAAATTATATAAACTATACTACTTTCCTATAAGCTATAGAAATCAACATCGTTAAGTATACATAGACAATCTATTATATTAATAAAGAAAGATTGTGATGACATAAGATTTTTTAAAAATTGTATTACTACACATCTTTTTAATTTAATTATGACATCATCATACTTTTTTATTTAAAATTCAAAATATCCTTTTTCTTTTTTTTCCGATAACGTTTTTTTTTTTTTTGCCAACCGAATGTGTTTTAACGTGTGTCCACAACTACACAACTTTTGTTTCCGTTTAGTTTCGTTTTTTACATAATAATTTATCACAACTTTTCAACTTATTTAACGTTGTTATTATACATTTTAATATGACAACATATTTTAAAGCTACCCGGATATCATTCGGATTTATTTGTTTAGATGTGAAAGTGGTGACCGGTAACCTTTACAACAGGTCACTTGTTACATACTATAGACCAAAATGAGTAGTTCGATACATTACATAAACGTTTTTCGAGTTAGTTGCATAACATAAACATTTGGGGATAGTTAGTTACACTCCCAGGTAATAATCCCAATAAAAATACAAAATAACTTAGGACAAGTTGAATTTTGATGCTAGTGTTACGAATGCATGTGATATAGTATTATGTGCAAGATGCTTTAAGATATGTTTGAAATCATGTGACATATCTTTATTAAAATAGTATTACATTATTAGTTAACTTATGTTTTTAATAAAAATATTTATGATATTAACATTTTGATCTAAAGATTAAAAATATAATATGAAATTCATCTAATGATCTTTGTTCTTTTGTAAGAAAGTTTAAAACTCTCTTATATATAGATTGTAGATAGATAGATAGATTTGAAAACTATTAATATTATACAATTAGAATATTTGGAAATTATATAAACTATACTACTTTCCTATAAGCTATAGAAATCAACATCGTCTCAACTTTATTCACAAATATTAAAATATTTTTCTATTTTTAATATAGTAGTTTCCATATCCATAATCAAAATATACAATTAGATTATTTGGAAATTATATAAAAATATACTATTTTCTTTTAAGAAATTAAAATCAACATTGTCAATTTAATTATGTATACATAAACAATCTATTATATTAATAAAGAAAGATTGTGATGACATAAGATTTTTTAAAAATTGTATTACTACACATCTTTTTAATTTAATTATGACATCATCATACTTTTTTATTTAAAATTCAAAATATCCTTTTTCTAAATATGTATCATTAATATAGATTTTTATTAAATGTCCACATTATTATGTAAGATTTTAATCACCTTATTTTTTCGTTATAATAGGCCGAAAACTATGGTGTTTTTTTTCCGATAACGTTTTTTTTTTGTTTTCGCCAACCGAATGTGTTTTAACGTGTGTCCACAACTACACAACTTGTTTCCGTTTAGTTTCGTTTTTTACATAATAATTTATCACAACTTTTCAACTTATTTAACGTTGTTATTATACATTTTAATATGACAACATATTTTAAAGCTACCCGGATATCATTCGGTTTATTTACAAAGCGTCTATCAGTTAACCCGGGTTGAACCCGGGTTGATTAGCAAGTTAAAACAAAAACTAGGGTGGTAACATACAAGTTTGAGATTTTGATGATTAAAAGATGCGATGAACACATTGAATAAAGAGCTGGTATAGCCACAAAATTTAGTATGTATAATAATGAAAAGCTCATCATGTTTGATAGTAAAAAGTATAATGATTTTCTCTTATTTATTTTATTTGTTTCTTACTTATTCATATTGTGTTCATATGTATTTTATATTTGTTGTCATATTTTGTTTTTGTTTTCTACAAACAAATCTGTTTGATAAATACATAGTATATATATTTTTTTTAAACGACAATTTCAGGGGACATGCCTCTTCATATACGTAACTACAATTCCAGAGCAAACCCATGTTTGGAAAACCCCCCTGTCTTCATTCCTGAGAACATTTTGCTCACACCAGAATTTGACCCAATACGACAATACCTCTCAATCTGAGGTTCACTATGTACCAATCCACCTATTGATGGTTGGTAATTACATAGCTATAAATCATATACTGAAATATAACATATATTTAGATTATAAATTAATCATAATAATAATAACAAAGTGAATTAATAAATAAAATACACAATATATATATATATTTTTTTTTTGAAAAGTATGAGCCATTCGTATAATTCACCTATGTATAAAAAATAAAAATATTTATTTATAATTTTCATTAGTTTACCTTCGTGACAATTGAATGACAAAAGCAATCAAGTATTATCATCTTTTTGGAGTCAAATAGTAAGGTTTCAACTCTTTTTTATTTTTTTTATTTTTTTTCTGTTCTCGTAATTAAGTTTCCATGTTATTTCACTTTTGTAAGTTTTATTAATTAATATATATACCATGTAAAAACTTATTATAACTAAAGGACCTTTTTATAACTAACAACGTCATTAATTATACCCATTTTAGTTTCCAATCGTTTTTGTTTGCGGATAATTTTATTGGAACTGCCAATTAATCATAAATAAATCGATATTGTCGCTTCTAATGACCTGGGGATCCTCGGCTGTAACATGTTACGATGTTTTGTTTACGCAATTTACAAGCTGATTGACGAGTTTGGAAATGGATTAAGGAGTTCCTACTAAATCCGGTTATACCCAATTACCTTCTATATCTATCGGGAAATGTTTAATCCTTCTAAATTAATAGCCTAAAAATTCTCCTAACTATTAAATGATGACATGTGGAAAAATCAAGTGGCAAGATTAGAATGAGAATTAGTGTATTACACATGTCACTTTCTTATAGTTATAGGAGGATATTTAGGTTAATCTCTAAAAGGATTTATCATTTTCCATATTTATAATATATAATCTACTAGTCTTAATACCCGTACGATGTACGGTAGCTATATAGATTGTATATAAAGAAATTCGAATATGCCTCATACATGATTCGTGAGTATGAAATAAATTGTGGTTAAAGTAAATCGATGATCGAAGCTAAATTATAATAAACAGTAATGATAAATATAATATATGTTTAGTTAGAATTTTGGATTTACCTTAAATTTTTACAATCACATCAAAATCGGAATTTGTAAGCATAGTGGATGATGGCAAATAGCCTTGTGATTTCGGATCGTAAACTCAAAAATTTTGAAGTCTTCATGTTAATAACTTATTATATTTAATATAAGTAATAGGAGTTGAAAAATTGAGAAAGAAAAAGAGACAATTTATTAATGAGAAAACGATCAATCAAATAAAGTTATAATATCTTTTGTATTAATAAGCCAAGAGTTAGAGTTTAATTCTAAGTCTAATAAGGAAATTAAATTTATAATAATATCTTTTGTATTAATAAGCCAAGAGTTAGAGTTTAGTTTCTAAGTCAAATAAGGATATTGAATTTATATACAACTAAAAAAGCTAATTTAACAAAATAAATAAATTAAAAGGACCCGTGTCGATCAAGGATTACGCACATGTCGTTTCAAGAATATGTCAATCCTGTTTTAGTTTATTGGTAGATATCTATAGTAACTATAATACCTAGTAAAAGGAAACTCTTCCCCCAAAATCTCAAATGATGAATTTATATACCCAAAATACATTTCTTTTTTATTCATTAATTTAGACATCTCCACCTAATAAACCTATAATACTTTTAATGAAATAATTTACAACATAAATCCCTCAATCCTTAAAATATCTTTTAACATCAATTACTTTTACATTCACCACCGTTGCCGCCCCCGCCACCCGTCACCGTCATCATTTCCGCCACCACCGCCACCATCTGTCGCCACCCACCGCCACCACCATGCCGCGCCGCTACTACCATCGCCGCTGCATTGCGTACGCGGACATATAACTCGTTACATGAACTGGCCGTGACCATGTTTTTTTCCTTTTTATGCCAAAAAAATTGAATGACATCTATATATCTATTGAACTAAAAAGTAAAATGAGCATGAAGTTGGATGGGTTGGTTTGAGCCTCTTAACTTGTTTGTGAGGTCCTTTGGTTCGAACCTTTTCAACCATCTCTTCTTTTCTCTTTTTCTTTTGTACTTCTTGGATTTTTATTATTATTTTGTTGGTTTTCTTTTGGGCATCTTTTTAACTTAACTACGACGGTTTTCGAAAAGTCTTTTCTATTTTTTCATGAAGGAACAATTTTTAATATGTAGTAACTTTATTCTTTTTTATTACCACTTGTGTTATTTTTAACTAAATATATACTACATATTTTTTCGAAAATGTTTGTATTTTTTTTTTCTTTTACCTCCTGCCCATGAACGTAGATGCTTCGCCGAGCTATCTAGTTTGAATGGAGGAAGTAGTATAGTATTGATAATTAATTGAATTCAAATAACCATTAATCACGAGATTTTTATAAGTCGACGAAAATAGAAAGAATTGTGATGACTGGGATGCCGTCCTTAATTTTGCGATTAGAAGAAGGAAAAAGAAATTGTCAACTGAATAGTATTTCTGATAATGATGCTATTGACCCGATACATACATAGTTGCAATTGACAACTGAAATCCCTCTCCCCTATAATCTCATGCCAGATAACCCTGTACTGCATCCTTTTATTTATATTGTATATATAATTACTAGTCCTAATATCCGTACGATGTACGGTAGCTATATAGATTATATCATAAAGAAATTCGAATATGCATCATACATGATTTTTGAGAATGAAATATAATATATGTTTAGTTAAACTTTTGGATTTACCTTAAATTTTTACAATCACGTCAAAATCGGAACTTGTAAGCATAGTGGATGACGGCAAATAGCCTTGTGATTTCGGATCGTAAACTCAAAATTTTGAAGTCTTCATGTTAATAACTTATTATAAGTAATAAGAGTTGAAGAATTGAGAAGGAAAAAGAAATTGTCAACTGAATAGTATTTCTGATAATGATGCTATTGACCCGATACATACATAGTTGCAATTGACAACTGAAATCCCTCTCCCCTATAATCTCATGCCAGATAACCCTGTACTGCATCCTTTTATTTATATTGTATATATAATTACTAGTCCTAATATCCGTACGATGTACGGTAGCTATATAGATTATATCATAAAGAAATTCGAATATGCATCATACATGATTTTTGAGAATGAAATATAATATATGTTTAGTTAAACTTTTGGATTTACCTTAAATTTTTACAATCACGTCAAAATCGGAACTTGTAAGCATAGTGGATGACGGCAAATAGCCTTGTGATTTCGGATCGTAAACTCAAAATTTTGAAGTCTTCATGTTAATAACTTATTATAATTAATAAGAGTTGAAAATTGAGAAAGAAAAAGAAATTGTCAACTGAATAGTATTTCTGATAATGATGCTATTGACCCGATACATACATAGTTGCAATTGACAACTGAAATCCCTCTCCCCTATAATCTCATGCCAGATAACCCTGTACTGCATCCTTTTATTTATATTGTATATATAATTACTAGTCCTAATATCCGTACGATGTACGGTAGCTATATAGATTATATCATAAAGAAATTCGAATATGCATCATACATGATTTTTGAGAATGAAATATAATATATGTTTAGTTAAACTTTTGGATTTACCTTAAATTTTTACAATCACGTCAAAATCGGAACTTGTAAGCATAGTGGATGACGGCAAATAGCCTTGTGATTTCGGATCGTAAACTCAAAATTTTGAAGTCTTCATGTTAATAACTTATTATAAGTAATATAAGTAATAGGAGTTGAAAAATTGAGAAAGAAAAAGAAATTTCAATGAATAGTATTTCTGATAATGATGCTATTGACCCGATACATACATAGTTGCAATTGACAACTGAAATCCCTCTCCCCTATAATCTCATGCCAGATAACCCTGTACTGCATCCTTTTATTTATATTGTATATATAATTACTAGTCCTAATATCCGTACGATGTACGGTAGCTATATAGATTATATCATAAAGAAATTCGAATATGCATCATACATGATTTTTGAGAATGAAATATAATATATGTTTAGTTAAACTTTTGGATTTACCTTAAATTTTTACAAGTATTTTGTTGGTTTTCTTTTGGGCATCTTTTTAACTTAACTACGACGGTTTTCGAAAAGTCTTTTCTATTTTTTCATGAAGGAACAATTTTTAATATGTAGTAACTTTATTCTTTTTTATTACCACTTGTGTTATTTTTAACTAAATATATACTACATATTTTTTCGAAAATGTTTGTATTTTTTTTTTCTTTTACCTCCTGCCCATGAACGTAGATGCTTCGCCGAGCTATCTAGTTTGAATGGAGGAAGTAGTATAGTATTGATAATTAATTGAATTCAAATAACCATTAATCACGAGATTTTTATAAGTCGACGAAAATAGAAAGAATTGTGATGACTGGGATGCCGTCCTTAATTTTGCGATTAGAAGAAGGAAAAAGAAATTGTCAACTGAATAGTATTTCTGATAATGATGCTATTGACCCGATACATACATAGTTGCAATTGACAACTGAAATCCCTCTCCCCTATAATCTCATGCCAGATAACCCTGTACTGCATCCTTTTATTTATATTGTATATATAATTACTAGTCCTAATATCCGTACGATGTACGGTAGCTATATAGATTATATCATAAAGAAATTCGAATATGCATCATACATGATTTTTGAGAATGAAATATAATATATGTTTAGTTAAACTTTTGGATTTACCTTAAATTTTTACAATCACGTCAAAATCGGAACTTGTAAGCATAGTGGATGACGGCAAATAGCCTTGTGATTTCGGATCGTAAACTCAAAATTTTGAAGTCTCCATGTTAATAACTTATTATAAGTAATATAAGTAATAGGAGTTGAAGAATTGAGAAAGAAAAAGAAATAACTTTATTAATAGAAAACGATGAATCAAATAAGGTTATAATGTGTTTTGTATCTATAAGCCAAGAGTTAGAGTTTAATTCTAAGTTTAATAAGGAAATTGAATCTATATACAATTAAAAAAGCTAATTTAATAAAATAAATAAATTAAAAGGACACGTGTCGATCAAGGATTACGCCACGTGTCGTTTCAAGAACATCTCAATCCTGTTTTAGTTTATTGGTAGATACTAACCTATCAAATAATAAACAATTACCAACTTGAATCTTTTTTAAAGTTAGCAAGAATTTTGTGAGGCAGCTTACAAAACGAATATGACAAGACTGTCAACCTCATTTCAATATAGTCCACTCTTCAAATACATTAATTAATTTTACTATTTCACTCGTACGTCATGTGCCAGCTGTCCACCGATCGATGACATGAACTCTTCAGATTTATTTCACCAAATTATGCTTTAAGCTAAAAAAAGTTATAAAATAACGGGGTTACAGACATGCTTATAAATTTGATGCTAATACATAAAAGATCAAAGGCTAATATTATGAAAGAAAATAAGGGAAATCCATATATCAACATTAGGTTTTTTGACATGTTTTTAGACCTACTAAATTATTAATATATACATTTCCCGTGGAGTCCCCCCTCTCACATTTCACTGTAGCTGCTATTTTATTGTAGCTTTTACTGTAGCGGCTAGTGTAGCTTTTTTTTTTCCCTTTTTCTTTTCCTTCAACGACTTCCAACCTCTGCTCACCCTCTTTTCTTCTATTCTTCTTCATGCTCTCCACTTGAAATCCATCAAATAAATCGGAGGATTAATGGTTCCTACTCAACTGTCAGAATCTCTAACATTGAATCACCATGTCTCTCTCACTCTCAATTCGTGTATTGAATTGTTAAGCCCCTTCTACCAAAAACAAAAAAAATCCCCACCGATTTCTTCCTCCTCTTTTCTTCTACCTATCAATTTCTCTTCCTGGGTATTATTGCTCATTGTCTTTCTTCCATTTTTTTAATTTTATCAGTTACCCACCTGCTTGCCTTCTTTGATTGCTGATGCGCTTTACATCCAAGATGCAGTAAGTTTTCTTTTTCTTCTTTTTAAATTAATGTTTTATTTGCTAATTGATTATCTCTCATGATCTGAGACACTTGGGAGTTAAGTTAGGGTTTATGTATTCCGTTTTTAGTTTCTGATTATGCTATTGTATTCGGCTGCACTTTGCACCCACTAAATACATGGTTAGTTAGTGTTTGGTCACTTTGGTTATTATATCGTGTCTCTTATCATAGTAGCTAGATTATCATATTTTTATATTATTTGTATAGTCCTATTGTTGATAAGAGCATCACCTTTCTTACATATATGGTACAATTAAAGTTAATTAGATTGTGATATTTCATATAGTATAATATATAGCTCTAATGTATTAACGTATCATACTAACTAACTGAGTAACTGAAGACGAGCAATGTCTGAATGATGTAAATACCATATAATAAAAGCATGTTGAACACATGAATTACAAGTATTGAAAGACCATCTTCTTAAATCTTCTCGCTTACATATTCGATTGAAAATACGATTATGCCGTCGAGCTCAGTGGAGTGGAGATCAATCCTTACCCAATGCAAAGAGGCGTAGACACCATATTTACGGCTAGAGTTTAGTCTTGGTATGCTTAATTAATGAACATATGTTCTTTAACAATAGTGAGTCTACCGGAAGAAGATTACTTAGTGCTTCAAGTATAACTAATAGGACCATACTAACCACAATGATATCTCCTTAATCCTTAATCCATATGCTAAATTTTAAGACCTAGCATTGCTTTTATAGATTCCCATTTATATTGACATTACATTACATGCTCTGCTAGGATGCTCTTGAATTGGTATTTAGCCACAAGACAAGAATATGATAGAATGGTTGTTTACTTTTGACAGAGTAGGAAAAACATATGGAATATGTAATACAAGTTGATAATAGAATTAAGGTTGTATGATATGTACATAAGTTTGCTATTTTTGAAATGGTCTCTGTTTGTTTAATACATGTGTCCACCTTTAAATTCTTCAGTGAGCTTTTTTTTGCTGCTATTTCTCATTTAAAATATCTCTGTGTTGGTAGAACTTGGTTTTTGTATGCATTTCCCTATCTGGGTCTTGTATAGATCAGCCATACCCTCCCCCCTATCTACTCCTTCCGAGCTTTGAGTTTCTTACTGGTCTTGTATAGATCAGCCATACCCTCCCCCCTATCTGGTATCAGAGCCATAACGTCGCTCCTGGTATCCTTTCTGAGATTCGGATTAGTATGCTCTGCGTCTGCAGCCTTAGTTGCTGATCTCTCGCATCAGAAAACCAATCTTACAAGGGTTTATCAGACTGGTCCGATACGACGGATTCTTATTGAGTCGGTAGAAAGCTTGTTGTGTGCGCAGTAAGGCAAGAGGCCGTGGTAAGTCGCGATTTGGTACGAGCTTGGAAATCTCAATAAGTGTTGCTGCAAGTATCTAAACCCAGTTATGAACACAGATAACCATCTACCTAGTTCCTCATACCCAATAAAGAAAAATCGGGAATATGGTTACTCATATAACCCTGGTAATCCATCCACTCCTACAAATAACTCAGCAACCACAGTCTCCCATAGACAATCAATTTACACCAATTCTTCCAATATATCATCAATATGGAATCATAAAAGCTCATCAGAAGATTCCAAAAAACCCATAACCTATCAGCCTCCACCACCTAGAAATTTGCCTATACAATCAACAGAGTGTTTCAATATCACCCCAACTTTCATAAATCCATCACCCCATTCTCAAGCCTATTCAGAAAAATCTAAACCCGAAATTCTCACCATGAATCCCAACCTTGATCCCGAGAGAATTAAAGAAGAAAGGATACATAGTCTTGAAAAAATCATTTCTGAAATTCAAGAAGAAATCCTTGACACCCATCACGAGATCCTCGAGATAATCGAAAATATTTCGATTACTTACAGACCAAAATGTCTTGTCCAAAAACAAGACAAAATGAAGTCTCTCAAAGCCCAACTTGCAGATTTAGAGAGACAAATTGAAAGAATAGAAGAGGATCCATGGGAGTTGACACCTATTCCTTTTGGAAGAGGAGTCTTGAACCCACAATCAATATCATGGTGGCCATCTAAACAAAATTCTCCATCACCAGATGATCAACCCCACCCACCTGAACAAAATTCTCCATCACCAGATGATCAACCCCACCCACCTAAACAAAATTCTCCATCACCAGATGATCAACCCCACCCACCTAAACAAAATTCTCCATCACCAGATGATCAACCCCACCCACCTAAACAAAATTCTCCATCACCAGATGATCAACCCCACCCACCTGAACAAAGTTCTCCATCACCGTCGGTTTGGCCTAATAATCAAACCCATATCCCCGAAGAACCCAGAACAGATACTGAACTATCCCATGACAACATGATAGTTCCCCCAACTATCTTGTCACTTTACTTGGAAGATCTGAGCACATCACAAGATAACGTTAAGAAAAGGAAAAGAAAATATTTCTCTGGCCCTGTTTTTCCACTTCCTTGGAAACAGTTATCTTATGATCCTGATGAAGATGATGTATCAAATTACATAGTAAAGAGTAATGGCGAAATTATTGATACACCCATACTTCTTCAACACTTTTCTGTCCAAAACAAAGAAGCTTCCTCTTCTAACGATGAATCAACTCCTACCCCAATTGCAATGGCTCTTCCAAAAAAGAAGAAGCGATCAGATCCTCCAACTCCAATCGCAAAAGTTCATCTGCTGACTGGAAAATATGCTAAACCCATACCAGTCATTGCCTTTTTCGATACTGGATCAGCATCTTCGATATTGAATCCAGATATTCTTCCAAAAGAATATTGGATGCCTTGTCGAAAACATTTTCTTGCGGCAAACGGAGAAACATTCACTATCGATAAGATGACCATCCCAATACACCTAAGAATTTTCCCCACATGCACAATCAGGCATCAATTCTTAGGATCTAGTTCCCATGGGAAAGACTTGCTAATTGGTTTTGATATTCTGTATCGTTTAAGAGATCTACGATATGGAACTGAAGGTCTTAGATACAAAAAGTTTACAAACCCTTGGAGCAATGTGCCAAAACTTTTCATGGCATCTCAACTCTCCTTGGATGCTTTAAGAAACAAGATCATAGAGACATCGTGTGCTCAAAGCCACACTGAGTTTCTGGGAAAACACAAGTCCCCATTATGGTTGAACCCAGACTTCTTTGTCTCTTTACCTTTTAAGCAAAATGAAGATATAAATCCGACAAAGGCAAGCCACCCAGGAATGAACCCAGATCACACCCAACTTGCAGTTCAAGAATGCCAAGAGCTGATAAGCCAAGATCTTATCGAGCCAACAACATCCCAGTGGGCATGTGAAGCATTTTATGTTAACAAAAGAAGTGAACAAGTTCGTGGGAAGCTAAGGTTGGTAATTAATTATCAGCCGTTAAACCATTTTTTGGCAGATGACAAATTTCCACTCCCACAAAAGAAATCCCTGTTTCAATCTTTGGTTAATGCAAAGGTGTTATCAAAGTTTGATCTCAAAGCTGGTTTTTGGCAATTAGGCATTATGCCTAGTGACAGACCAAAGACAGCATTCTGCATCCCCAATCACCACTACCAATGGAAGGTAATGCCATTTGGATTAAAAAATGCACCATCAGTTTTCCAAAAAACTATGGTTCGTATTTTTGAACCAATAATGGATAACGCCTTGGTGTACATAGATGATATTCTGTTGTTCTCAGAAGATGAAGAATCCCATATAGAGTTACTCCAAAAATTCCATTCAATAGTATTAAAGTATGGAATCATGCTCTCAGAGAAAAAAATGGTAATTGGAGTAAACACTATTGATTTTCTTGGGATGAAAATTGCTGATGGAAAATACCAGCCACAACCACATATCAGCCAAGAACTTCACCAGTTTCCAGATGTGCTGACATCACAAAAGGAAGTGCAACAATTCTTAGGTGTTGTTAATTATATGGCAGACTTTTTGCCAAAGCTTTCTCAACACACTATGCATCTCTTCCCGATGTTGAAAAAGAATCCACCCACTTGGTCTGAAAAGCATACAGAGGCAGTAAAAGCAATAAAGCAGTTGGCTGATGTGATGCCTCCTTTAAAGATTCCTGCACCATGTGATAAAAGAATCTTACAGACAGATGCTAGTGATGACTACTGGGCAGCTGTCCTACTTGCAGAAGACGACAAAGGTGTCAGAACAATATGTGGATACAAAAGTGGCACGTTCAAAGATTCTGAAAAGCACTACCACTCCACTTATAAAGAAATTCTGGCAGTCAAAAGAGGAATTGAAAAATTCCAATTCCATCTAATCGGCTACAAATTCTTGATAGAAATGGACATGGCGCATTTTCCAAAAACTATGGTTCGTATTTTTGAACCAATAATGGATAACGCCTTGGTGTACATAGATGATATTCTGTTGTTCTCAGAAGATGAAGAATCCCATATAGAGTTACTCCAAAAATTCCATTCAATAGTATTAAAGTATGGAATCATGCTCTCAGAGAAAAAAATGGTAATTGGAGTAAACACTATTGATTTTCTTGGGATGAAAATTGCTGATGGAAAATACCAGCCACAACCACATATCAGCCAAGAACTTCACCAGTTTCCAGATGTGCTGACATCACAAAAGGAAGTGCAACAATTCTTAGGTGTTGTTAATTATATGGCAGACTTTTTGCCAAAGCTTTCTCAACACACTATGCATCTCTTCCCGATGTTGAAAAAGAATCCACCCACTTGGTCTGAAAAGCATACAGAGGCAGTAAAAGCAATAAAGCAGTTGGCTGATGTGATGCCTCCTTTAAAGATTCCTGCACCATGTGATAAAAGAATCTTACAGACAGATGCTAGTGATGACTACTGGGCAGCTGTCCTACTTGCAGAAGACGACAAAGGTGTCAGAACAATATGTGGATACAAAAGTGGCACGTTCAAAGATTCTGAAAAGCACTACCACTCCACTTATAAAGAAATTCTGGCAGTCAAAAGAGGAATTGAAAAATTCCAATTCCATCTAATCGGCTACAAATTCTTGATAGAAATGGACATGGCGCATTTTCCAAAAACTATGGTTCGTATTTTTGAACCAATAATGGATAACGCCTTGGTGTACATAGATGATATTCTGTTGTTCTCAGAAGATGAAGAATCCCATATAGAGTTACTCCAAAAATTCCATTCAATAGTATTAAAGTATGGAATCATGCTCTCAGAGAAAAAAATGGTAATTGGAGTAAACACTATTGATTTTCTTGGGATGAAAATTGCTGATGGAAAATACCAGCCACAACCACATATCAGCCAAGAACTTCACCAGTTTCCAGATGTGCTGACATCACAAAAGGAAGTGCAACAATTCTTAGGTGTTGTTCAGAAGACCGGCTTCCTATATTCCTCCATCGACTCTTTCATGCAATCAAAGCGGCATTTACCATTCACCATATTGCTTCATACATAGCTAGACAGATGTCAAACCTACGTACAGAATTCCACGCATGAAGGAATGGGCACATGCAAGAGAAATGATGGCGATTGCAAATAATGTTGATCCCAGAACAATTCCCAGAAACGTGCTAAGAAACCAGTTTGTTTGGGATAATGATGACCCATATTCTAAAATATGGAAAGAAGCCCATGAAGATTATACCAACAATCATTTGACAAAATGGAAAAAGCATGATGAAGAAATACGAGAGGAAAGAAGATCGCCTTGACAAATGAGAATGTCATGAAGCTTAGTCCCTAGAAAGAAGTTTAATATTGTGTGTCGTTTATTTAATATTGTATTAATAGTGTGATAAGTGTGTCTTAAGTGTGCTTAAAAATAAATAAGGTCTTAATCACTCTTAAAGTGATTAAAGCATGTACTAGAGTATTCCATCTAGATACTTCTATCTAGATATTTCCATTTGTATTATTGTAATATGATGTCATGCATGATGTCATGGAGCCTTTCCTTTGCCTATAAAAGGAAGTCTCCCCCCTCATTTGTAAATGATCCAAGAAAAGAAATAAAAACTTCTTTCTATACTTCTCTCTCTACTTTCTTACTCTAATAATAATAATTCTCTCTTGGTTCCTTAGTGCTCCTTCCGAGCCTAAGTGTAGAAGCTCCTTCCGAGCTTTGAGTTTCATAGCTCCTTCCGAGCTACTAAGTGCTGCTTCCCAGCCTTAGTGTTACTAAGTTCTCCCAGAGACTTAGTGTTTTGAGCTGCTTCTCAGCTCCTTAGTGCTCCTTCCGAGCCTAAGTGTAGAAGCTCCTTCCGAGCTTTGAGTTTCATAGCTCCTTCCGAGCTACTAAGTGCTGCTTCCGAGCCTAAGTGTAGAAGCTCCTTCCGAGCTTTGAGTTTCATAGCTCCTTCCGAGCCTAAGTGTAGAAGCTCCTTCCGAGCTTTGAGTTTCATAGCTCCTTCCGAGCTACTAAGTGATGCTTCCCAGCCTTAGTGCTCCTTCCGAGCCTAAGTGTAGAAGCTCCTTCCGAGCTTTGAGTTTCATAGCTCCTTCCGAGCCTAAGTGTAGAAGCTCCTTCCGAGCTTTGAGTTTCATAGCTCCTTCCGAGCCTAAGTGTAGAAGCTCCTTCCGAGCTTTAGTTTCATAGCTCCTTCCGAGCTACTAAGTAGTGCTCCTTCCGAGCCTAAGTGTAGAAGCTCCTTCCGAGCTTTGAGTTTCATAGCTCCTTCCGAGCTACTAAGTGCTGCTCCTTCCGAGCCTAAGTGTAGAAGCTCCTTCCGAGCTTTGAGTTTCATAGCTCCTTCCGAGCTACTAAGAGCTCCTTCCGAGCCTTAGTGTGCTCCTTCCGAGCCTAAGTGTAGAAGCTCCTTCCGAGCTTTGAGTTTCATAGCTCCTTCCGAGCCTAAGTGTAGAAGCTCCTTCCGAGCTTTGAGTTTCATAGCTCCTTCCGAGCTACTAAGAGCTCCTTCCGAGCCTAAGTGTAGAAGCTCCTTCCGAGCTTTGAGTTTCATAGCTCCTTCCGAGCTACTAAGTGCTGCTCCTTCCGAGCCTAAGTGTAGAAGCTCCTTCCGAGCTTTGAGTTTCATAGCTCCTTCCGAGCTACTAAGTGATGCTTCCCAGCCTTATGTAGCTCCTTCCGAGCCTAAGTGTAGAAGCTCCTTCCGAGCTTTGAGTTTCATAGCTCCTTCCGAGCTACTAAGTGCTGCTTCCCAGCCTAAGTGTAAAGCTCCTTCCGAGCCTAAGTGTAGAGCTCCTTCCAGCCTATGTGCTCCTTCCGAGCCTAAGTGTAGAAGCTCCTTCCGAGCTTTGAGTTTCATAGCTCCTTCCGAGCTACTAAGTGCTGCTTCCCAGCCTTAGTGTTAGCTCCTTCCGAGCCTAAGTGTAGAAGCTCCTTCCGAGCTTTGAGTTTCATAGCTCCTTCCGAGCTACTAAGTGCTAGTGCTTCCCAGCCTTAGTGTAGAAGCTCCTTCCGAGCCTAAGTGTAGCTCCTTCCGAGCCTAAGTGTAGAAGCTCCTTCCGAGCCTTGAGTTTCTAGCTCCTTCCGAGCCTAAGTGTAGAAGCTCCTTCCGAGCCTATGTAGTTTCAAGCTCCTTCCGAGCCTAAGTGTAGAGCTCCTTCCGAGCCTTAATGTAGTTTCAAGCTCCTTCCGAGCCTAAGTGTAGAAGCTCCTTCCGAGCCTATGAGTTTCATAGCTCCTTCCGAGCTACTAAGTGTAGCTCCTTCCGAGCCTAAGTTGAGCTCCTTCCGAGCCTAGTGCTCCTTCCGAGCCTAAGTGTAGAAGCTCCTTCCGAGCTTTGAGTTTCATAGCTCCTTCCGAGCTACTAAGTGCTGCTTCCCAGCCTTAGTGTAGAAGCTCCTTCCGAGCCTAAGTGAAGCTCCTTCCGAGCCTAAGTGTAGAAGCTCCTTCCGAGCCTAAGTGTAGAAGCTCCTTCCGAGCCTAAGTGTAGAAGCTCCTTCCGAGCCTAAGTGTAGAAGCTCCTTCCGAGCCTAAGTGTAGAAGCTCCTTCCGAGCCTAAGTGTAGAAGCTCCTTCCGAGCCTAAGTGTAGAAGCTCCTTCCGAGCCTAAGTGTAGAAGCTCCTTCCGAGCCTAAGTGTAGAAGCTCCTTCCGAGCCTAAGTGTAAAGCTCCTTCCGAGCCTAAGTGTAGAAGCTCCTTCCGAGCCTAAGTGTAGAAGCTCCTTCCGAGCCTAAGTGTAGAAGCTCCTTCCGAGCCTAAGTGTAGAAGCTCCTTCCGAGCCTAAGTGTAGAAGCTCCTTCCGAGCCTAAGTGTAGTTTCATAGCTCCTTCCGAGCTACTAAGTGTAAGCTCCTTCCGAGCCTAAGTGTAAAGCTCCTTCCGAGCCTAAGTGTAGAAGCTCCTTCCGAGCCTATGAGTTTCATAGCTCCTTCCGAGCTACTAAGTGTAAGCTCCTTCCGAGCCTAAGTTAAAGCTCCTTCCGAGCCTAAGTGTAGAAGCTCCTTCCGAGCCTAAGTGTAGAAGCTCCTTCCGAGCCTAAGTGTAAGCTCCTTCCGAGCCTAAGTGTAAAGCTCCTTCCGAGCCTAAGTGTAGTTTCAAGCTCCTTCCGAGCCTAAGTGTAAGCTCCTTCCGAGCCTAAGTGTAGTTTCAAGCTCCTTCCGAGCCTAAGTGTAAGCTCCTTCCGAGCCTAGTGTAGTTTCAAGCTCCTTCCGAGCCTAAGTGTTTTGAGCTCCTTCCGAGCCTAAGAGTGCTCCTTCCGAGCCTAAGTGTAGAAGCTCCTTCCGAGCTTTGAGTTTCATAGCTCCTTCCGAGCTACTAAGTAGCTGCTTCCCAGCCTTAGTGTAGAAGCTCCTTCCGAGCCTAAGTGAAGCTCCTTCCGAGCCTAAGTGTAGAAGCTCCTTCCGAGCCTAAGTGAGAAGCTCCTTCCGAGCCTAAGTGTAGAAGCTCCTTCCGAGCCTAAGTGTAGAAGCTCCTTCCGAGCCTAAGTGTAGAAGCTCCTTCCGAGCCTAAGTGAGTTTCATAGCTCCTTCCGAGCCTAAGTGTAGAAGCTCCTTCCGAGCCTAAGTGAGAAGCTCCTTCCGAGCCTAAGTGTAGAAGCTCCTTCCGAGCCTAAGTGAGAAGCTCCTTCCGAGCCTAAGTGTAAAGCTCCTTCCGAGCCTAAGTGTAGAAGCTCCTTCCGAGCCTAAGTGTAGAAGCTCCTTCCGAGCTAAGTGAGTTTCATAGCTCCTTCCGAGCCTAAGTTAGCTCCTTCCGAGCCTAAGTGTAGAAGCTCCTTCCGAGCCTAAGTGTAAGCTCCTTCCGAGCCTAATGAGTTTCATAGCTCCTTCCGAGCCTAAGTGAGCTCCTTCCGAGCCTAAGTGTAGAAGCTCCTTCCGAGCCTAAGTGTAAGCTCCTTCCGAGCCTTATGAGTTTCATAGCTCCTTCCGAGCTACTAAGTGAGCTCCTTCCGAGCCTAAGTGTAGAAGCTCCTTCCGAGCCTAAGTGTAAGCTCCTTCCGAGCCTAATGAGTTTCATAGCTCCTTCCGAGCCTAAGTTAGCTCCTTCCGAGCCTTAAGTGCTCCTTCCGAGCCTAAGTGTAGAAGCTCCTTCCGAGCTTTGAGTTTCATAGCTCCTTCCGAGCTACTAAGTGCTGCTTCCCAGCCTTAGTGTAAGCTCCTTCCGAGCCTAAGTGTAGAAGCTCCTTCCGAGCTTTGAGTTTCATAGCTCCTTCCGAGCTACTAAGTGCTGCTCCTTCCGAGCCTAAGTGTAGAAGCTCCTTCCGAGCTTTGAGTTTCATAGCTCCTTCCGAGCTACTAAGTGCTGCTTCCCAGCCTTAGTGTAGTTTCAAGCTCCTTCCGAGCCTAAGTGTAAGCTCCTTCCGAGCCTTAGTGTAGTTTCAAGCTCCTTCCGAGCCTAAGTGTAGCTTCCCAGTTTCAGATTTAGAGAGACAAATTGAAAGGATGGAAGAGGATCCATGGGAATTGACACCTATTCCTTTTGGAAGAGGAGTCTTGAACCCACAATCAATATCATGGTGGCCATCTAAACAAAATTCTCCATCACCTGATGATCAACCCCACCCACCTAAACAAAGTTCTCCATCACCTGATGATCAACCCCACCCACCTAAACAAAGTTCTCCATCACCTGATGATCAACCCCACCCACCTAAACAAAGTTCTCCATCACCTGATGATCAACCCCACCCACCTAAACAAAGTTCTCCATCACCTGATGATCAACCCCACCCACCTAAACAAAGTTCTCCATCACCTGATGATCAACCCCACCCACCTAAACAAAGTTCTCCATCACCTGATGATCAACCCCACCCACCTAAACAAAGTTCTCCATCACCTGATGATCAACCCCACCCACCTAAACAAAGTTCTCCATCACCTGATGATCAACCCCACCCACCTAAACAAAGTTCTCCATCACCTGATGATCAACCCCACCCACCTAAACAAAGTTCTCCATCACCTGATGATCAACCCCACCCACCTAAACAAAGTTCTCCATCACCTGATGATCAACCCCACCCACCTAAACAAAGTTCTCCATCACCTGATGATCAACCCCACCCACCTAAACAAAGTTCTCCATCACCTGATGATCAACCCCACCCACCTAAACAAAGTTCTCCATCACCTGATGATCAACCCCACCCACCTAAACAAAGTTCTCCATCACCTGATGATCAACCCCACCCACCTAAACAAAGTTCTCCATCACCTGATGATCAACCCCACCCACCTAAACAAAGTTCTCCATCACCTGATGATCAACCCCACCCACCTAAACAAAGTTCTCCATCACCTGATGATCAACCCCACCCACCTAAACAAAGTTCTCCATCACCTGATGATCAACCCCACCCACCTAAACAAAGTTCTCCATCACCTGATGATCAACCCCACCCACCTAAACAAAGTTCTCCATCACCTGATGATCAACCCCACCCACCTAAACAAAGTTCTCCATCACCTGATGATCAACCCCACCCACCTAAACAAAGTTCTCCATCACCTGATGATCAACCCCACCCACCTAAACAAAGTTCTCCATCACCTGATGATCAACCCCACCCACCTAAACAAAGTTCTCCATCACCTGATGATCAACCCCACCCACCTAAACAAAGTTCTCCATCACCTGATGATCAACCCCACCCACCTAAACAAAGTTCTCCATCACCTGATGATCAACCCCACCCACCTAAACAAAGTTCTCCATCACCTGATGATCAACCCCACCCACCTAAACAAAGTTCTCCATCACCTGATGATCAACCCCACCCACCTAAACAAAGTTCTCCATCACCTGATGATCAACCCCACCCACCTAAACAAAGTTCTCCATCACCTGATGATCAACCCCACCCACCTAAACAAAGTTCTCCATCACCTGATGATCAACCCCACCCACCTAAACAAAGTTCTCCATCACCTGATGATCAACCCCACCCACCTAAACAAAGTTCTCCATCACCTGATGATCAACCCCACCCACCTAAACAAAGTTCTCCATCACCTGATGATCAACCCCACCCACCTAAACAAAGTTCTCCATCACCTGATGATCAACCCCACCCACCTAAACAAAGTTCTCCATCACCTGATGATCAACCCCACCCACCTAAACAAAGTTCTCCATCACCTGATGATCAACCCCACCCACCTAAACAAAGTTCTCCATCACCTGATGATCAACCCCACCCACCTAAACAAAGTTCTCCATCACCTGATGATCAACCCCACCCACCTAAACAAAGTTCTCCATCACCTGATGATCAACCCCACCCACCTAAACAAAGTTCTCCATCACCTGATGATCAACCCCACCCACCTAAACAAAGTTCTCCATCACCTGATGATCAACCCCACCCACCTAAACAAAGTTCTCCATCACCTGATGATCAACCCCACCCACCTAAACAAAGTTCTCCATCACCTGATGATCAACCCCACCCACCTAAACAAAGTTCTCCATCACCTGATGATCAACCCCACCCACCTAAACAAAGTTCTCCATCACCTGATGATCAACCCCACCCACCTAAACAAAGTTCTCCATCACCTGATGATCAACCCCACCCACCTAAACAAAGTTCTCCATCACCTGATGATCAACCCCACCCACCTAAACAAAGTTCTCCATCACCTGATGATCAACCCCACCCACCTAAACAAAGTTCTCCATCACCTGATGATCAACCCCACCCACCTAAACAAAGTTCTCCATCACCTGATGATCAACCCCACCCACCTAAACAAAGTTCTCCATCACCTGATGATCAACCCCACCCACCTAAACAAAGTTCTCCATCACCTGATGATCAACCCCACCCACCTAAACAAAGTTCTCCATCACCTGATGATCAACCCCACCCACCTAAACAAAGTTCTCCATCACCTGATGATCAACCCCACCCACCTAAACAAAGTTCTCCATCACCTGATGATCAACCCCACCCACCTAAACAAAGTTCTCCATCACCTGATGATCAACCCCACCCACCTAAACAAAGTTCTCCATCACCTGATGATCAACCCCACCCACCTAAACAAAGTTCTCCATCACCTGATGATCAACCCCACCCACCTAAACAAAGTTCTCCATCACCTGATGATCAACCCCACCCACCTAAACAAAGTTCTCCATCACCTGATGATCAACCCCACCCACCTAAACAAAGTTCTCCATCACCTGATGATCAACCCCACCCACCTAAACAAAGTTCTCCATCACCTGATGATCAACCCCACCCACCTAAACAAAGTTCTCCATCACCTGATGATCAACCCCACCCACCTAAACAAAGTTCTCCATCACCTGATGATCAACCCCACCCACCTAAACAAAGTTCTCCATCACCTGATGATCAACCCCACCCACCTAAACAAAGTTCTCCATCACCTGATGATCAACCCCACCCACAAAATTCTCCATCACCAGATGCAGCTTAAGAAATGACACTAAATAGTAAATATCGTCATGCAATATAAATAGTTGGTCATCCCTTATAAGAAATTGCAATGCTTGACTCACTAGCATTTATAATCAATATATTTATGCTTTGTTCACTGCCTTTTGAAGATGTTAGATGATTAAGGCTTTTTTAAATCTTTTGCAGCTTCAACCCTTGCTGGTAAATGTAGTTGAAGAGTCATAAGAGAAATAGCCAAAGAATATCAAATTGAATGGGACACAACAGAAACTTGAAACAGAACTTCAAAAGCTTATTGTACATCTCTATCTCTTCATATCTATGTCACTATGTGTATATTGTACATCTCTATCTCTTCATATCTATGTCACTATGTGTATGATATATTGCATATAACAGAGTGTGTGCATGTGTGACTTATATTTGTGTCTTCAAATCAATAGTGTCATCTTTTTTTCTGCAGCACAGGCCAAAGACATTTGGTAACATGTTAAGAGCCGCGGCGAAGCGCGGGGGCATTAGCTAGGTAATTAACATTATATCATTATTCTTAAACCTTCTTAGCTATCAAAGCAACATTTCTGGGCGAGACACTAGGATTAAAAATGGGTAACATCTTCACTTCCACCGAATCACCTTGCTCCTGAAGGAACAATAGTCGATCAAGCAAAATCAATGTCTCCAATACAGGACCAAGAGTTGCTCTAAGCGACCAATATGGCCCTATCAGTTCCTGCATCATCAAATCTACATCATTTCATTATTTTAAAACTGAAACTAAAAGAGGAGAGAAAAAAACATACAGCAAACGGTTCCGCTTCCTTCCATATACCAGCAAAATCAATACTGTGCATTTGGTTTAGATTGAGACGATGCATTCCAGACTGACTATATTTCTCAAAAAGTAAACATCTGTCATCAGGTTCAGCCTTTCCACCACCAGTAGAAATTGATTTACAGAAAACCCCGCCCGTGGTCAAGCCTGCAATGTTAAGAGAATACTAACTTTAAAACTAAAGTCCCTCTATATGGATCCATCAACAAGCGATCTGATCTAACCCATCACCCTTGCCCCAACTTAGCTGATCAGGATCCAACCATTGAATTATTGGATCAGGACCTAATCCAAGACTCAACCAATCTACATAGATGATTTATATCCAAGACATACGCATTTAATTTTCACTTGCTTTTAAACATTGAATTCACCATTTTACCCACCCCAACCCTATTTTCGTCCCTCACTCTCTTTTTCAGTTTTTCACAACTTCCCTTTTGCCTTTGTCTTGTTTGTTTCTCTTTTACTTTTTTAGAAACCTATTATTTTAAACTTCAATATATCCTATTTTAAAAATGTATTTCGAAATTTTGATTACATATAAAGATGGTTTGTATTATTAGAATATGAAACCAGCCAAATAGTTAACTTCTCAGCCCAAGCTACTTACTCTAACACTCAAAAAGTAATTTACTATAACTCCCTAATTACTCCCACTATTAGGGATATATAATCTTTATCTTTATATATAACTAATTGAGGATAATTTAGGGCTTACGTGTCATTAATCTTTATTTGACAAATACGATTTTTGCTTAGTTGTCACCATGTGCTTTTTTTTTTTTAAGTTTTGATAAATTTTTTCCAGCTTTACCTTCCATACTACTTTTCATAGAACAGAAACTTTTTTTTCTTCCTTTTAATGTCTTTCAATTGTGTTACAAATAATTCTTTTTTTATATTTTTATTATTATTATTATTATTATTATTATTATATTATTATTATTATTATTATTATTATTATTAAAATATATTATATAAATAATTAAACTATAAATATTATTATTATTATTATTATTATTATTATTATCACTTTCATTAGAAATTCGTAGGCTTTACAAGAAATTAGTGGGAAGCCGAGATACTATCTAGCACCCACCCCTCTAGCAATAGCAAACTAATCCTACTAGATATATGAGTAGCAGCACTTGCACCAATGCCTTGAGCCACAGAGAACCTTCGGATTCACTTTAGTAGGGTCACCGCATCCTTCTCGTATTATTATTATTATTATTATTATATATAAATCACTTTCATTAGAAATTCGTAGGATTTACAAGAAATTAGTGGGAAGCCGAGATACTATCTTTCATTATTATTAGAGTTAATCACAATTTTCGTCCCTGTGGTTTGTATCAACTTTCACAGACCATCCCTAGGTACACGAAATTACGTGTTTCATCCCTGAGTATGGAATTCCGTTAACACGTTTGGTCCACGACCCAAACGGACGTTAAAAATGTGGTCACATTACTTGCACACTAAGGGCATGTTCGTCATTTCATATTTCCAGGGATGAAAAGTGTAATTAGTTTCTTTTTTTAATCACATTGGTATAATAAATAAAAGTAAAAAATTACATCCCATCCCAACCACATTTTTTTCCCCAGATCAAACTATAAAAACTCTATCTTAAATCTCATCATTATCAACTAAAAAGAAATAGATAAAAAGTATCCCTTATCTTCTTCACACTTCTAGATCTAAACATCGAACAAAAAGTAAAACTCAACAAGTAAAACTCAACAAGTTAAAAGTGAAAAATCGGTTCCTCTTTGTTTTGATTTTAGAGAGAAAGTGGATGATGATGATGACGAGAAAGAAACGAGGGACGGAGGTGGTGGTCCCTGTCATTCATCACGTTGTTAAAAACCAGGTGCCGGCGGTGGTGGTGGTCATTGACGAGAATGAAACGAGGTGCAGGCGATGGGAGTATGATGATCCTGTATTGGATCAATCGGGATATATATTAGATATGTGTGTGTATGTACTACTAGATCGGAATAAGCAAAAGTCAAACTTGGAGCAATCGGGATATATTTATATCTACCCAACCTAAATCGATTCATCCTCATCATTTGAGGGCTTTAACATCTCCAGCCACCACATATTAAAAGCTTTAGCATCTACCATCTCCTCCACGACTTTGAAACCTCGGGCATCTACCATCTCTTGATTCACCTCCACTCACCACCATCTCCAGCCACCCCACCACACATTGCTAGTCGTCACCAACACCTCCACCGTCGGCTATAAACCATCACGCCATCCCTGCCGGCCTCCCCTTAAACCGAGCACCACCGCCGGAGAATAGACCGAGTCACTAAGGTAGTAATGAATCTTAATAAAGAGGAACAAAACTTAATGGCAACAATCATCGCGGTGAGCTTGGAAAGCATATTCCCACTCTAAGTCAGACCATACGGAATCCTAAACCCTAAACCTTAAAGAAAGAAGACTTAGGCGTTGTTTCTCTTCAGTCGCATAAAGAACAAAGAATAAAGTCCAAAAGAAAAAGTTTGTCCATGATTTATAGTATTTCTTAAACTTAATTTCATTACATCCCCCTAGGGTATACCATATTCTCAAGTTTCACCCTTTTTTTTATCATACTTTTTGCTTCATTACACACCCCTCCCTCTAACGGACTTTTGTTGCCCTCTCTTAACCCCCTCACATGCATATCACATGAGGATATTTCTGTCCTTATATAAAGTGAATGTAGATAATGTCATACACCAACATGGCTTAGCGGTATATTTTTGAGGTATATGTTTCAGGGTTGGGGACCCGTGACCTGGGATCAGATTGGCAAGGGAGGAGTCAGGATTTTTTGAAAACTTGAACTCAATTGAGGGAGAAATTGAATTGGGTATTTTATACAAGAAAATTTATAATTTATGAATTTATATGTAATAGAAAATTAAAGATATATTAGAAACTTATGTATAAGAACTTGAAGTGTAATTATAAGAAAGATCTTAAGTCAAATAAAACGCGGTACGCTTCGGTACGGGTACGTAATAAGGGTACGCAATTCGCTAAAAGTGACGAATTCGGTAGGAAGGGGGTAGGTTCATTTCGGTACGAAACGATACGAAATGGTACGATGTACCATGTATTGGGTTCATTGTACCGAAGTCAAAACATAAGTTTTAAATTCCATAAGATAAAATTGAATGTAACATTGCAAATTCAATATATAAATAGATGCATATACATGTCAAATAAGTAATACTAGCACCGGTGTGGTGGTGGGGTGACGTCGAGTGATGTAGATTATTGATATAGAAGTAATTGATTTAAAGGGTTAATGGAGATATTTTAAAAGATAAAGGATTGATAGTGTAACTTAATCATTAATGTTAACGAGATAGTGTATGTGAAGATATTTTAAAGGGTGCTAAGTGAAAATATTACATATTTTTCAACATTTCTAAAAATAAAGTGTTATTTCTTTTATAATATACTAGCATGGTACCTGCGCGTTGCAGCGGATACCATTAACAGTGTGTCTCATGTAGTGATTATCGAAAACAGTATAAGTGGGCAATCAATTAAAATTAAGACTTTCAAATAAGAGGAGGGTTGTTTTATGTGCGGTGATGAGTGATTATTATATATACATTAATGTGGTCTAAGAATAATGATATGAGTTAGTTATCTTAAAGAATAGACCTACTTTGATGTATATCGTGTGCATTTCAGGTTTGAGCTAAAATGATAAAATATGGCTTAAAATGGTGATCAAGTCAAGTGAAGTTATTAAAGTTTATAGCATGCGGATGAAAAAGGCCAAAACAACTTTAGGAAGAATGAAGTGAAGTTCGAGGATGAACCGGGTGAAATATATGTGAAAGAGGATGTTAAAAAGAAGAAATCATGATAGAAGAACCTTAGCTCTCGTTACAAAAGTTAACTCCCGTTAGAAGAAACAAGTTGAAAACCATCATCAGTAACTAACGGCCGTTAGGACCATTAATGGTCGTGATACTTTACCCACTATAACGGCCGTCAGAATACATTAACGGGGATTACATCAGAAAGACTGATTTTGTATAGAAACTTAACGGGCGTTAGAGACTTAATGGGCGTTAAACGGAGGAAAGCCGAGATTTTCTTAAAAAATATAAATGTCATCACAATTTTACTTTCTTTATATAAGAGATACCTTCTTTTACTCATTATGGATGGCCCTAGCTCCCTTTTTATCACTTTTAAACCCTAGAAAACACACACACACATCATTGAATCATTCACAATCATTCCATCCATCATTCCATTCATGCATCAAGGATTTTCTTCATCAACCATTGACGATTTGAAGATGGAGATGTCTGGCTAAATCTAGGTTATCTCTCCCGATGAACAATTGTTGATTATTTTGTTTGATGAACTTTATTTTAAGTCGTGTAAACATTGATCTTGGATTATGATTTGTGTGACTGCATGAATATTTATTCATTATTATTATATTTGGATTTTTCTAAGACAATCTATTGCGAGTTAACGGTTTGTGCCGAGTCCATTAGCATTAGGGATTAAGACAGGTCGTCTAAATAACATAGATTGTGCCCAAAATTGTTCTTGTCAATTAATAAAAATTATGTCTATGTGATTTTGAATAAATATTTGGTAAAGTTTATTAAGTGAATTAATTCGACTTTTGGGATTCGGGAGGGATGCTTTTTCCAATTATTGTTTACAACCTATAATTTACTTCTTGCTTATTTAGTTTAATTTGCATATTTGTTTTAGTTAATTAAAATTAGTTTTCTTATTATTCTCAAACCAATCGAAATTGTTTAAACCTGACTATAACCACAGACGCTTTTCGTGGAAACGATATCTACTTACCCTATCTAGTATAAGCTATTTAGATTTATTTTTTATAGGTACTTCGACGTCGATCATGGGGAGAGGTATTTTAGACAATTTCCCCTGTGTAACTTTCAACAGGAGGTGTATTCTTTTTATTAAGTATAATATATAATATAATATAGAAGTATAGATAAAGACTTGTAACAAATAAAACAAAGCAGTTCACTGAAATAGTAGACTACGTGGTCAAAGGATAGCCATAAAATTCTACCTTATCCTTTTTACCATGGTAAATATCCTTCTCCTAATATTTACATATACATAGACATATACATATACACACATATATTGATACTCATAAATTCTATTATATTTGCATATTCTATTTTATATATGTATATATATGTATATACCATACAAGTATGGAAAGGCTGAATTATTATAAATCATAAATATATTCAACTTCATCGAGCAGCGGAAGTCAACGAAATGGAGGTAGGAAAGTCAAAACATAGACGGTACGCCGCACTGCCTCATTTGGTAGGCTAATTTTCTGATTTAGGTACGTTGTTCCATCTCGATTCCGTTAGATGTACCATGTCGAATTGGATTGTCGTACCGTCGTCGTTCGGGACGCAATACAGTACGTTTTGTACCAATACAGAAAAGGCGGCTGTTCGAGCGTTTTTTGTGACTATGAGAAAGATGATATAAAAAAAGGGTTGAGACATTATTGGAACTTAAAGGGTAAACAAAACATATTAGAGTACATAACCAAAGAGATAAGTTAGAAAGCCTAATCATTCTCATCTCTCCTCCCATTTTCTTCCTTTTATCTCTCAAGACAGATTACCACCACCCTAGTCCGCCACGGCACCACCACCATGGGCATTACGCATCTACCACTGCTGATTACCACCACCGGCAGTCAGGCTCCGCCAATCCAACTATCCAAATAGCACCACTGCACCGACAACCAACATATTATGCACCATTGTCGTACCCCTCGGATTTCCTTATCTCCGACAACAAGATCCGGTTTTCAAACATAGTTTGGGGCTGATATAATAAGTTTTGACCTTGTTTACAAGTGCTGACCGTTGACCACCTTAACCGAGTTTTAGGTCGAGTCCGACTGACTCGACTTGTTTACTCACCGATCCCGGAGTCGATTCCGAGTTAATTCTGATCACTTTACATCACAACAAGGTTGTAAAAATGAATTGGCGGTATGTAAACGGTCGACCACCTTCAAGCGATAAGTCGATCTTGACGGAGACCATAGATTACAAAGGATTTTTTATTAAAAAAAATAATAATAATAGCAATATCTTAACAAAAATAAGTCAATAACCACAAAAAACTAAAAAAGTTTAGCATGCTTAAAAATAAATACCATAAGTCTATAACTAATTTAATAAATTTAAATAAAACATAAGTCTATCGAGGATAGAGTTGTCGGAGGTGGAGGAGCTAAGGTGGGGGATCCCTCATAAATTTATAAGATTATTCAAACAATTAAAGACCAGAACAAAAGTCAAGTATTCCCATATGTGATTGATAAATAAAAGTCTCGAATATCTCTACAAATTTTGAGGTTGTAAAATGACATTTTTTAAAACAATAATTAGGATATTGAATAGTCATGCATCTATCATATAGGAAAAGGTCTACTAAAAAAATTCAATCTCTCATAAGGTATCACACTGTAAAAACTAAAAAGTTTGCTACTTTTTTTCGTAAAGAAACTATTAGATTTTTAAATCACTATCTTTAAAATATAGGTTCATAAGAATCCGGAGGATGGTTAGGGGATGAGTACGATGGTGGATGTGATGTATGAGAGCTAATGGGAGGGACCGAGGGTACGTAGGGGGTGTTTAAGGAGAAAAACATTATATATATGGATAAGTTGAGACGGGTCATGAATCAATGCAAAGATTGGTCCACCTAAATGGGTCATTCCATTGGCTCAAGTGTTTTTACCTACTGATCATACAAATGGGGATCAGACGGGATCTAAATTAAGACCAGACCTCAGCCTACTTTTATAGCAATATAAATAATTTATACTAATACATATTCTGATTACCTGTTTCAGCTCTGCAATTAACAGTCGAAAAATAACCATCCATTTTAGAAATTTGTTGTTGGCGGCGTAAAGCCTTCCCTTGTCGTCCTATTGTAGGAATTATCATCAAAGTCTCCGGAAAATATCTAGAAAGTACCACTTGGAAAGCAGCACGAAAGGCATGCAACTCAAAATTATGAAGGCTAGCATCCTTTTCCATACTTCTCCATCTATCCGCACTCTAGTATGAAAAAACTTCATATATTATTTTCAGTTGATCATTCTTGAGAAGCAGGTAGAAGTTTAGATACCTGACAAGCAAGATCACGTGAGCTTCTCCCAAGATGTAAGCCAATTGATTTAACACCTTTACTAACAGGAAAACCACACAATGCATCATTATCCATTCCAGATTCTTCTGATAACAAGTTGTAGCAACAGCCAACGCTAACTATTGCTTTCACTTCTTCATTTGCCAAAAACGTCCTTCAAAAATAAGCATGACCATATATAAGACTAATATTAATTGTGTTTGCATACTAAACCATTCACAAGATATTATATTAATCAATGGTATAAAACTTGCTAGATGGTACTCCAGAAGTCGGTTGAGATGTAGCGAGTAATAGGCCGACAGCGAGTACACTATTGGATGTTTTTATATATGAACTTTAAAATTATATGTATGACATGTCTTCAATATTTCAATGTTCTAAAACAAGTTCATAGGAACCTAGAACTATGTTTAGAAACATTAACAGAATTGTGCAACTACTTCAACCCGACTATGACCAAATTAGCACCAAGTTTGACCGAATTAATAGCAAGTTTTGTTCAAACTGATTTTTTGGTCTATCCGGCTCAAGTTGCCTGTGCCATTAACCTTCCAGCAATTACTCGCCAACTACTCACACATGTAATCAGAGATTTACAACGCCGATAATAATTAAATTGACATTATGATATTCTTCAACCTCAGCATTGTTACAGATAGATCCCCACAAGCATGAAGGCCAGTGAGAAGCAAGGGTTTTGATGGTTGACAACATTCATCAACGCCCTTCAAGTTAAGCAGAGTATTCAACATGTCTGGGGAGAGGACACGACAAGTAACTGTCTTGGGGGTCATCACGTCTCTTCCTCCTAAACTAATTAAAATTATATATGCTTAAGGTTAGCATATTCATAAAAGATTTTATTGTCACGGTTTTTTGGATTTCTTGTGTCAATACAGATTAGAATAACTTATCTTTTATCATATTGTATAATACCTAGATTTACGAATCCTTGCATCATAATGTTTCTTAATACGTTGTGCACGTGCATGAGTGATCCTTCCATGATGAGCAGAAGCATCAATTGCAATTACAGATAGGTGGTACTCAAAAGAGAGTACTTGTGAAAGATAACCCTACACAAGTTTAAGTCAGACAGGTGTAGGAAACATTGAAATCTATATACTTATCAATAATCAGAAATTAATGAGAAAGGGAGCTTGAATGTAAGATGGTAGGTGCTATATAGTTATACCGGTCCAAAATCAAATATCGGTCTTGAATGATATTTGACATATAGGTTATTCTATATGGGAAATTTTAATATTATGCAAAATCTATATATATATATATATATATATAATATATAATATATATTATATATATAATACATTATAATATAATTATAATTAATACTTAATACTTGATAGAAATGTCAAAGAAAGTGTCAATATTTGATAGATTAGTGTTCATACTTGCAAAAATTATTGTTAATTATGTTGTGTTTAAGTTTGGACCAAATATATATATATATATAGGGGTGGGTTATTTAGAGTACAAGCAATCCAAAAAGTACAAGGCACCGTTGGATCTTCTTCCTCCTTCTCCGGCGAGACTGCCGCCGCCAGCCACCACCCACCACCTTCTTCTCCGGCGACCGCCACACCTCCTCCTTCTTCCTTCTTCTCCGGCTAGAAAACCACCGCCACCACCTCCGGCGACATCTCCGGCGACTTTTCCGGCGAGAATCAGGTTCGTTTTCGGGTGGATACGGTACGGGCG
The DNA here is from genome assembly GCA_034093135.1 of Erigeron breviscapus. Taxonomy (NCBI): domain Eukaryota; kingdom Viridiplantae; phylum Streptophyta; class Magnoliopsida; order Asterales; family Asteraceae; genus Erigeron; species Erigeron breviscapus. The sequence goes on along the minus strand of CM067175.1, from coordinate 53,483,875 downwards.
TTGCCCTCATCCGTTCTAAACTGGTTGTCACGGGACGGATTTGATGGGCGGCGATCCAAGAGATGGTGGCGGTTTGATACGGTACGGGCGAAGCCCTTGCTGCCGGCGCCGTGGTTGGGGTGGTCGGAGATGATGGTGGTGGCGGTGGTTGTCTCGCCGGAGAAGAAGGAGGTGGTGGCTAGCGGCGGCAGTTTCGCCGGAGAAGAAGGAAGAAGGAGGAAGAAGATATCCCCTTGTACTTTTTTTACGTTTTGGATTGCTTGTACTATAATTATCTTTCCCATATATATATGCACATAGATATATATAACCAATATCCCACCGACATTGACTACACAGGGTTGCTGTTTACCTGACCTGCACCTAAGTCAATAACTGTATTAGTATCAACATCTCTTGCCACTGAACCAACGACTGCTGCGAGAGCCTCTATCTGCGCAAAATATTTTTTTAATGACTCATATTCCAAGTAAAAAAAAAAAGGAAATGTCTTGGTGACTTACTTCATGTCTTTTCTTCTGGCTCATGCCTTGGGTTATAACATTGTTAAGCAAAATAGTCTGCATCTTCGGGAATATCTAGAAAACATACATATATTACAATCTAAACTCTCATTCCAGTTTGGAAAATAAAGAAGATAGGCATAAAACTATTAGCAACAAGTGTGATAGGGGATAGGCGACAGATTTAAATAATTACCATAAGCAATACAAACCTTGTTGAAATCCGCCTGCTCACGAGGGAAAGAAAGGGCAGTCGAGGTAGTAATGAAATTTTTCAATGAAGAAGGCCAGCGGTCCTGGTGTAGCATACACAGATAAAAAGAAAGAAAAAAAAAGCACATATAAATCTATCTATTAACTGAGGTTCAACACAAGATGAGTGCACAATCATTTATTTACTTATATACAAGCATACATCTAGAATAAAACTATTCATCTAAGATTGAATTGTTAAGAAATAATATAAGGCGGAATTAGCAGTTATTTGATGATTGCCAAGCAAATAGCTTATTCCCACATATGTAGTTACTAGGTATATGTGTCTGAAAATATATTCAAACAAACTGTAGTCCAAAGTCTATAAAATGAATTTAACTTTCAAACGTTTATTTCTATTCTATGTATCCGTTTGTTGGCGTGGCAAATTCTAAAGATGATACTTGAATCAGATATGGACCATTGCAGTATCTGAAGATTGGAGTATATAATTTATAAAAGAATAGACATCGGGAATGCATTTTCAGGTTAAATACTACTAGACTCAACCTGGACAAATCCAGACGGAATTTGAATAAGATAGTCGAGAGGTTCATTCCGAAGGGTATCAAGCCATTCATTATCAACAGCTTCCCACAATCTATGCTGTAAGCAGTAGTAGTAATTCAATAAGAGATCGATTGGTTGATTTTTAAAAATAAAACAAATAGAAAGGAGTGACAAACCGTGAGGAAATTGACGACATGAGAATCCCAAAAAAAAGAGTAAGGTTTTATAAAATCAATGATCGCAACAATCCATTCTAGGGTTTCACCAGCATTACCGCATGAGTAAGCCTTCTTTTCCATCCCAATGATGAACGGATGTCTAGGTGACCTATTTTGTTTGGGGTTTAATGTGGCACCCGTAAATGGTTTCAAAAATGTATTTTTATACTTGTATTTTGGAATGACAAAAATCCCCGTACCCGACTGGGAATCTGATATCCGAACCCAATTTGACCGGGGAATCCCTGAATTGACCAGGGATGGGGACGGGTATGAGAATGTAATTCTATTCCCCGATAGGGATGGGGACAGGGATAAGAAACCGTAAATCCCCGATCCCCATACCCGAACCCGAAATTACTATATATATTTATTAGAATTACTTAAGTTTTTTCTACATGTTAGAATTATTTTAGGTTAGAGTTTTTCGTTTAATACTTTCTATGTGTTATATTTTATTTATCATTTATTTAACATAGATATTAGTTTATATATAAAAAGAAAATGTCGAATTACACGTTCTACTACTTATCTTATACTACAATAAAGTTATGTTTTAATTAATTATTAAACTAATAAGTACATATATATTTCGTAAATTTGTCTTACAAAAATTGTACAAACTAAAGAATTTTAAAAAAATACCCAACACTATATTGGTTGACAATACTATATTCTTAGGTCAGCCTCTAATCTCCTTTAGTATAGATAGTAGAATCTTTCGTCTAAATAAATTACACCTAAACAATAAAGGTACACCTACAAAGTTATAGATTACAATAAATTTTTTTATCTTTGGGAATACTCTTTCTCAAGTCATTGGTCATACTTTAATACAACGTTATTATTAATCACTCATACTTTCAAAAAGTTAGTGTTGTTTTAAGGTAGTATTTTTAGTATATGAAGCTAATATTTATTCTTAAAACTCAACTAAAGTTACCAAATTAAATTACCAAAAATTGATAATTGCATAAAATATATGTATGTTTATCTTTGCCTAAGAATATGGTTGTATATATAAAAGTACTACCAAATCTTATGAAGGTAATATTTATTCTTAAAACTCTACTAAGGTTACCAAATTAAATTACCAAAAATTGATAATTGCATATATGTTTATCTTTGCCTAAAAATATGGTTGTATATATAAAAGTACTACCAAATCTAAACATTATGTATAACCACTTAACAGAACTACATATCTTGCACAAGTTTATAGGATTAGTTCAAACTCCACACGTCCATAACATATCAAATACAACCAGTCGACTTTTACAACCATCAACTTAAACAACAAATTCCAGAAGTTTATACCCTCAAAAACAACATAAAATGTATTACATAATAGATTTGCACAATTGTTTAATTGCAACACACATAGAAGTACCAATCTGAACAAACATTTTCAGCAAACATCCAACTCAATCACTTCTCCAAGTACACAGTTGTTTGCATTTAGTTGAAATCTCATCAGATCACATGGCCTGATGTCTGTTTGTTCAATGAAAGCACTCCAATCCATCGACACAAATATGTAGCTTTCATCACCATTTATCTGCCTATCAATACAAAGGTGTAGAGATGCACTAAACAACATGTCACGAAAACGAAGCATAGCACGCTCATAAGTGAACAATTTGCATAGGCAAACAAACGACTTAGGCACAACCTGCCAACAAAAATTAAGCCCTTAATCCTGATACTATATATGATCCAACAATATATCACTTGCTATCAAAACTAAATTCCTTATTGGCAAATTTAAAAACAAAAAAAAAACTGTGTACCAGAATAGGTTTCTTGACACCATGATATTGTATTTTTTGAAAGAAGCAAGAGGCCAGGCTTTGATGATTCTTATGATAATTTTTGTATTTGCAACAATGATTGGTTATGTCCAAACGTTCTTCATCATTGGCCAACATGTTCATTTCATGCTCTTTCTCTACTTCATTACCTTCAACAACAGATATAATTATGTTACTAACAATACATAAGTGATTCTACCCAACAATACATAAGTGATTCCACCCAACTAAAAAGTAATTTAACAATACATAAGTGATTACTAAAAATACATAAGTGATTCTAAAAATACATAAGTGATTCTAAAAATACATAAGTGATTCTAAAAATACATAAGTGATTCTAAAAATACATAAGTGATTCTAAAAATACATAAGTGATTCTAAAAATACATAAGTGATTCTAAAAATACATAAGTGATTCTAAAAATACATAAGTGATTCTAAAAATACATAAGTGATTCTAAAAATACATAAGTGATTCTAAAAATACATAAGTGATTCTAAAAATACATAAGTATTCTACCTTCAACAACAGATATAATTATGTTACTAACAATACATAAGTGATTCTACCCAACAATACATAAGTATAAAAAAACTTACTTAACACAGCTGCATCCAGACCAATCCCTTTGCTATTGAAAATATCAACTTTGAAACTCAAATTCTTCAGGTTTGTCAACCTCATAATGTAGCCAACTTGGAGATTGTTTTTACAGCAAAAATTGGTCAAACCAATACCCTCGAAACCGGCTGCAAGTTTGCGAACACCATCCCTCATATAGTCATGAAAGATATCAACGGTTTCTTGACATCTTTTTCCTGTTATAGTTGTAGATGTTTGACTATCTCTGTCTTCACTTTGGTTTAAATCCCACAACAACAGTTTATAAAATGCCTATGAAACATTAAATTCAACAAATTGTTAACGAAATCATATCATTTCCTATGAACATGTATCTGAAATGTAAGTCCCCTGGCACGGATCGTCAATAGCTTGCTCCAGTTATCTTGAGGTGCGGAATCCCTCACAATAACTTGGTGATCAACAGAAAGCCCCTAGATCACCTGCTGCCTCGCAGATCTTCTTTGGGCTAGCGGAACAACCTTTGACGACTTAACCTGCACAAGTATGCTTGATATTTCGACAAATGTTCAACCCTAAACTCTGTTAGGGTTCGGTTTATATAGGTAACACCTGACATGGGCTTCAGCGAGTCGGCCTCGCAAATCCAGCCCAGCCCGTCACTAATGCGAGGTCGCATTCTGTGATTGGCCTCGTATTTGACCCTGTAAATACGGAGTCGTATTCCCTATGTGAAATGCGAGGTCGCATTTCACACTTAGCAGATTTATTACACATTCAATACTTAAACTTAATCTAGTATTCTATGCATAATACTAAGTTCATTAATGACAATCACATTACAAAGACATATAACAATATAAGCCCAAACAATCTAGTCTGCTATTGAAAATATCAACTTTGAAACTCAAATTCTTCAGGTTTGTCAACCTCATAATGTAGCCAACTTGGAGATTGTTTTTACAGCAAAAATTGGTCAAACCAATACCCTCGAAACCGGCTGCAAGTTTGCGAACACCATCCCTCATATAGTCATGAAAGATATCAACGGTTTCTTGACACCATGATATTGTATTTTTTGAAAGAAGCAGGAGGCCAGGCTTTGATGATTCTTATGATAATTTTTGTATTTGCAACAATGATTGGTTATGTCCAAACGTTCTTCATCATTGGCCAACATGTTCATTTCATGCTCTTTCTCTACTTCATTACCTTCAACAACAGATATAATTATGTTACTAACAATACATAAGTATAAAAAAACTTACTTAACACAGCTGCAGTTTGCGAACACCATCCCTCATATAGTCATGAAAGATATCAACGGTTTCTTGACATCTTTTTCCTGTTATAGTTGTAGATGTTTGACTATCTCTGTCTTCACTTTGGTTTAAATCCCACAACAACAGTTTATAAAATGCCTATGAAACATTAAATTCAACAAATTGTTAACGAAATCATATCATTTCCTATGAACATGTATCTGAAATGTAAGTCCCCTGGCACGGATCGTCAATAGCTTGCTCCAGTTATCTTGAGGTGCGGAATCCCTCACAATAACTTGGTGATCAACAGAAAGCCCCTAGATCACCTGCTGCCTCGCAGATCTTCTTTGGGCTAGCGGAACAACCTTTGACGACTTAACCTGCACAAGTATGCTTGATATTTCGACAAATGTTCAACCCTAAACTCTGTTAGGGTTCGGTTTATATAGGTAACACCTGACATGGGCTTCAGCGAGTCGGCCTCGCAAATCCAGCCCAGCCCGTCACTAATGCGAGGTCGCATTCTGTGATTGGCCTCGTATTTGACCCTGTAAATACGGAGTCGTATTCCCTATGTGAAATGCGAGGTCGCATTTCACACTTAGCAGATTTATTACACATTCAATACTTAAACTTAATCTAGTATTCTATGCATAATACTAAGTTCATTAATGACAATCACATTACAAAGACATATAACAATATAAGCCCAAACAATCTAGACTGCTATTGACATAGATGTGCACTTACAGACTCCCCCTTGGCAATAGCTTCTAGACGTTAACATACCTATGTCTTTGTCTTGTCTTTGTCATTAATCTACTTCCTCTGCTTTTTCTTCTTGCTCCTGCTCTGCTCCTTCTCAGTCTCAGTCTCAGTCTCAGTCTCAGTCTCGAAATCAGAATCAGACTCTGACTCTGAAGGAGTATGAGTTAACCCTAACCGTTCTTTCTCTTGATCCCACATAGATCCTGGATCATAATAATAATCCGCAATCTCTGCCCTAGCTCTCATATGAGCTTGTGGATCATATCCCAACCTCTTCTCCGGTCTATGCACAATAATTGGATGCAAATCTGACTCGGTAGAAGTATTATTGGTAGAGTCGGTTTTGGTAGACTCACTATCCTGAGCACTAGCATTATCAGCATCAAGAGCAATAGCATCAGATTGCCCTACCAAACCCTTATCCTTATCTAATCGATCAACATCAACATCTTCTGTAAGGGTTTTGGTTTGAGGTGCATCAGACTCAACTACCATCTTCAACTCTGTGACAACCAGTTCTTGAGTCTGAGTAGCTTCTGAGGTAGCCTTGCCAGCGACACCAGTTTAGCTAGACTCTCCTTGAGTCTCTGTTCTGAATACAAAACTCCCTCCTAGCTCTTGAGTAGCTCTAACAACATCTGGATCTTCATAGTGATCATCATCATGCCTTGCCTTAGCCAGCTCATCACCTCTGCAACCTAAGCTGTCTCTTTCAGCTCTAACCTTGAGATAGTTATCGATGAGCTCATGCAGTTTTTCTTCGGAGATCTTGACTCCTTTCTTCATTGCATCTGCCATCCTGATAACCTTCCCATCAAGTTCAATATACCTTTTATACATCTTGGACACTACTACCTCGGCCTTGTCCAACTTGTCTTCTAAAAACTTATTCTTGTCACTAACAACCTTAAAATCACCAGCTAAACGAGTGATCAAACCTCTCATCTCATTCATCTGTCTCTGCAGATCACCAAGATTAGTTTCTTCACTTGTTTGTCGTTGTGGTTGTGGCTGTGTAGTCTCAAGAACAGTTACAACTGGCACACTTTGTGAACCACCACCAGCAACAGAAGTCTCTTGTTCCCTGACAAGTCTAGTTCTCTTTGGCATAGGCTGCTCTGGCACCCAATCTTCATCTGTTTCTCTCCTTCTTCTTCCTTGAGCTGCCTCAGTAGGTTTAGGAACCATCTTAGATCCAAATCTGATGAATGCATGAGATCTGTAAGGATCTTCATCACCATCACTGTTGGAATCATCATCAGAATGGATAGAAGGCTCTCTGTCTACTTGAACATCAGCAACAGCCTTTCCTCTACCTTCAGCATTTACACCAGATCCACTAGCCTGACCCGCTCCTGACCCACTAGCTTCTTCAGTACCAGACCCACTAGCTCTAGTTTCTTCAGAACCAACTGCAGCTCCAGCTACATAATCATCTATATCCCTGTTAAGGTCCTCATCTACTAGGTCATCAACATTGGCATTGTACCTTTGCACTTGAGCAATATCACCCTCTGGATCAGCCATTTGCTCCAATAGATCATCTACAATCTCAGGATTGGCTCCAGGTTGGTTTATCACATCATCTGCAACATGTACAACAACTTCAGGCTCTTCTGGTGCATCTTCCTGAACCACTACGTCATGTAACTGCTCAACATTCTCAGCAGCTTCACCACCCTCTGGTTGAGGCCCTTCATAAGCTGATATGACCCCATCGGTAGGTGCTATGTAGTTGGCATTGATGATGGCACCGAAAAATGCAACATCTTGTGCATTTGGATCATTATGGTATCGAGACACAAACTCATCATAACCACGTCGGATGATCAAGCTCACTTGCTTCACTTCTCCTACAGCAGGTAGATTTGGAAGTCGAGCATTGATTATCATCATCACGAACCGAGGATACATCAAAAACCTCCTCTTTCTTGTGGCTGTGATCTGTTTCTTCATCTCAACGAAGAAGAATTTCGAGAAACTATATGGCTTATTAAATACCAAGCCCACCATCTGTGCTTGGGCTTCCTGGTTCAACGTATCATAACCAGACTTCTTGTTGCTTAAACTAACTAGCAACACATGTGCAAGATACTTCCACCTGCCATAAAAACCCTTCTTGAACAGAGTTTTACTTGACATATCTGCAGCAAACCCCATTCTTCTGAAAGCACCTTGAATAACTTCATGTTTGAACTTGGTGAGACCTGTAGCACCACCTTCTTGTTCAACTGTGCCCAGATTAAGAATGTTAATGAGGTCAGCAGCTGTGAACTGTATCTGCTGCCCAACAACTATGGTATGAAAGATATACACATCTCCCGCCTTCACATAGTCAGCATTATTCCAGAAATCTCTGAGATAATCTAAATATATGACTGGAGAATGTGTAAGAACATGATGAATCCTTGATCTTCGGAAAAAGACAAATATCTCGTGATAATAAGCCGTTCCTTCCTGATTATCATCGAAGTTCATCACATAATTATGACCTGATACAAATTCTCTTACCATCTCTGTAATCAATAACAAATAATTAATTACCTAAATATGACATCAAAATTCATATGCAGTCATACAATTAACTTTAATTATCCCTCTAATAAAGTTAAAAATAACATAAATTATCCCTGTAATTTAGTTAAGCATCATTAACTCATTTTCAAATCTTTATAAACATAAACTTTTGAAAATCTGTTAAATTAACTTTAATTAACCCTGTAATTAAGTTAAATATAAATTAACTCATTTTCAAATATTTATAAGAATAAACTTTTGAAAATCTGTTAGGTTAAATACGAGGTCGTATCTCTGTACGAGGTCGTATTTCAAGGTCAAAATACAAGTCAACCAAACTGTAAAGTACTAGGTCGTATTTTCCAATTTGGCCATGTATTTGATAAGGTCGTAAATCGGCATCGTATTTCGAAAGTCAAACCGGTCAAAATAAATTGACAAATACGAGGTCGCAAATCTGGGCTAGCAAAACCCCAAATGCGAGCCCGTCGCACTGTTCGTCTTCCCCAACGCAATTTCGCGATTTACCCAACCAAAAATGGTAAAAATTGTTTCTTTATACTCGTATTCAAACGATAAAGATACCCCAACCCTTATTTTTAACCAAAAACATCAAAATCGAATGAAAATTGAAAAACCTAGTTCGAAAATTTCGAACTCTATTTTCTTGATTTTCTTGTTGCATGGTTAACTATAGGACGATTAGATAGTATACCTAGATTCAGTATTTCACGAGGATCACATGTACTATAAAGGATTCGATAGATAGTATACCTAGATTCAGTATTTCACGAGGATCACAAATATATCACTCAAAAACACTCGATCTAATTGTATATATCAAATCTCAAACGGGGTAGCAAAGTAGTATTTTCGGGGTCGTAAAGCTCAGAATTTGATTTTAATTTTGTGAGGTCGTGTTTGGCTAAAATGGGTTTATATACCCACTTGACCCGAATGGATCTGGGTCAACCCGGCCCAATTACGAGGTCGTATTTTCCTAAAGCCCAATTAGACCAATTACGAGGTCGTATTCTGCTTCTTGCAATTACGAGGTCGTAATTACCTCCTGCACACTTTAAAATCAAAATTTCGTCAAAGTTTCTGAATAATTGATCAACGATTACCACGAACTTCCTGGAAACATGAAAATTTAAAAGATCAAACCTGTAAGCATCAAATTTTCATCTTTTCCTCGATCTTCGTCTTAACCTGAAAAGTTAATAAACTTACACAAAATTCTTTAACTTTTCAACGATCAATCTTTCCAAAACTTTCTCGAATTTAGCTTTCCCGAATCTGTACCACTTGCAACAATCCATATTTCTAACCAGTTATAAAATTGATTCTTCATTCTTATACCTCCCCCTCAATTTTATGACTAGGAAGTATAACGATGACTAATCATTATAACAAACATCATTCTTATGTACTCCCCCTCAATTTATGACTGGGATACATAACTATGATAAAAAATATTGATTAAATACTTCATATTCTTATGAAAACACAATTGACTAGGTACTCCTCCTCAATTATGACATGTTTTCATAACTATATGATCTAAATAATCAATGCTTAAACCTTTCACATTCATATATGTTTCTATATCTAAGGTAGCAAAGACCTTTCATATAAACAATAGCTATATGATCTAAATAATCAATGCTTAAACCTTTCACATTCAAACATGACATTTCTATGTCTAAGGCATAATATAGTCAATAACCTTTCATATTCACTTAACGTCTATGACTAAGATTTTCTTAATCTTCTTCAATCACATTAAGTCTATATCTAAGGATTTATTTAACCTTCTACATTCACATTATGTCTATGTCTAAGGTTTTACATAATCTTCTACATTCACTTAATGTCTATGTCTAAGGTTTCACATAACCTTCTACATTTACATATGTCTATGTCTAAGATTTTAATAATCTTCTACATTCACTTAATGTCTATGTCTAAGGTTTCACATAACCTTCTACATTTACATATGTCTATGTCTAAGGTTTTACAAGTATGAAGTTGATAATCTTTCATATTAAAATAAAATTATTTCTATATCTAAGATCTTCAACTAATAATGACCTTGCTATCAACATCTGTAATTACTATATAAATAATATATTATAAAAACCTGATGTTCTTAGCATTGTCTTGAATACTTCAGTCTTTTGCTTAGAAACCCTTCCTTTGGATTGACTTCTCTGCAAATACACTGAAAAAGAATTTCGAGACAACAAAATTTTAATTGCTATACCCGAAACTCGATCTTCTGAAACTTCAGATTTGAAAGACAAACTTCAAACTCTCTGTATCGTCATAATAATCAACTAATGCACCATAGCTTGTTGTAGTTC
>CM067175.1:53406572-53472076 GCA_034093135.1 Erigeron breviscapus | reverse complement strand
CTGTTCACACATTTTGTTATTTGTAGACCCAAACACAATATCATCAACATAAACTTGCACAAGTAAGATATCACTTTTATCATGCAATATGAATAAAGTGCTATCTATTACACCCCTTTTAAAACCATTTTTCAGAAGATGTTTAGTAAGAGTATCATACCAGGCTCTAGGTGCTTGTCTCAGACCATATAAAGCTTTATTTAGTCTGTACACCCAATGAGGTCTTTCTTCATTTATGAACCCTGGTGGCTGATGCACATACACAACTTCTTCCAATTCACCATTCAAGAATGCACTTTTAACATCCATCTGATAGACTTTGAACTCATGATGAGCTGCAAAAGCTAAGAAAATTCTAATAGCTTCTAGTCTAGCAACTAGTGCAAAAGTTTCATCAAAGTCTACTCCTTCTTCTTGTAAGTAACCCTTTGCAACAAGTCTTGCCTTGTTTCGAATCACGTGACCATCTTCATCCATCTTGTTTCTGAAGACCCATCTTGTCCCAATTGGCTCTTTCTTTAGATTGCTAGGACAAGGAACAAGTTCCCAAACATCGTTCCTTTTAAACTGATTAAGCTCATCTTGCATGGCTTCAATCCAGCTAGGGTCATTCATAGCCTCGTCAATCTTCTTCGGTTCTATTAGTGATAAGAAGCTGACATTTAAGCATTGATCGCTTGTGGCTCTTCTGGTCTGAACCCCACTAGTGGAATTCCCAATGATTTGCTCGATTGGATGTGCTCTTGTCCACTTCGTGTATTGACCAGGATGAACTATGATATCAGTGCAAGAACTCCTCTGAAATACTTCAGGAGGTGCTTCAGAAAAGACTACCTCAGTCTCATCATCTTCCTCCTGCAGATCATGATTTGCATCATGAAACTGTTCAGATTGGGGTACTTCAGTGGAGCCTGATATCTGAGGTGAAGCAGCATGTACATCTGATCCAATAGTCAGTTCAGAAGGTAGTTTAAAACTGATTGGAGGATAGAATGGAATGTTGCTTGACTTGATTATTCTTGGTTCTGAACTGAGATGTTCAGAAGTAGGTTTAGGTGACTGATCAGATTCAGCAATAGGATCAGAATCACCAAAACTAATTGGACTTTCTGAGGGTGGTACAGGAATGGAATTCTTAAAGATTGCAGAATTAGATTCATCAAAGGTAACATGAATTGACTCATCAACCTTTTCAAGTCTCTTGTTAAAAACTCTAAAGGCTTTGCGATTTGATGAATATCCTAGGAAGTATCCTTCATCAGCTTTTGCATCAAACTTTCCAAGCAGACTGGAATCATTCAGAATGTATACTGGACATCCAAATACATGGAAATATCCAATATTATGCTTTCTATTTCTGAGTACTTCATAGGCTGTCTTCTTGTGTCTTTTGACATAGACAGATCTGTTTTGAGTATAGCAAGCAGTTGCAACAGCTTCAGCCCAGAAATTCTTAGGAAGACCAGATTTATTTAGCATACTTCTAGCAGCTTCAATCAGCGTACGATTCTTTCTTTCTACATCACCATTCTGCTCTGGTGTGTGCTGAGGAGAAGTTCTGAGATATGCCAGTTTCAGTGCAGAAGGACTCCAGAGTGGCATTTCTGAATTCAGTAACATTGTCACTTCTGAGCTGACAAACTTTTCGCTTATGCTTGAGTTCAATTTGTTTGATGAGAGCAATGATTTCAGCAGCAGCTTCACTCTTGGATCTGAGGAAAATTACCCAGCAATATCTTGAATATTCATCAACAATAACGAGGGTATACTTCTTTCCCGCTCTAGTCTGAACATTCACTGGTCCAAAGAGGTCCATGTGAAGCAAGTGAAGAGGTTCGGTTATACTAAAACTTTGTTTTGTCTTGAATGAAGCTCTTTTCTGCTTACCCATTTCACAACCTAGACATGGCTTGTCTTTATTGAAAGACATTGAGGGTATCCCATCAACAAGTTGTTTTCTAGACAACTTATTAATATTCTTGAAGTTCAGATGGGATAATCTCTTGTGCCACAACCAGTTTGTGTCTTCATCTGCCTTTGTGTAGAAACATTGTTCAGTGGGTGAGCTGTTCATATCAATGATATAAATGTTTCCTTTTCTTGGTGCAATCAAAACTACCTTTCCATCCCTGTTGAATATGGTGCCTTGTGAAATATCAAATAATACCTTGAAGCCATCATCACACAGTTGACTGACACTGATCAGGTTATATTTCAAACCGTTCACATATGCAACACGTGTGAATTTGACTTGTCCATTATTCACAATGCCATATCCCTCAGTTTTTCCATTTTCATCATTTCCAAATGTTATTGAGGGCCCCTCTTGCACCCTATATTCCTCTAGCAGGGTTTGATAACCAGTCATGGTTCTGCCAGCAGCGCTGTCAAGATACCATATATTTTTCTTTCGGTCTCCCTGCACAAACATAAAGATTAGTTCTTTTTGGGAACCCATCTTGTGATGGGTTCGCTAGACTCTCCCTTAGCAGTCTCAGATTTATTTGGTTTATAAGGAACTGAAGGATCAAAGGGGATTTCAGTCATAATCTCAGATGACACAAAAACAGTTGGTTTGATGGGGAGCTCAACCTTTTTCTTCTCAGATTTTTGCTTGATTTGTTTGGAAAAAGGTTTTGTATTTTGTTTAGGTTGAAGAGGGGTGGTTTCAACATTTTTTAAACGTGCATTACAACTCTGCACTTGTCTAGCCAATAACTAAAATTAACTCTCTAACCTTAACAAAATTGATTCTTCATTAGACACCTGAGCCTTACCTGAATCTGAGGTAGAAGGCTCAGTGGGGGAGATATTTTTCTTCTTCTTTTGGCCTTTTGGAACCTTAGATGAAGTCTGAGGGGATGGCTTTTTGGTTTTAGCCTTCCTTTCTGAAACAGTTGTCTGAGCTGTTTCAGGTTTTCCCTCAGATTGTTCCTGGGCCTTATCAGTTACAGTTTTCTGCTTGCCAACTTTAGGAAAAATGATTTCAGGTTTTATTTCCTTTGGAAGTGCATCTAAATCAGTGATTATAGATGCCAAATGAAGATCACCAGATACATATGATGTTCTTTGAGTTGCAAAAGTATTTTTAATTGCAGCATCTGGCCTTGGTGCTTTCATCCAAGATTTAATTATTGCTTGTTCTTTTTCAAGGATGGTTTTTAATTCTTCTTTTTCCAATTCTAAAGTGGCAACCATAGACTGATAACTTTTTAAAGCCAAATGAACATCTTTCAGTTCTTTTAGTCTGGCCTGACTGGCATTCAGTTCAGAAGTATTATTTTCAAACATTTTTAGGCTTTCTGAACGCACAGTTTTGACAAAAGAAATGTCTGCCTCTAAAAGAACCAAAAGGTCCAGTTTTTGTTCCTCATTACTTTCAAAACCAAGATCAAGTTTTCCCATTTAGAAGGTAAGATGTCACAAAACTTTTCCAACAAAATTTCTTTATCATTAGTTACACCCAGGGCTTTCAATTGATTTACCAGATTAGTGAATCTGATGTATGTTTGTGTTAAAGTTTCACCAGGGATAGCAAAAAAAGACTCATATCTTTTATTCAAAGCAACTTTTCTTGTGACAATTGTCTCATTGGTGCCTTCAAATTGTGTCATAAGTTCCTCCCACATTAATTTTGAATTTTCAAGTAAAACAAGGGTGGGCATTAGAGTTTCAGGAACAGCATACAAGATCATATTTTGCAGCTTGGTATCAAGGTCTACCAGCCTATGATCTTCTTCAGACCAATGATCCTTCTCCTTGGGTGAAACCCTAGGAGTCCCATCGGCATTTCTGACAACAGTGGAGGCATTCAAGGGGACAAAGGGTCCTTCTTTGAGAATATCGGTCAAATGTCTTTCAACACCAGCAATATATTTTAGCATGCATGCTTTCCATGTTTGAAAGTTTTCACTGTTCCCATCAAACTTGGGAACAGGATTATTTGGAAAGTGTACGTGCACATTATGCGATGGTATATTGTTGTTGATGATAGGGGGTGGAGTAGTATTAGCATTAGCATTGGCATTAGCATTAGCATTAGGGTCAGGGCCTGTATTGAACATTTGGTCAACCATCTTTGCAGATCAAAGGTTAATGAATTAGATATAATTCAACCTTGCTGCTAGTATTAGCATTAGCATTGGCATTAGCATTAGCATTAGCATTAGCATTAGCATTAGCATTAGCATTAGCATTAGCATTAGCATTAGCATTAGCATTAGCATTAGCATTAGCATTAGCATTAGCATTAGCATTAGCATTGGCATTAGCATTAGCATTAGCATTAGCATTAGCATTAGCATTAGCATTAGCATTAGCATTAGCATTAGCATTAGCATTAGCATTAGCATTAGCATTGGCATTAGCATTAGCATTAGCATTAGCATTGGCATTAGCATTAGCATTAGCATTAGCATTAGCATTAGCATTAGCATTAGCATTAGCATTAGCATTGGCATTAGCATTAGCATTGGCATTAGCATTAGCATTAGCATTAGCATTGGCATTAGCATTAGCATTAGCATTAGCATTAGCATTAGCATTGGCATTAGCATTAGCATTAGCATTAGCATTAGCATTAGCATTAGCATTAGCATTGGCATTAGCATTAGCATTAGCATTAGCATTAGCATTAGCATTAGCATTAGCATTAGCATTAGCATTAGCATTGGCATTAGCATTAGCATTAGCATTAGCATTAGCATTAGCATTAGCATTAGCATTAGCATTAGCATTAGCATTAGCATTAGCATTAGCATTAGCATTAGCATTGGCATTAGCATTAGCATTAGCATTAGCATTAGCATTAGCATTAGCATTAGCATTAGCATTAGCATTAGCATTGGCATTAGCATTAGCATTGGCATTAGCATTAGCATTAGCATTAGCATTAGCATTAGCATTGGCATTAGCATTAGCATTAGCATTAGCATTAGCATTAGCATTAGCATTAGCATTAGCATTAGCATTATGCGATGGTATATTGTTGTTGATGATGGAGTAGTATTAGCATTAGCATTAGCATTAGGGTCAGGGCCTGTATTGAACATTTGGTCAACCATCTTTGCAGATCAAAGGTTAATGAATTAATATAATTCAACCTTGCTGCTCTGATACCAATTGTGAGTCCCAAATATAGATGATTAAACCTGACTGGCAAGTAGTTCTAACTGGAAGATGACCAGTTCAGAATACGATCCAGATATGGATGAACAATACGATAAAGGTACTGAAAGTAAATGCAAGAAACAATAAGGGCTGAAACTATATAAATAATATGTATAGATCAAGTATGTAGCATTGAGACACGATGTACTTTTCAATGTATTTGATTTATTGATATATAAACAAATACAAAGGTTTTCCCATTTAGAAGGTAAGATGTCACAAAACTTTTCCAACAAAATTTCTTTATCATTAGTTACACCCAGGGCTTTCAATTGATTTACCAGATTAGTGAATCTGATGTATGTTTGTGTTAAAGTTTCACCAGGGATAGCAAAAAAAGACTCATATCTTTTATTCAAAGCAACTTTTCTTGTGACAATTGTCTCATTGGTGCCTTCAAATTGTGTCATAAGTTCCTCCCACATTAATTTTGAATTTTCAAGTAAAACAAGGGTGGGCATTAGAGTTTCAGGAACAGCATACAAGATCATATTTTGCAGCTTGGTATCAAGGTCTACCAGCCTATGATCTTCTTCAGACCAATGATCCTTCTCCTTGGGTGAAACCCTAGGAGTCCCATCGGCATTTCTGACAACAGTGGAGGCATTCAAGGGGACAAAGGGTCCTTCTTTGAGAATATCGGTCAAATGTCTTTCAACACCAGCAATATATTTTAGCATGCATGCTTTCCATGTTTGAAAGTTTTCACTGTTCCCATCAAACTTGGGAACAGGATTATTTGGAAAGTGTACGTGCACATTATGCGATGGTATATTGTTGTTGATGATAGGGGGTGGAGTAGTATTAGCATTAGCATTGGCATTAGCATTAGCATTAGGGTCAGGGCCTGTATTGAACATTTGGTCAACCATCTTTGCAGATCAAAGGTTAATGAATTAATATAATTCAACCTTGCTGCTCTGATACCAATTGTGAGTCCCAAATATAGATGATTAAACCTGACTGGCAAGTAGTTCTAACTGGAAGATGACCAGTTCAGAATACGATCCAGATATGGATGAACAATACGATAAAGGTACTGAAAGTAAATGCAAGAAACAATAAGGGCTGAAACTATATAAATAATATGTATAGATCAAGTATGTAGCATTGAGACACGATGTACTTTTCAATGTATTTGATTTATTGATATATAAACAAATACAAAGGTTGTTGCGGAACAAAGATAAACACCCAAGTGTAAATATCTAAACAACCTAGAAATACAAGTGATCTAATAACTTGGAAATACTCGTAAGGATTACTTAGAGTATATCTCACAAGTTGCAATGCAAAGGTTTCAAGCAATTTGCAAGTTGTGAGAAGACTTATATTTATAGACCTAAGTCCATGATGACGTAGACCAGATCGTACAAATATGGTTGGGAGTATTTAAGGAATTAAACGTACTTTTAAGGTTTAAGTATATAAGTCAATTGATGTGACTTAACAAACCTTATTCCCAACCTTTACTTTACCTTGTACCTTTATTAATAGTTAAATCTATTAACCGGGTAAAGAAATGTAAAGTAAAAAGTCTTCCTCGTAATCAGTGCAAAAGTGTGTAAGTACTTTTACACTGAGATGCTTCAGTCTTCGATCAGGTAGAATCAGCTTCTGAGCTCCACATCTGAGCTGATTCTCTTTCTTCAGACTTCAGTCTTTGACTTCATTCTGAACGGTATTCGGATACGTTGATCTGAACTGAAGTGAAGCTTCAGTGAACTAATTCTGAGCGATCTCAGAATTCTATACAAGTATTCTTCACTGAGCTTCAGCTATTTCTGAACAAATTATACTTGGTCGATTTTCGACCTAACATATTATTTTTAGAGATAAGTTAGGAAGAAATTTGAAGGTGCAACAAAACCTCGAATCGAAAGTTACTTGGAAGACCTATAGTGTAAGGTTTCTCCATATATAAGTAACATCTTATGTGAACCGAAATCAACCATGTTAAGAAAATAAATTGCTAAAAAGATAAATCAAACTCAAAACAATAATGATCTTAGTTGGTGGGAGACTTGTAATTGCAAATGAAAATATAATGGGCTACGTAAAAATATTATTTGCTATATAATCAAACTAAAAATAACAATGACATTCAAGGGTTCATATTGAACAAATTAAAAAAGGAATAAATAAAGTTGTAGGTTTGAATAAAGTGAATTACGTAATGATTTTGTAATATGTATAAGATATTTAAAGATTTTACAAAGATTTGTTAGAAAATATTTTTTAATAATATAATATAATATTGTCAAAAAAATATGAAAATGCCACATAGGATAAATCCTACGTGGCACTTTTTTAGCTTAGCTTTGGGGTTGAAGATGCTTTAGAATCGTCCGGTTAACTACTGTTTTAATATATATATATAGAAATGTGTGTCGTTTATGTGGATAATTTCGGGTATGTGTCTCATTAGCGTGTCATGCAGATAAATGTTTACCATTAAAGCTTGTTAATGTTATATGTATTCCCATTAGTGTCGGTCTAAATGTGAGAAGTCGAAATAAAGTTGCCATCTACCAATAAACTAAAACAGGATTGAGATATTCTTGAAACGACACGTGGCGTAATCCTTGATCGACACGTGTCCTTTTAATTTATTTATTTTATTAATTTAGCTTTTTTAATTGTATATAGATTCAATTTCTTATTAGACTTGGAATTAAACTCTAATTCTTGGTTTATTAATACAAAAGACATTATAACCTTATTTGATTGATCGTTTTCTCATTAATAAATTGTCTCTTTTTCTTTCTCAATTCTTCAACTCCTATTACTTATAATAAGTTATTAACATGAAGAATTCAAAATTTTGAGTTTACGATCCGAAATCATAAAGCTATTTGCCGTCATCCACTATGCTTACAAGTTCCGATTTTGATGTGATTCTAAAAATTTAAGGTAAATCCAAAACTCTTACTAAACATATATTATATTTTATCATTATGTTTATTATAATTTAACTTCGATCATCGATTTACTTTAACCATAATTTATTTCATACTCATGAATCATGTATGAGGCATATTCGAATTTCTTTATGATACAATCTATATAGCTACCGTACATCGTATTGGTATTAGGACTAGTTTAGTTAATAAGATTAGAGGAGGATAATATATGTTAATTTAATAAGACCTTAATCTAAATATATAAATATTCGTTTTCTAGATTTTGTGGGATACAAAAAGAAGAGTCGTATCATTCCTTGAAGTTATACCCTAGCCTCTATAAACAAAAAAAGAAAACAAAAACCCTTGGTATAGTTGCCGATTTCAAAGAGAAAAAAAAGAACACAAAAGTCTTGCTTATCGGTGGATTAGTGGATTTGTGTGATAAAGGAGACAAAGGAGGTAAAGAATTGTTTGTAAAATTATGAATTATGCTTTTGTGTTTGAGCGCCTGGAGAAGTCAGTAAAATAACTTATATTGTCTATTTATTTTAGCCATCCAATTCATTTGAGGATTTTTGTTGCATATAAATAAAATAAAATATATGCCTAGGGCCTAAATGGTTATAAGAGAAATAACAGATGTACTTGTTGTCTATATGGTTTGTCATTCTTTTCAATATTAGTAGTTAAATTAAATAAATAGAAAATATTGAACCTATATATATAATGGTAAGATAGTATTGTAGTCTTTATGTGTCAGAGAAAGGAAAGTGAAAAGTAATCCACTTTTATTGTATCTTTTGGGTCTTGATCAAATAGCGGAGAATATCGCAAAAACTCTATATATATATATAATATATATATATATATATATATATAGGGGTGGGTTATTTTGAGTACAAGGGGAAAAAAAAGTACAAAAAGTACAACCTTCTTCCTTCTTCTCCGGCCACCTTCTTCTCCGGCGACCGCCACACCTCCTCCTTCTTCCTTCTTCTCCGGCGAACAACCACCGCCACCACCTCCGGCGACATCTCCGGCGACTTTCTGGCGAGAATCAGGTTCGTTTTCGGGTGGATACGGTACGGGCCAGTGGCCCTTATCCGTTCTAAACTGACCGTCAAGGGACGCATATGGGAATCGTATGGATTTGATGGGCGGCGATCCAAGAGATGGTGACGGTTTGCTACGGTACGACGAAGCCCTTGCTGCCGGCGCCGGCGCCGTGGTTGGGGTGGTCGGAGATGATGGTGGCTGGTGGTGGTTGTCTCGCCGGAGAAGAATGAGGTGGTGGCTGGCGGCGGCAGTCTCGCCGGAGAAGAAGAAGGCTGTTGGCCGGAGAAGGAGGAAGAAGGCTTGATCTGAGCCGTAGAGATCTTTGATCGGACGGCTGGTATGCGTCCCCTGGTACTTTTTTGTTAGCCTGTACTCAAATTAACTTTCCTCTATATATATATATTTAAATAGCTGAAATTATATTTATAGAGATATGTTTTTTTTTCCATTTCTAATTGTTATGAAATAAAGAAAAAAAGAAAGGAGAGAGTTGTCCTTGTTTTTGGTATTGTCTTGTGGTCTTGCATTAGTCAGAAAGAAAGTAAAGAGTCATAATATATTTTGTATATAGATCAAAAACTATATACATATAATACTATCAAAAAGCTTTTGTGGTGTCATTGCACTTCATGAGCAGGTAAATGGAAATAATATGACAAGAACACAATAGAATGGTCCTTGTGTTTACTTCTGATGTCGAGCAGAACAATGAAAAGGAAACAAGCATTGTTTAAATTTGTTGCTTAATCATCATTAAAAATATATATGTAGATATATAATATTGTTTGGTTTAAGTTAGTCTCTAATGTTTATATTGTAGTTGACCCGTACCTAGATATTGTGTCTGTTTATATAGTCGCTAATATAGGTTGTCGGGAATACATAACAAGCTTGGTAAACTATTAGTATTTGTGATTTGTAAAGCTGCAAAAGGTAAGATAACTTATTTTTGACACATGAGGGACACAACAAAACTTAGTTTTAATAATTAAACTCCTCTTTTATGTTTTTATAATTATTTCATGCATATGTTGGGTATAAAATATTATGAGGGGGGTTGACTGGGTATTGCTTACGCATGTTTATGTTGGAATGAGATTGTTATTGCATGATTTATATATGTAGCTGGTTGTTTGAGCTGTGAATGCATTATGTGGACTTGAACACATAGTACACTAGACATGATTTAAGTTGTCATGTCACGTGCACGCTTAAGGGCCCTAAAACTATTATGTGGATATTGGTGTGATATATTTTTAATATATCTTTTGGTGAAAGTCTCGAGCATTGGTGTAAGAGTTAAGCTTAACCCACATGACGTCTATTTAGGCGGAGTGTGCTATGGCGTCACTTGGGACACTGATCATGTTCTCTTGTGAATACAACCTGGTGTTTAGAGTATTTCGGGTGACGTGGTTGATCACCTGGTGTTAACGGAATACTCATGGATTTGGTTATGCCTATCCATAACGACATAGATAGACCACCGTAAGGTCTACCCATAAAGTCGGGTGTGAGGTTGTAGATGCAGATTTGTGTGACAGTAGCAACGAAGATTTGATTAACGTTTTTGTTCTTATGAATATCTGTGTAATCGTTTAAATAATAAGTCATTAGGACTTACGTTTGTATTTAATGATTACGTTTGAACTTTAATATATGATCATGTTATGTTTGTGTGTTATATAATTGTTTTGCAGGTACAAGAATGTAGAGCCAAGGTTTATAAGTGTCATAGAATACTTAAACGATGGCTGAACGTTATGTAAATGCAAAATAAAGGATCCAAGAGGACGCACCTCGTACTGACGTCATCAGCACGTTATAATGTCTTCGTGCTGACGTCAGCGCGAGGGCAGGAGCATTTTGATGGATCGGGCTCGATTCACTTCGTGTGAAGCCCAAGCCCACACGAACACAAACCCTAGTAGTATAAATACATGTAATTTTAAGCGTTTCAAAACGAATTAAGGACTTAAAAGTCGAATTGTTGCTCGTGTGATCTCCAACACGAACTAGCACTTCGTGTGTGACCTTAGGTTGGTTAATTACTGTTGGAGCACATAAAGTGCACAAATTGTTGTCCGATGCAATAATTCTAAAAGGCTGAGAAATTCGTAAGGCATATATCTGTAGAAACACGTGAATGACGTGTTCCCAGATCGTTTAACACGAGATCTACGATCATAGACAGGCGGAATCCGTCTATAATCGTCGTTAGGGTTTATATGATGAACACGAAGATAACAACAACAAAATAGCTACGAATTTACTGATGAATAGGAGATAAAAACAAAGAATTCATTTATCATTAGTCGAATGATTACAAGAATAAATCCGTTTAAAATACATCTCAATGATTCTGGATTACAATCAATCGAGACGACTCTTGATAATGAATTACATGGTGGCGGAATGGCGGGGCATAGATCTCTACCCCGATCCCTATGGACGACCTCTGTTGCAACTAAAATCTCCTCTCAAATCTGAAACCTAAGTCCTATATTTATAGGTACAAAATGGGCTGGGCTGTCAAATTCGTACAAAATGGGTTGGGCTGTACGAACTTATTAGTTCTTACGAACTTAAAGTTCGTAAGGCATATATGTACGAACTTATTAGTTCTTACGAACTTAAAGTTCGTAAGGCATATATGTACAGTTCTTATATGTACGAATTTCTGAGCCTTTTAGAATTATTACATCGGACAACAATTTGTGCACTTTATGTGCACCAACAATTACTGATTAATCGACGAAAGGCAGTAGCAATCTAGTTATCTCAAGAGGATTCCGCACTCTTGACATAACGAATCACGTCTTATTTACGATCCATTCAACGGTAGGGACTTACAGAGGTTCCATGTTTGGCTATTTAGCCGCCTCACACAACCTTTTTATGTAGTTTATCATGGCATAACCTTTGGTGATTTATGTAGCTTATGCAGTTATGTGGATATTGGTGGCTATGGATGATTGCTAGGCACATTGTAGGATTTGATAATCCTTATTATGCAGTTTATTTTACTTTGGTGTTTGTGCCTTTATATATGCATGAGTTGATTTCTTAAAGTGTTTTAATTGGCAATCCTTTTATTTATACTAACCTGTTATCTTACTCAGCTTTAATAGATGACACTTTTTTTGTGAAAGTGTGTTGTGCCCTCAGGTTAGGCAAGCTTGTGAGATGGGTAGCTTTTACTGGAGCTTTTGGACGTTGGCTTTGTAAAGTCCCTCACACGATGGTTTAACCCACGAGTGTAAAATAACAAGTCAAGTATGAACTAGAATCGGACTAGTATTACTTTAAATATAAATGCAAGAATATAAATAAAGCAATAAACGGCTTTAAGCAATATTTAAACAAGTAAATAAATGATGGAACACGAATGTAATTTTCAAGTGTATTTTCTTTATTGATGATAAACAAAATACAAGATTGTTGCGGAACCTAGATATTACAAGTATGTAACTATCTAAACAATCTTTGAAATACAAGTGATCTATACTTGCTAAATAATCTCCTTAGATCGATATACTTAGAGTTGTGAAGTATAACTGTTTAGATCGAGAGTATTTAAGCAAGTTCACCAAATTGCTAAAAAGTAATTTGAATGAGAAATATGACTTTGTATTTATAGGCAGATAAATTCAACAATGAATTTATTTGTCGTACAAATATGGTTGCATACATTTAATGAACCGACAAGGTTATTAAATGCATTGGTTAAGGTACAAGGATAAAGTCCTTTTAACCAACCACCTTTACACACGTATGTACTTTTATCAATAGACAATTGGGATGTCCGGGTAAAAGTGTGTAAAGGCATAAAGTCAATTCCTCGATATCAGTGTTCAGACTTGTAAGGTCTAGAACACTAATAAAGGCTCCAGTCGGGAGATCTGGTAAGACTGTCAGTGGGCTCCACTGTTTGTAAGTCTTCTTTCTTCAGACTTCAGTCTTTGACTTTAGTGAGAATGTCTTCAGTAGAATAGATCTGGACTGGGGTGAAGTCCAGTGAGCTAATCTGGAGAATACTCCAGATTTCCTATACAAGTATTTGCTCACTGGTCTTCCATTATTTCTGAACAAATCTTCAGAGGGACTCCAGATTCCAAGTCTGGAGTAGGTCCAGTATTTATCATTTCTAGACAGATCTTCAATAAGGCTCCAGTAGTCGAGTCTGGAGCGAGTCCGGTAAATCTGGACCTAACAAATTCCCCCTATTTGTTTAGAAATAATGCAAGTGTTTTCAAGCTTAAATCTATACAACTTTGTATGCTTGAAAAACACAAGTTTTGACTTAGTCTAAAAAATCTAAGTTACTGGAAAACACTTTATAGATCATCAGTGTTCCAGTTTCATCTTTTAATACTAACTTAGACTAAATCTGATCATTTACTTTTATGAATTAAAAACTGCAACTAATATTACATACATCAACTGATAAATAGTTACAATTTTTATCAAACGATAAATTACAATAAGTAAATGATATAAGAGTCAGGCCCTTCTCTTCGATGTCTGTCCTGGAGCATCTTCGGAAGCCTTTCTCTTTGGTGATGGAGAAGATGGTACTGATTCTGGTGATTTCATGCCTATTGCAACTTCCATCTGTTGCTTTCTTCTCCATACCTTCTCAACCCTCTTCAGAAATGCTTTAACTTCAGTCGACAAATCTGTCTTCCCCCTGAACGTTAAGGCAATCTCCTTCAGTTCAGTCCATCCAAACGCCTGGACTGAAATACTCTTTCTTTCATCAGTAAAGTTACCTTCCCTGTTCAACTTTATTTCAAACTTTGACATACCTTCATGATTATCAGCAAGCTTAATCTCTGCACCAGTGATCCTTCTAGCATCAGCCCTGAAATTCAACATTTCATTATACTTGTCTTTCCATTTGGCTGTCTGGATCATTGCTTCAGTTTCCTTTGACATTCTCTGTTGTTCTACAGCAGACTAGAGTTGTTGACGATTGATTTTCAGAGAAGTATCCAGGGGAATGAATGTGCTCATATCTGCATCTTTAATTGCTTTGAGCTGTTTGGCAGTAAGCTTAGGTAAGCCAGTCAATTTCTTCCTGTACTCTAACTCCAGAGCACCAGCATTTTTCCTTATCTTCTTCTGGAGGTTCACCAGTTCCTCATTTCTCTGCCTGATAAGTTCTGGTACACTAACACTATAAATTATTGAATCATAAATTTGTTCTTCTTCAGCGTAAAAGGAGCGTACATGAACATCATTCAATGCATTCAGACATTGATGAACTCTGGGGTCTTCCTTCATCTTTTTGTACACATCAATGTTTATGCCCAACCTGCCAGCATTATAAGAATCCAGAGTCCCCATAGTTGCCATCTCCCTATGATGGGCTAGCAGTTCATCTCTTTGATTTCTCTTGAAGATTTCAATCATTATGCATTGTTGTTCCAGCTTCTTAGAGGTTTCATCATCAGCAGTGGGAAACTCTGATGATTCTTCAACAGTTTGCTCTTCTTCTCCAGATACCATTTGTTCTTTTCCTTTAACAGACTTCAGAGTAGTTGGTATATCTGGGAAAGATTCAAACTGGGGCTCACTGGCTTCAGTACCAGCAGCTTCTTCAGTGGCTTCAGTGCCAAATGCTCTCTGTGCTAATCGTGCACTGGCATCAGTACCAGTCACTTGTTTTTGTTGCACAATGCTTTCAGTAGCAAAGGCCTTTTCAACAGCACTGGCCACAACTTCTTTCTTCTTTCTAATCAAACCTTCTTGGACACCAAACGACTTTTCCCCCTTGGAATGATCACCAGTTTTGGACTTGAGATCATTCCATAATTGTTCTAGCATGTGTCTGTCCAGTGCACCAAAAGTTCTTCCAGTCACTGGAGTTGTATCATTCACATTCTTTCGGAGTGCCTGCACTTCCTTTTTAACATTTTCAACTTCTTGAGGCAAGTTCTTTGGCAATTCTTTTTCTATCAACTTCTCCACTTGGGGTAACAGCCCATCTTGAATAGTTCGAAGAACAGACCCAGAAATTTCTTCAGATATTTCTTTCAACATACTAAGTCTGAACTTCTTTGTACATTCATCACTAATCGTGCTAACAACAGCAGCCTGATCAAGTGTGGGCCTGCTTTCCAATGAACTAACCCTAGTAACCAACTTCTGAACCTCATCCTTCAGACCTGTCAGTGGTTGAACAAGTTCACCTTTCACTGCAGTCTGAACAGCATTCACCAGCCCTGTCTCCAATCCCTGGACTGCCACTTTGATGTTTTCAGTGGAATAGATCTGGACTGGGGTGAAGTCCAGTGAGCTAATCTAGAGAATACTCCAGATTTCCTATACAAGTATTTGCTCACTGGTCTTCCATTATTTCTGAACAAATCTTCAGAGGCACTCCAGATTCCAAGTCTGGAGTTGGTCCAGTATTTATCATTTCTGGACAGATCTTCAGTAAGGCTCCAGTAGTCGAGTCTGGAGCGAGTCCGGTAAATCTGGACCTAACAGGCTTTAGTTACCCATAGTTGCATCATTAAGTAGACTTATTTATTTAGCCACTTTAGCCTTTATTATGTCGACCCTCATTATTGAGGGTGATTGTGGATTTCATTTACATTATTGTGATGATACTGGTTGGTAACACCTTTTTGAGACATTCGTTATTTTATTGATTCCGTTAGGAATCAATTGGGATTTTTAAAAGTCGCTTCCGCATTTTATTACCGGTGTTATGTTTAAAGTTGAAATTTTTTTTAAATTCACATTTTTATAAAGCAGGGTGTTACACGATTTATGTTGTTATCTCACTTACATACTCTCTAGCACACTCGTGTTAGTTTATAGAAAACTTCCAATTTATTTGTCACGCATAAGTAATACACATAATGAATCCAATACATGAATGCTAGCTTACAAGATAAATAACGTAACAATTTCAGCTTAAATTCATAATCCAAACCAATTAAATGTCAACAGCTAAAGTATGGCCCGAATCTATCACCTACATCCGATGCACCAGTGGTGTATGTATACAGGTGATACCAACGGCTTTCCCTCCACACCCTTAGTACATCTAATGCAAGGTCGGAACTCAGTTCTGATATGCCCTCAAGGTATTGGCAAGGTATGTATACAGGGTGTACCAGCGGCTAACCCTCCACCCAACCAATGCCCATTAAGCATACCAGTTTACCTACTACACTCTAACCATCTTAGGCACAATCCATGTTGCTAACAATTCCATAGGCACATATACCACACGCGAAAAGTTGATCAGGCTTTTCTGTGATGATATATCGCCATACTTCTTCGCTAACAACACATCATCTCGCTAACTTATTATTATTACTTAAATTTAACCCATCTCATAGTTCGAATACCAATAGCATGAATACACGTGGCAAGGTAGCATGGTTCTAAGGTCTACGCATGAATGAATACAATAGCATGGAGATCACAGATATAGATAAGATCCACAAAGATTGAATGCACACATAATTCCTATCATGCATGCTACGTGTGGTTCCTAGGTTATAGTCTAGGTAAATCCACCTAATTCACTATAACCACGGCTCTGTACCAATCTGTCACACCCCGACTAAGGCGGAAAACTCGGGGTGCAAGATAAGCACACGCGCACATGGATGTTACATAGGAATAACTAAATGAGTGCATAGATTAACCATAAATAGTCGGATACATAGTTCAAATAAGCAAAACGTAAGTCACAAACAAAAGTTCAACAAGACATTCAAATAAAACATAAGATAAGTTCTCACGCAGGGGAAACGATTAGGCATAATGCCAACTAGCACATAGAAAAGCATGCAACACTCCAAGTCCTAAGCCTGAAGTCCGCTACGAGTCCCATGCTACCACCCTAGCCACGGTTAACTTGATTACCTGAAAGGAATACTTAAAAGAGTCAACACAAAGGTTGATGAGTTCGTAGGTTTGAAATCATGTTTGTTTACTTGAAACCTCATTTGAATCACAAATAGATTACTTGAATAACAACTTGAAACATTTATCGTTTGAATAAATAAGTTTTATGCCGTTAAATGTGAATACATGAATAATGAATAATGAATAATGTAGTATGGTGTGGCTATAGACCTACTTACGATACATAAGAATGAGTACGTATATAAGTGTGCACTTACGGTCGACTTGGCTAGTATGTATATCAAAGCGTGCACTTACAGTCATAAACATGACCTGGCTAGTATGTATATCAAGCGTGCACTTACAGTCATAAACATGACCTGGCTAGTATGTATATCAATCTCATAAAGTAGTCTAATAGACATCTAATAACAATGAAAGCAGTTACGGCATATATGAAAACACATTTTGTATTCCTTTCACCCCAAAACATAAGTTAAAAGGGGCTACGAAAACTCACATGTGCTCAGCAACTAGTACAGTACCAAATAAATCTGAAAACAGTAAAACCCGTACTCCTTAATCTGTTTTAAAGTTACAAGGTATCAATTTACGTTTCTAGATACAAGTGTTTCACATCGTGCCGTCAAGTTCCCATTAGTTTGAAAATAAGTTTTGAATTTGACCCATAATCTTCAAACATAGTCAATCTTTCCATGTTGTTTAATCTAAGTTCATGAAACGAGGTTCAAATGAGAAACGAGGTTCAAATGGGAAACGAGGTTCAAATGGGAAACGAGGTTCAAATGGGAAACGAGATTCAAATGAGAAACGGGGTTCAAATGGGAAACGAGATTCAAATGGGAAACGAGGTTCAGATGGGAAACGAGGTTCAAATGGTGAAACGAGGTTCGAATGGGCAGTAAGTGTTTGGCTAAATTTTCAAAGAAGGCAAATCCTATATTTCTTTGTTTTAGTATTTTAAAGCATGGGATTAATTCCTAATGTTACTATTAGATTCACTAAGTGTATAGAAACATCATAACAAGAGTTTAGACCCGATTTCATACAAAAATTAAGTGACCCATTTGTTATTAAAAACATTAAGAAAAAGTCTATAAAAATCATCAAATCTTAACTTTTTGTTAGTGGGTTTCAACCAAACTTTAATATAAGTTATAAAACATGATTACAAACGATTTGAACGTAAAAATCATGGAAATTGACGTGTGTGATGTGATTAATTTGATAAAAACCGAAAAATAATAGTAAAGAACAAAATTTGGGTTTTTGAAATTATACCTTCAAAAATTAAAATCAAACGTTTTGATGATGATAACAAGCTTAAATTCATGATTATAAACCTAAATCTAACAACAAAAAGCCTTGATTTTGAAGAAATTTGATGTGTGTGTTTTGAAGGTGAAAAGAGTGTGTGTAGAGATATTTTTAGGAGAAAGGTGGTGAATAAGGGTTTGGGAGGAAGAAAGAGATTATTTATATGGAGAGGTAGAATGAGCAACTTGACATAATTAGTCCCTCCCCACAACATGCTTACATTGTTCATCCTTTTTCACTTGATTGTACGACATTATCTCTCATTTATGGACCGAACTTGCATTATATCTTTTTAAACTCGTTTACACATTATAGTTTCTCATAAAATCGCCAAGAATCATGACAAATTAAATATAAGTAGTCAAACATCAATGTTTTCTCCGAAATTTCACGTTAATAAATTTTAAAGTCATAAAAGGCGTCGAGTTCGAGTCACGGGTGTTACAGATGTCATACTTCGAAACTTGTTGCAGCAGATTAAAGGGTTATTAGGTCATGGTTCTTCTCATTATTCACTTTCTCAAGCCCTAAATTGCTCCATTGTTCCCCAACACAATTCCTTTGATTTTAATTCCTTCGGTGTTGATTATCACAAGATTTTAATCCGTTAATCCTTCATACATGAAATGTAAGTAAATCCCCCTTGGATTATAATCATAATGATCATTCTAATGTGTTCAATTTGGATGTTGATGGGTAGGGGCGATTGAATTGTGTTTTGATGTCGATTTTGGTCATTTCGAGTAATCAAATAATCCACTGTTGTTTGTAAATTATTCACGGATCAAAAATATGGTGTCAAGCCATCAATTGTATCCTAAAGAGGTTCAACTTTATGTGTGGAAGTCGTTGGTAGAAATTGGGGTCGTTTGGGTGTCAGCTAGAAGTGATTTAGAGGTAAAAATCAAGTTTTGTGTCAGATTAGGGATTTGAGCGGCGCTCCTTCTGCAAGGTAACGGCCCTCAAAAGAGGTCAGAGTTTGAGATACACTACTTTTCCATATGAGGGACAACCAAACATAATTTTTGCATGCGATAACATCCCCCTATTGAGTCTCGTTTAGTTTTAGGTATTCGGGATAATGCGGAAGGCTTCGTGGGTTATAATATGACATGAGTATGATATGCTTAGGTTCTCTTGTATATGTGAAATTTAAATGGTTCATGGCTTGTACACCTAGTTCACTAAACTATATAGGTTGTCATGACACGTGCACGTTTAAGGGCCCAAACGTTAAAATGATTATGTGAGATGAGATGTAAATGCTCGAGCTAATAGATGTGAAAATGTTAAGATTGACTCATGCTAACCTACGCCAAGCTAGTGCGTAGATATGATTGCTTGGGTGGCTCTTATTAGTACGTGGTGGAGTTTCTCTTGAGGCCTGACTACCCACCTATGTCTAAGAGCATGACGGAATACTCCTAGATAGCATTGCATTTTCTTAACGACAATGAGGGACCGTTGAAAGGCTCACCTCATCGAGTTGGATGTGAGGTTACTTGTTAGGTCTTAGATTCCAACATACAACCATTCTCCTTAGATGTATTTAGTTATTTATGTCACCAAGATGTGAAAATGACGTAAGATGTGTAATGTTATATGCAAGATGTGATAAATGACATATGAGATGTATATAGGCACAATTAGGATATCTATGTATGAATCCTATAATGATGAGATGTCACTGATCTGATTATATGTGATGATGTGTGACAAGATGTGTCTTAATATAAATGATAGAGAAACCTTCTTTGATGTTTAAAATGGACAATTTTTTTTGTAAACTATGTGTTATCTTACTTAGCTTTAATAAGTTGACATTTGCTCTTTAAAAATGTGTTGTGCCCTAGGATATGCAGTAAAGAACATATGTTTGTCATGTGTGAGGCTGGGTAGATGCTTATACGAAGATGCTTAGTTGCCCGCCATTAGCCTTATTTGACTAGACATAATTTGTCACATGTCCAGATGTTATGACTATGTTATTATGTTGACTCGGATGTTTTTATGTTCGAACAACCATTTGGATTTCCTTTGAATTATTATTATGATATGCTTCAATAACACCTATTTTACTTAGAAAATCATCCACGGATTGGTTGGATTTTTTAATAGTTTGCTTCCTCTATATTTGACGTTGTTAGACGAAATTTTTGGAAATCATTATTTTTAAAACTCGGGTGTTACATTTTCCAAAACTGAGTTTTCTCTCTTTATGAAAACGTAGATAATCACTTATTTTGCTTAACACATTTTTTCATTATTTTGTATTATGCATGCAATAATCAGATAATCAGATCAAAATGCAATCACAAACATTCTAGTGATTAGAATTAAATCTTATAGGAGTTCTTCATTTCTCCTTGATGTGGAGATTAATTTCATGTGAAATTCCATCAGAATCTTTTTTGGTAAAAAGGATGTGTTCACCTGCGTTTTGATACATCATTTGTGTACATGTAGAAAAACAAAGCCAAAAATGAAAAGCACGACATCCCTAATGAATAAGGAAACCTAAAGTTGTTCATATATGCATAAATCAGCAAAAAACTAAAGGCACCATTGATGAACATGACAAACACCCAAGATGTACATATGTCAAGGTGTTAACATGTGCACATCTAAAAATTCAAGGTGTACCACTAATACGAATAAAAAAAACCAAGGTATTTATTGTTGGAGTGTGATCATATCATTATAAATCGCATGTCCGAAAATAATTTAAGCCTACGGGGTCACACGAAATGGCACGGTAACTCTATACATATTAATTAGTATATTAAAGTAATATATTAATTAATTTGATCACGAAATGATTAATTTAAATAAATTAAAGGGTTAATTGTATTTAATTAATTAAAAGGAGGATTAAATGTGAAATTAGGAAATTAATGTTAGACTCTAATTCCTAAAGGGATTTCCTAATCCCACTCTAATTAGAAAACCCTTCTAATTAAGCCTATAAATAGAGGCATAGGCTTAAGGGTTTTTTACATTCCTTCACATAAGTAATTCTCTCCTCTTTCTCCCTTCTTTATTTGTTTCGGCCGTAACCCTCTAAAGGGTTTTGTTTTGTGCCGATCAAATTCAACACATGGATCTTTATGTAATTAATGCTTGCAATTAATCACAAGTTTGGTTTGTTTGTCTACAACAAGGATTTACGGTTCATGTGGGTTTCAATATTAGGGAGTTAAACAAAGGGTTGTTTGGTTCGTGATCGGGGTACTAGCAAACGGTACAAGGGGTGTCTAGTGTGCGATCGTAGAGGGGTTTTGCTTTAAACCCTACATAATAATAAGAATCTTATTAACTAATATTATTGGAAGCTTTGCGCAAAGGTACACGTTTCAATTCTCTTCTTTGTTAATTAATTTGATTGCATATTTGTTTCGATTCTTCCGTTGCGCGTACTCGTGATTATATGTTTGTTTATATGCTCATATTCTAACAGTGGTATCACGAGCCACATATGTGATCTATTAATTACAAAGATCAAAACTTGAAGGGGGGTTAAGGGTTGGTTTGTTTTAATTAATTGTTAAATAATTAAAGGAGGTTTTTCTTATTTTTTTTTATTATTAAAACCGATTTTAATTAAATAAATTAGGGTTTTGTTTAATTAAATTTAACCTAATTCAATGGTGGATTGAAACCCTCGAGCAAGTTTTGAGTTAAGTGAATTGACATGATTTATGTGATATAAATTGCATGTTGTGTATCGTTTTTATTTAAAGTTGTTAAATAAAAGGTATAATCACAAGTGATTCATGCAAGATTACTTCTGATTATTACTATTATATAGAGATATAATTAGCAAAGCATGATAGTCCAATAATTAGGGTTTATTGTGTGACTATATGAATTTTTCGTGTGATTTTCCTGGTTTGCGACAGTTCACTAAAAAATTCATATCTTTTAATCTGTAATGAGTTAGAAGTTTTACTTTGGACAGTAGGTGCTAGACACATAGGGCTACAACTTTGTAGTTCTGGTCGAAAGCTGAATCAGATCACAAATAGGGCTAAACAGGTCGTGAAGCTACTGGAAATTTCCAGTCAGCATGTTTATGTGTTTATTTGTTATTACTTGGTAATTAAGTTGTTTAATGGCTTACGCAATCAAGGTGACTTGATGTATGTGGTCCTCTTCTTCGGAAGGGGGGAGCCGGGAATTAAACATATGCATGAACCATAGTGACCATGTTTAGGTGGTCTACCTTAACTTGTTACATGATTAAGTAGTTCGGTAATTAGTAAGTTTATTAATTTTTGCTTGTTTATAAGGATGTATAAAGGTGATGCAAAAATTGTTTTTTTGGAAAAATATAAACTTGACTAAGAACTATCGAAATAGAGATTTCATTAATAAAATTGGAGTCTTACAACCTTGAAATACACCGGCTCACCCATTTGAACAAACTCTAAGAGAGGTATAAGTCGGAATGCGTTAGCCTCCTAAAAGAGCGGGTTTTTAATTGTGTTCATCGCAAACCTTGTTCTTGCGCTTCTTTGTGCGTTCAAATGGAGCTACTGAGCTCTCTTGTGTTGTTAAGACTATAAAATGATTT
Source organism: Erigeron breviscapus (assembly GCA_034093135.1). Classification (NCBI taxonomy): domain Eukaryota; kingdom Viridiplantae; phylum Streptophyta; class Magnoliopsida; order Asterales; family Asteraceae; genus Erigeron; species Erigeron breviscapus. The sequence continues at coordinate 53,449,162 of CM067175.1, read as the reverse complement.
TATTAAACATTATGTTATGAAGATTATGCATGAGTCTTCATACATAAACTTTTGATTCACATCAAATGCATTACCCATTTAAAGTTAAGTCATTGCCACCCACTTTGATTAAAACACTTGCCAGTGCTTTTCGCTCCTATGTGAGACCATAGGCGAATTGTATCTCTTCAAGGTAGATTACCACTCAGTTGTGAGACCAGCGGTGGACTATCTACATATTCTTAATTGGGCGACTTAAAACGAGTTAAGAGGTGAGACCTTAACCCGTGGCATAAGATGGGACAAAACATGTTTACAAAACACTTAACACCCCTTTACAGTGTTGTTGTAAGTCCCATATCTCTAGGAATTGCATGAATGCAATTATCGATCCTCGATTACCTTTTGAATACCGTCATTTCTAGCAGATCAACTGATGAAATGATTGTATGTCAATTGGATCATAGCCTTAGTGAAAAGTAATTGTTAGATGAATTTAACAAGGGTAAATTACATTTCTTAAGGATTAATTATCGAAAATACCGATAATTGAACTTTTTGTCTGTTTTGTAGATGGCAACAACGAATCCAACTCAAAACATACATCAATCGGCTTTTAGGTCGATGCTAGAAAGGGAAAAACTTTCTGGACCAAACTTCAATGACTGGTTTCGTCAGCTAAGGATTGTTTTAAGAGCTGAAAAGAAATATCATGTCCTTGAAGAGCAGAGACCCGTTGTTTCGGGTGCCAATGCTACTACTGAAGAATTGGCGGAGTATAATGCTGCGTACGATAGACATAATGAGGTAGCTTGTTTGATGTTGGGAAGCATGAATGCTGACCTTCAAAAGCAATTTGAGCATTCATTTCCATGTGATATGCTTACTGAACTCAAGTCTTTGTACGAAAAGCAAGCCGGAGTGGAGTTGTTCGACCTAGTTGATCAACTTCATGACTTGCGACACGAGCATGGAACATCGGTTAGTCCTCAAGTACTCTAGTTGAAGAGGTACTTTGGGCAATTGGAAAGGTTATACTATGCTTATCATCTGCCTATTACTATTGACATGAACCTAAAAAGGGGATTTTTTAGGAGTTCGTGCGCAATTATAATATGTATAGCATGAGTAAAACCACAACTAAACTTCATGTCATGTTAATTGAGTATGAGAAAGAGCTTCCAAAGAAATCTGCTACACCCCAAGTTCTAATAATCAAGGGGGGAAAGGTTCAGAAAGCAAAACAACCGTAAGCTAAAGGGCAAGAACTTAGGTAAGAGAAAACAAGGTAGTGTTAAGTCTCAAAACCTTAAAAGACCCTTTCGGCAAAAGGAGCATACGGCTAAAGTATCTAGCTGAGTTGAATGTGAAGAAGAAGCAAGCTGGTTCGGCAAGTGCTTCAAATATCTTCACAATTGAATTATATGTGTTGTTATACAAATAATAATTCAATAGCAAAAGAGTCAAGGTTAACTTGGACTCTACCTATCTTTGACATTGTCATCTTGTTTAAATTTTGTCAAGAAACGCATTTAAAGTCTTCAATGAGAAGAGATCTTACAATCAAATGATGAATCATTTGATAAATGTGTGTCTTTGACATTATTATGAGCAAGAAACGCATTTAAAGTCTTCAATGCGAAGAGATCTTACAATCAAATGATGAATCATTTGATAAATGTGTGTCTTTGACATTATTATGAGCAAGAAACGCATTTAAAGTCTTCAATGCGAAGAGATCTTACAATCAAATGATGAATCATTTGATAAATGTGTGTCTTTGACATTATTATGAGCAAGAAACGCATTTAAAGTCTTCAATGCGAAGAGATCTTACAATCAAATGATGAATCATTTGATAAATGCGTGTCTTTGACATTATTATGAGCAAGAAACGCATTTAAAGTCTTCAATGAGAAGAGATCTTACAATCAAATGATGAATCATTTGATAAATGCGTGTCTTTGACATTATTATGAGCAAGAAACGCATTTAAAGTCTTCAATGCGAAGAGATCTTACAATCAAATGATGAATCATTTGATAAATGTGTGTCTTTGACATTATCGTTAGCAAGAAACACATTGAAAGACTTCAAAAATGGATTTTACAAATGATGAATCATTTGATAAATGCGTGTCTTTGACATTATCGTTAGCAAGAAACACATTGAAAGACTTCAAAATGAAGAGGTCTTACAATCAAATGATGAATCATTTGATAAATGCATGTTTTTGGAATTGTCGTTAGCAAGAAAAGCATTTAAAGACTTCAAGTGAAGGGATTTTACAAATGATGAATCATTTGATAAATGCATGTTTTTGGAATTGTCGTTAGCAAGAAAAGCATTTAAAGACTTCAAGTGAAGGGATTTTACAAATGATGAATCATTTGACAAATGCATGTCTTTGGAATTATCGTTAGCAAGAAAAGAATTGAAAGACTTCAAAATGAAGGGATTTTACAAATGATGAATCATACAACTCTTCCTTTTTCGTTTTGGGATTATGCCCTAGAGACTGCTGTTCGCATTCTCAATATGGTTCCAACCAAGAAAGTTGACAAGACACCGCATGAATTGTGGCATGGGAGTGTTCCCAAATTGTCTTACTTAAAGGTCTGGGGATGTGAGGCACTCGTGAAACGAGATACGCCTGACAAACTTGAATCTAGATCTGTTAAGTGCATCTTTGTAGGATACCCAAAGGAAACAATGGGTTACTACTTCTACTTTCCTACGAAAAACACTGTCAAGGTACTTCGATATGCTGAGTTCTTTGAAAAGAAACTCATATCTCAAGAGGACAGTGGGAGGATTGTTGAACTTGATGAAAATCAAGAAGATGTGTCAACTTCTGAAAGCACTAGAAATCTTCAACTTGGGGGGGGGGGAATGTTCAAAGAGATGAATCTCAAGATGAACTACAAGTTGAAGATGAAGCGATTCCAATTCGTAGGTCCTCAAGGACAATACGTGCTCGTGAAAGATTAAATCTTATGATTGAGTCTGAAGAACACGTAGTAGGAGATTTGAATGAACCTCCTAATTTCAAAGCTGCATTATCAGATCCGGAGTCTGAAAAATGGCTTGAAGCTGCGAATGTGGAAATGAAATCCATGAAAGATAATCAAGTGTGGAGCTTGGTTGATCTTCCACCAAATGGTAGAACCGTTGGGTGTAAATGGATCTTCAAGAAGAAGACCGACATGGATGGAAATGTACACACCTATAAAGCTCGTCTTGTGGCAAAAGGTTATACTCAACTTTATGGAGTTGATTATGAGGAAACCTTTTCCAAATAAACCGGAAAGGGCTAAGGAACTACTTGGACTAATACACTCGGGTGTATGTGGCTCATTTAGGCATGTGTCAAGGAAAGGTGCTAGCTACTTCATCATTTTTATGAATGATTTCATTATGGTTATGTTTACTTGCTTAAACATAAACATGAAGTTATCGAAATATTCAAAGAATTTAAAAATGAAGTAGGAAATCAACTCGGTAAAACCATCAAGTTTTTTCGTTAGAATCGAGGTGGAAAATACTTAAGCAAGTCTTACTCCTCCATATACTCCTCAACATAATGGTGTTTCGGAGAGGAGGAATCGAACATTGTTGGAAATGGTTCGATCAATGATGAATCATACAACTCTTCCTTTTTCGTTTTGGGATTATGCCCTAGAGACTGCTGTTCGCATTCTCAATATGGTTCCAACCAAGAAGGTTGACAAGACACCGCATGAATTGTGGCATGGGAGTGTTCCCAAATTGTCTTACTTAAAGGTCTGGGGATGTGAGGCACTCGTGAAACGAGATACGCCTGACAAACTTGAATCTAGATCTGTTAAGTGCATCTTTGTAGGATACCCAAAGGAAACAATGGGTTACTACTTCTACTTTCCTACGAAAAACACTGTCAAGGTACTTCGATATGCTGAGTTCTTTGAAAAGAAACTCATATCTCAAGAGGACAGTGGGAGGATTGTTGAACTTGATGAAAATCAAGAAGATGTGTCAACTTCTGAAAGCACTAGAAATCTTCAACTTGGGGGGGGGGGGGGGGGGGGGGGGGGGGGGGGGGGGGGGGGGGGGGGGGGGGGGGGGGGGGGGGGGGGGGGGGGGGGGGGGGGGGGGGGGGGGGGGGGGGGGGGGGGGGGGGGGGGGGGGGGGGGGGGGGGGGGGGGGGGGGGGGGGGGGGGGGGGGGGGGGGGGGGGGGGGGGGGGGGGGGGGGGGGGGGGGGGGGGGGGGGGGGGGGGGGGGGGGGGGGGGGGGGGGGGGGGGGGGGGGGGGGGGGGGGGGGGGGGGGGGGGGGGGGGGGGGGGGGGGGGGGGGGGGGGGGGGGGGGGGGGGGGGGGGGGGGGGGGGGGGGGGGGGGGGGGGGGGGGGGGGGGGGGGGGGGGGGGGGGGGGGGGGGGGGGGGGGGGGGGGGGGGGGGGGGGGGGGGGGGGGGGGGGGGGGGGGGGGGGGGGGGGGGGGGGGGGGGGGGGGGGGGGGGGGGGGGGGGGGGGGGGGGGGGGGGGGGGGGGGGGGGGGGGGGGGGGGGGGGGGGGGGGGGGGGGGGGGGGGGGGGGGGGGGGGGGGGGGGGGGGGGGGGGGGGGGGGGGGGGGGGGGGGGGGGGGGGGGGGGGGGGGGGGGGGGGGGGGGGGGGGGGGGGGGGGGGGGGGGGGGGGGGGGGGGGGGGGGGGGGGGGGGGGGGGGGGGGGGGGGGGGGGGGGGGGGGGGGGGGGGGGGGGGGGGGGGGGGGGGGGGGGGGGGGGGGGGGGGGGGGGGGGGGGGGGGGGGGGGGGGGGGGGGGGGGGGGGGGGGGGGGGGGGGGGGGGGGGGGGGGGGGGGGGGGGGGGGGGGGGGGGGGGGGGGGGGGGGGGGGGGGGGGGGGGGGGGGGGGGGGGGGGGGGGGGGGGGGGGGGGGGGGGGGGGGGGGGGGGGGGGGGGGGGGGGGGGGGGGGGGGGGGGGGGGGGGGGGGGGGGGGGGGGGGGGGGGGGGGGGGGGGGGGGGGGGGGGGGGGGGGGGGGGGGGGGGGGGGGGGGGGGGGGGGGGGGGGGGGGGGGGGGGGGGGGGGGGGGGGGGGGGGGGGGGGGGGGGGGGGGGGGGGGGGGGGGGGGGGGGGGGGGGGGGGGGGGGGGGGGGGGGGGGGGGGGGGGGGGGGGGGGGGGGGGGGGGGGGGGGGGGGGGGGGGGGGGGGGGGGGGGGGGGGGGGGGGGGGGGGGGGGGGGGGGGGGGGGGGGGGGGGGGGGGGGGGGGGGGGGGGGGGGGGGGGGGGGGGGGGGGGGGGGGGGGGGGGGGGGGGGGGGGGGGGGGGGGGGGGGGGGGGGGGGGGGGGGGGGGGGGGGGGGGGGGGGGGGGGGGGGGGGGGGGGGGGGGGGGGGGGGGGGGGGGGGGGGGGGGGGGGGGGGGGGGGGGGGGGGGGGGGGGGGGGGGGGGGGGGGGGGGGGGGGGGGGGGGGGGGGGGGGGGGGGGGGGGGGGGGGGGGGGGGGGGGGGGGGGGGGGGGGGGGGGGGGGGGGGGGGGGGGGGGGGGGGGGGGGGGGGATGGATGTCAAAACCGCTTTCTTAAATGGTTTTCTAGACGAGGAAGTCTATATGGTACAACCAGAAGGTTTTGTCGATCCGAAACATCCCGACAAAGTGTGCAAACTTCAAAGGTCCATTTATGGATTGAAGCAAGCATCGAGAAGTTGGAATAAAAGGTTTGATGAGGAAATCAAGAAGTTTGGTTTTGCTCAAAATCCTGATGAGCCATGTGTATATCGCAAAGCTAGTGGGAGTAATGTCACTTTCCTTGTCTTGTATGTCGATGACATATTGATAATAGGAAATCACATTCCAATGTTGAAAGACGTTAAATCTTATCTTGGAAAGTGTTTCGCTATGAAAGACTTGGGTGAAGCGGCATTTATACTTGGAATCAAGATCTATAGAGATAGAAGTAAACGGTTGATTGGATTAAGTCAAAGTGCTTATATAGATAAAATCTTGAAGAGATTCAAGATGGAAAACTCTAAGCGCGGGAATTTGCCTATGCAAGAAGGACTTAATTTATCTAGCAAGAATGGTGCTTCTACACCTGAAGAGGTGGAGCGTATGAAAAGAATTCCTTATGCTTCGGCTGTGGGATCTATCATGTATGCGGTGAGATGCACTAGACCTGATATTGCGTTCGCGCAAAATATAGTTAGCCGCTATCAGCAAAATCCTGGAGAGGATCATTGGACTGCTGTAAAGAACATTCTTAAGTACATGCGTGCTACTAAAGAATTGTTTTTGGTGTATGGAGGAAATCCCGATGCAGAGCTTAAAGTCACTGGATATTGTGATGCTGGATTTCAGACTGATAAAGATGATACAAAGTCTCAGTCAGGATATGTCTTCACTTTAAATGGAGGTGCAGTAGATTGGAAGAGCAAGAAACAATCTACAGTTGCTATGTCTGCTACAGAATCTGAGTATATAGCTGCAGCGGATGCAGCCATGGAAGCTGTCTGGATCAGAAAGTTTATTTCTGGGCTTGATGTGATGCCCTCAAATAACACACCTATGGATCTGTACTGTGATAATTCGGGAGCAATTGTCATTGCCAATGAACCTGGGGTTCAAAAAGGTGCCAGACATTACCAGAGAAGATATCACTACGTTCGTGAGCAAATCGAATCGCGTGAAATCAAATTACTCAAAGTTCACACAGATTATAACTTAGCGGATCCTTTTACGAAGGCATTGTCAAAAGGAAAGCTCAATAAGCATGCTGAAGGCATAGGTCTTAGATATTGCTAAGTTATATCATGTAAATTTGTGATTGGTATTTGGATAATGGGATGTTAAACAATTGTTATTTTAATAAATGAATTTTTATACGCGGTATAAGTGGTTTCATTTTATAATAATTGTGTCCTATATTTGCATGTTTAGATCCATGAATATTTGAAAATATTCTAAACGTCCATTGTTGATTAATTGTATGGGAATATAATTAAAGTAAAACAATTGTGAGGGATTGGTGAAAATATTTAAGGGAATATTTTGAAGATGGTGGATCGTACCAAACTCACATGATATTCAAAAGGTGAATATTGGACTTACCCCACTTAGCGAATTTCCATTTTATGGATCGGCGTCATTAAATGAAATTCGTGAAATGGTTGCTTTATTTATCCTTAGACTTGAGATGCAAGTGAGTTATGCTTGTGTGGATTGCATTTTTAGATTATAGTTCTAACTGTCCTGAACAAGGTAGTAATAAAGGGCTATTTTCAGAAATGTTATGAAACGACATGGCCAGACACTTGTAGTCAAAACAGGATTTGTTCCTTCAATTTGCAACTGAAGTATGATACCATTTGGCGCCCTCATTAATTAATTAAAGATGTTTGTGTGGCCGCACCCAAATGAACTCAAGAGGAAGTCTTGATTAATTTGGTAATCTTGATTAATTGTAGAAATGAGAAACATAATCGTTAATTTATGAAATGACATTGATCCATATTCATAATTAACAAGGGTATCTGAACAAAGGGATATTAAAGACTAAATCGTTTCAAATTGGCAAAATTTAAGAAACTATTCTTAAATATTTCCGGGAGCATTGGCGTGTTGCTAGACGCTAACCAATGTTATTGCTTTTATAAAATGACATGCTCAAGTTGGAGTGTGATCATATCATTATAAATGCTTGCATAAGTAATTCTCTCCTCTTTCTCCCTCTTTATTTGTTTCGGCCATAACCCTCTAAAGGGTTTTGTTTTGTGCCGATCAAATTCAACACATGGATCTTTATGTAATTAATGCTTGCAATTAATTACAAGTTTGGTTTGTTTGTCTACAACAAGGATTTACGGTTCATGTGGGTTTCAATATTAGGGAGTTAAACAAAGGGTTGTTTGGTTCGTGATCGGGGTACTAGCAAACGGTACAAGGGGTGTCTAGTGTGCGATCGTAGAGGGGTTTTGCTTTAAACCCTACATAATAATAAGAATCTTATTAACTAATATTATTGGAAGCTTTGCGCAAAGGTACACGTTTCAATTCTCTTCTTTGTTAATTAATTTGATTGCATATTTGTTTCGATTCTTCCGTTGCGCGTACTCGTGATTATATGTTTGTTTATATGCTCATATTCTAACATTTATATGTCCCTAAAACCCAAGGTGTTTCATTAATAAAGACGATTGAAGAAATTCAAAGTATTCTACCAAAAAATGCCTAAATGCTTTCTAAGAGTTATAAATTATAAAACTAAAAGATGTAATCTTTATGTAATTTTATATGATTGTACATCAGGCATAATGTAATGTGAATTGTTGAATATTAATTTTCAACAAAAATGTCTAAATACTTAATAAAAATAACATATTGACATTTACATTAAAAACTCTTTGGGGCTTTGTTGTCTAAAGATTCCACGCACACACTTACATACACAAAACTTTAGATGCCAATATCGTTGATAACCTATTGGTCTACATACATAAAGAGCAAGAGTAGTTATTTTGGAAAAGGTAGTGACATTTTCCTCTTTTATTTTAGTGATTGAAGTTTCTTTATTTTTCCACCATTCGGATTTTGTTACGTCATAAGCCATTTTGGCCTTTTATATTTTATTTTTGGATTTTTGTATAGTTTATTCTCTTTTTCTTCTTCTCTTTTCATTATTGATTATTTTGTAGTCACGTTTTTCAGATAGCGCCTGGTGACCCGACCAGTAATCTGGTATTTCGACCAGACTATTTGCAGCGATTATCGCTATCGCTGCAAATAGTGGTGTTTTGTCCATATCCAACTATTTGCAGCGATTACTGACAGAGGGCCCGTTATTATTCTGCCAGATTTGCCATTACTGGCATGGGGGCCCGCACTATTTGCAGCGACTATCGCTGCAAATAGTAGGTGTGGTCGAGATACCAAAAAACAATAGTCGGGATACGGGCTGCGTTTTCAGATTTTGTCACTTCATCTTTTCTCTTTTTGTTTTTTTTTCTTTTTTTCTTTTTTGTATATTTTCATTTTGTTAATTTTTTTTTATTTTTTAAAATGGTTTAGTTTACGGATTATTGGGTTAGAACCAAACGGGCTAACACCCCTGGCCCATAGGCTGGATGAACCCATAAAATTGTGTAAATCGGAAAAGTAAAGTTAGGGTTCCGTGGTGAGTGACGGATAAGCCCATCCCTCTTTGCATCCAATTGGGGGTTTGTAAAAGTAATTGGAATAATACATACACATTGTACTCCTTCCATTGTCAAGGAAGTTCCTTAAAAATTATATATTGCTTGGTCTGTATGTATTGTATTTATTAGGAAGGATTATTGGGTTAGAGTAGTGAAGTGGAGTGATGGAAGATATGGGTTTGTTGAATGAATCATCAAGGGTGGAAATGGTTTGAAGAAGAAGTTATTATGAGTGGTGGATATCTGAAACACAAATTATCAGTGTTGATAAAGAAGCAGCAGCCGCAATGGGGGTTTGGTAAAATGATATGGATGTTGATAAGGAATTGGAAGGAATGCGTATTCCGGGGATTAAAATCAGGGACGGTTTCGCTGCTACTCGTCGTCATCTGGAGCTCCTTTCTTACTTTCACTTCCATCTCTTATTCCGCCCTCTTCTTCCTTCTTCTTACCATGGTTGGTAACTAATTTTTTCAATTACAGATACATGTTGTTATTTCAGTCTTCTATAGACATCTTGGCTGTCCAGTAATTTCGTCAAACCGTGGTTAATTATAATCTATCATATCTATATATACTGTTGTATAAAGCATCAACCCCTCATCCTTTTTCAAATTACAACTGTCTCCTTTATTACTTAATTTAAACATCTCAACCTAATATATATCTATAATACTTTTAATGAAATAATTTACAACATAAATCCGCCAATCCTTAAAATAACTACACTAACATCAATTGCTTTTACATTCACCAACATTGCCGCCCCCACCACCCGTCATCGCCACCACCGCCACCCCGCGCCGCTACCACCATCGCCGCCGCATTGCGCGGGCATATGACTCGTAATTAATTAAATGCATCTTATTTTCAGGGAGCTGCTGTGCATCACACGCCTGGTCTCTTAATTGTAGGATTGTTTGCCATTTTGATTATATGGATGTATGCCAACTTTTGGACGACCGCCGGCTTATTGTTTATTTTCGTAGGTATGTCTTCAGAATTATTATGGATCCCAGAAAGTCATATATCATGCTTGGGTATCTAAACTGTCTTCTTCTCCCAGGCTACGTGTTTTCCCTAAACCAAGCAAGGTTGGTGGTTTTAATTGCAGCCATATACGCGCTCTATTGTGTTAAAAATCAAGCTGGGTGGTCTGGGGTTTTGGTATCAATAAACCTGGCTTTCCTTTCCAATGATGCATTGACCTGTATGCTCCGTTGGAGTGAAAATACTCAATTTGAAGAGCAGAAAGTTCCGGATTCATTTATTGATGATGAATTTGTATCAGAGAGTGAGTTTCCTATGCCTACTGATGAACCTGAAAACGTGCACACATGTAAAGTTTCAAGCAAACCAGTAGCTGCGACTGAAACTGTCGAGAACATAAAAGAAAAAGAACCTTCTTCTATACCTGTTGTCAAACATGACGGGGAGACAATTAATGAGATGAAAAGAATTCTTAGCTGTTTGAATCATTACGAAGCATTGGGTTTTTCTCGTTATGATAAACTTGATGCTATGTTGTTGAAGAAGGAATATAGGAAAAAGGTATGATGTTTTAAACTTTAAGTTGGCAATATTCTTGATTTGTGTTATCAACCGCATCCTTTGTGATGAATTCTTGATGTATGACTGTATGAGTAGAGAGTAGTCAAAGGACAAATCAGAATATATATGCTTCATATACTGTTTCCTCTTAACTTGAAATTACATCATTCTCCCCTTACAGGCCATGCTTGTGCATCCGGATAAAAACATGGGAAGTCCACTCGCAAGTGAATCCTTTAAAAAAATTCAATCTGCGTATGAGGTAAGTGTCATCTTTTTTTTTTTTTACTTAGAGATGGCAACATTATTGGGTAGGAAGGCTAGGTTACGGTTTGAAACGGTATTGGATTGAAATTAGGCATTTTTCGTAATGGTTCTTAATGGGCTAGGTTAGGCTGCACTGGCAACACTGATTTGTAGATAAACTATTTCTTTATAAATAGTTAGTGTGGAGAAAAAAGCAATATTATTACAATAATAATAGGTATCCAAAAGTTTTTAATAAATTGGGAATGCGTCAAACATAGACCATGGGCAATTTTGAACTGGTTCGATCCATTTGACCTGTTCCACTTTAGCTCTCTTTATTTCCTTGTGAACACATTAATCGTAATCAACCTTTTCATGCTTAAGGGGGTAGAAACTGATATTTCTAGTTCTAATACAAGTTTATGGGTACTGGTAGGTTCTTTCTGATTCTATAAAAAAGAGAGACTATGATGATCAGCTGAGAAAGGAAGAATCCAAGAGTTTGTATCACAAGGGCACGAGTACTTCTTATCAGGTAGAAATCTTGTATAATATTACTTTGCATTATATTACAGGTGCAAAATAATATTGTTACAAGACATTGGATATCTTATTTGTAAAATGTGATCCAATAGTGGTTTACCTTCACTATACAGCAGGAAGCTCCTGCTTATTGCTCGGAGGAATCGAGACGAATACAATGCACAAAATGTGGTCATTCACATATATGGTTATGTACGAATAGGACCAAATTTAAGGCAAGATGGTGTCAGGTGGGTCTCAATCTTTTAAAATAATTTAAGAGGATTATTCTTTTAATTCTTCCTATTACCATTTTTGTTACCAATTGTTTTTGTCTTAGGATTGCTGTCAGTACCATCAAGCCAAAGATGGGGACGGGTGGGTAGAATATAAAGGCTCACTTGTATTTGATGGCCCTCAAAAGGTTAGGGGATACTTATTTGTATGGTTTTGTTATCTTTATGTGTATTTGCTAATTTTAAATTTTCCATTTAGGTGGAAATTCCGCGTGCTTTTGTTTGTGCTGAGAGCAGGATATTTGATGTGTCAGAATGGGCCATTTGTCAGGTCCGTACATTTTTAAATATATCATTTATGTACTTGGTAATCTATATGGATTGGTTATCATTGACATTTTTCCGATGTAAGAATCTAAAAGTAATTAGGTGTTCAGGGAATGGCTTGTAGGCCGAACACACATCGTCCAAGTTTTCATGTAAACATGGTAGGATTAGAGGAAGGCCGGATGTCAAATTCAAGCAGCAGATATCCATGGGATTTGGATGCTGAAATGACAGATGAAGAGGAAGAATTTGAGCTATGGCTACAACAAGCATTAGCTTCGGGTTTATTTTGTGAAACCTCTAAGCGTAGAAAAAGTTGGAGCCCATTTAAATTGCCTCAAAAGAAAGGTGGAAGGAAACAATGGAATCGTATGTCTCAATAGTCTTTAGATACGGTGGTTGTAGTTTACCTTGCCAACCCAATAGCGGAACAGGAGGGTTGATGGATTAACATAGATGTAGATGACTACTTTAGATGCACGTGGTTTTGAAAGCTAAATGGAGCGGGCTACTTGTGTTGAGATAAAGAGAGGTGGAAGCATATAGGTATTAGGCTCTTTCTTTTCTTTCAACAGCAGAGAAAGCTTCTTTTCAGCCTTGTTGGTCAAAGCTAGTTTTGTCGGACTAGGAGCTCCACTAGGCTTGACCAAGTGGTTTGGTAAAGATACATCTTGTGGCATTTTTAACGACAGTTATGCAAATTAATTCGAAGTATTGAACTTGTTCTCCTGTCAGCACTGCAATTTTAATCATCAGTTGTACCTACATGACTATATATATATATATATATATATATAGGAAAAGGTTCAAGTGAGAACCATTTGAATTGGAAGAACCATGAGAACCTCTAAATTATAACTTGATGTTCATATGTGAATGTATATGTGAACAAATTGGTTCACATATGAACAGATCATGTTATACTTAATATTATCTATGTTCATACGTGAACAATTTACTATGTTCATAGTGAACAGTTCTCACATGAACCTTACCCTATATATATATATATATATATATATATATATAGTAAACCATAACAACTCTCTTCCCGTAAATGAGTTACATGAAATAAAAGATTAAAAGAAGAAAAACTTGGTTAATGGAGAAAATTTTGGATCAACTGTCTAAACATAAGCAACCTTTTTCAGTGTCTTTTTTAAGACATTATAAACCTTGATCTTTGGATCAACATTGGTTGTCAATCATATATGTATGATTGATTATATATTGGCCGAGGTTTCACTACTGACAAGCCATTGTATACAATTAATGAACAATCAAACAGTGCAACACACATATACTAAATCTACTAAAATATATATAATATATAAAAATAAGCTATAGTCATCTTTAATGCGGATTTTTATATTTATTGTTACATACATACAAAGGAGGATGAACACCCAGGCTACAAACTGTTTATAGCTTTATATATAAAACAAAATGTTAATGTTGTAAACCAGCTGCATGCAGTCCTGTATTAGTAAATGAAACACGTAGGTTTACCAAATAAGTTATAACATCATTTATAAAGGGAACTCTTTTTGGAGAACATCAAGATTCCGGGAGTCGCACGCTTCCATCATATCATTCCTTGAAGCACAGCTGCAAACAATTACAATATGATTTCTAGGTAAGACACACGCACGTTGTCTTTCAAAGACATTCTAAAACCATAAATTCATTCACCTCAAAGAAATTCTCAAGTACTGCCAGGCATTATCTGCCTTTGGGTTCATTGCCAGTGCACGCACATAGTAACGAATTGAGTCCTCGTACATACCCTATAAATATATAACATAAAATGATTATCTCATAATCTAAGAAACTTTCGAGGTACACTGAGAGGGAGAGAGAGAGAGAGGGAGAGAGAGAGAGAGAGAGAGAGAGACCTGATTTGCGTAGCTTATACCCATGTTAGCCCATGCACGAACATAATTGGGCTTCAGATCCAATGCCTAACAAAACAAAGTTAAGCACCATTAAAATAATTACATAGATCAAAATATATCAGGAATTTGCATATCTTCTACATTTCTACAGAGTACTTGTCTTTTTTTATATGGACACATGTTGCAATAAAAGATCAGTAGGAATGATGTTAGCGAAGCATTACTTGTTGGTACGCGTATATCGCGTCAGCACTCTGAACACTATTTGCTTGTGTTGCCCCAAGTTTGTTCCATAATGAGTAATCTCTAGGCTTGAGCTTTAAAGCTGTCTGGAAGGAATCAATGGCTTTGTCATATTCTCTTGAAAGGTTATACAATACACCTAGTACTATGTGTACATCCGCATCATCAGGTGACATTACAGCGGCTTCATTGAAAGTCCTAGCAACCTGTAACAGACATACCACATAAGGACCATGCTTCAACTTTATCTCTTTCACAAGAATGATTTAAAGATATCACTCACGTCAGCATAATAGAGCGAATCTGAAAGTTCAGGAGGGGCAATTGTCCCATACACAGGATGTTGGCGCAACCAACTATATAGATATTTCAATGCCGCTTGTTGCTCCAATTCTGTTGACATTATAGAATGGTTAGCAGAACCCATTTATAACAAAACAAAGGACATTTTGGCAAGTATATACCATTTGTATGGCTGACTCCAAGTGCAAGAAGAACTTCCAAGTTTGTTGGGTCAGCTTCCTGTGCACGCATCATTGATGCAATTGCCTGCCACATAGAGAGAAGCACAAAACAAATCAAGATAATTATTGATGTTAAAATATGTGAATATTCGAGATAACTAATGTATAAGAAAACTAAAGAACTTCTAGCCTAGCGGTATGTGAGTTAACCACCAACCATGAAGTTTTATGTTCAATGTTCATGCTCCGTAAGGACCAAATGTGAGAAAAACTAAGTAGCGTGTTGATAATTGCCTTTCTAAAAAAAATCTAATATAAAATAAAGACCTGTTGGTCATCATCATTCTCAGCATGTGCTACACCAAGTAACCTCCAGCCTTCAGCATTATCAGGGTTCTTCAAAACTTCGGCTTCTAAAGCAAGAACTGCTTCACTTAAAAGGCCCTTACGGAATAGCTCCTGGCCTTCTTTCAAAGGATCAGGATGCCCAACATAAGGATTTAAATCAGAGAACACATAAACTCCCCTCGAACTATCAGATTTCTGTTTCATAACAGCTTGCTCATTTAAATACCTACAAGAATACCAAGAATATCAATCAATGGAGTTCTTAGAGTTACATCATTAAACCCCACATAAAAAGGGACAAATCAATTGGTGCGGGAGTCGAGATAGACATAGACTGGTGGGTTGGCAGCGGTTATTACTTACATAATAGCGAAAATCATTAGGAGAAATCATCATACACAGAAATCCATATATTTATTCTCCTCTCGGTTATTACAACACCACCCAATCCCGTCAAAGGTGGGCTATAACCTGACGGTAGAGAGACAACTTCCAAAAATACCTCCCGCAAAATCGTGTGACAGAAGTACAAGTGGCAAACACACATGCATAAGCGCAACTAAAAGGAAGTTAAGCATATAACGTATGTAAGGGTAACGGCACACAAACGCACTTGTGCATGCATGCACGCACACACACACAAATATAGTAAAAGAACAATATAAAGGAGTGAATGCCTGAGCATGTACCTAAGGAAGTGTGCTTTGAGACTCCTCTTTGTTACTCCGTATTAGAAAAGCAATAAAAAACTATAATTATAATAGAAATGCAGGTAACAGATTACAGTAAAGAATCAAAGAGCTTCACATACATAATTCACGTGTAAGTGTAACAAGAAAAACACACAAGGTTCAGCTCTAGCTATCAACATGATAAGTACTTGACCGTTCTCAAACTCTCTCCCTTTCATCTTTATAATCCGTTTGTACACATCTCCCTAAAATGTCTTTCTTATAGTTATAGGATTTACGTACTAATTTTTGTTGTCCTCATCTCTTGCTTTAGTTTTCTTAAATCAGGAATTCGTACATTTTCCACGTGCGCGCACACACAGATATACATACATACATAGTTGTAGGTTACAGTGTGAAGTGTCTCAAAGTGTGAAGTGTGAGAAGCACTACTATACAGCTTAAATATTACTAACATACAGTACCGTGTCTATAGGAAAACATATAGCTTAAGTATTTATTTTCCTATCGATTATGTGTCAGTGTTTTAAGATGTATGTTAATAGTTACTATTAACATACAACTTAGTTAACACTTATTAGTAATGGTTAAGAAGTACTAACATACAACTTAACTATGAAGATGTATGTCTGAAGTTGTATTTTAGTACTTCGATCCATGGCAAAGCCATAACAGTCCATGGCAGAGCCATGGCGACAAAGGTGCCGACCGTAGGGAGATCACCCCATCACGAATCACCCTCGATGACCTATCACCCCCACTAGCTACCCCTTATTAATGTTTTAAAGGCGCAGCCCGCTTCGAATCACAGGATCTGACAGATCTATTAAGGGGCCAAGGGACAAAAAGATTATTAAGTTGTATATATAATTTTTCTAATATACTTTTTGAAAATAATTTACATATCATATTAACCCCTCCAATATTTTAGAGACAAAATAAGAGTTAAGGAAAACATAACTATACAGAAACGAGAAGGGATAAGTGCCCCAGAATGTAGCTAGTAATGACTAAATGTATATAGAACGAACGGAGGGTTTGGACATTGTATGTTGACAACTAGTAAATTGTCCAAATAATGTAACATGGTATACATGGCAACTCATATGAGCTGCCACGTGCGAGTTTTTGATTGGTCCCATTACATGATTTGAATATTTTCACTAAGTTCTTAGCACAAAATATCTAATTTGATAGTAGGTTCTCATTATAACCTTTCGGCCATAGTTAGCTCCATTTTGGCGTACTTAACCCAAATAAGAAAGGAAAAATATGATTGAAGACGGGTTGTAAAGGCCGACGGGCCCATATATCAACCTCCCAAGATTTGAATTAATTATTTTAAGTAATCACTTTTATATATTTGTTGTTTCTAGGAATTTTTGAAGTATTTACAGAATGGTAGTGAAAGGCCATGAAGGGAAAAAAAACTATACAATTATTCCGGATTGGATTAAATCAAGTGTTCTCTCTTAATTTGTGGACTATAGAAATTCAATTTGAGATTAAAATAGTTGTTCCCACAGCCTGTGATTGTTGTTTCTAGGGTGAAATTCAATATGCGGTTGAAAGTTTTTAATTGTTTTTGGCGTCATCAAAATCTCCAGTCAACTCTAGTTTTGCTAAACAATAAGAATATGATAAATTTTATTTCAAGGCTCGACTCTTATGTTGTTGATATGGACATTATTTAAAACCCTCAAAGGTTGTAAACTAAACTATAAGTTATATTCTACTTTAGACTCTATTTATCGTATACATATAACTATATGAACGCTTTGCTTTTTGCATAAAACAAAGTTAGATTTTATGTTTGACTAAGTCCGCCCCCACTATATGTGCTCAAGTTCAGTAAAAGATGAAAATGGGGAAGATCCAAGCACTTCGCACCCTTCGCATTTTAGGAGTCTTCACACGGGAACCTTCCCCTACAAATATAACCGTTTGTTCACATGTGAACGGAAACGTGAACAAATTCATTCACAAGTTCACATAAGGCAATATATAAGGTTTTGGAAACACATTCATGGTTTAAAAAAGCGGTTTCAAGGCCCTCAGGGTAGTCTTTTGGTGCGTGCGCCTCTGGTTGATGAGGCGGTAGAGAAGCGCATGAGGCGGAGAAACGGTCCGAGGCGGGGGTTTTTTGGGACGGGCTGATCCAGATCTGTGATGCAAGTTTCCAAGTTTCCCCAAGTTTCCAAAACGTTTCTATTTAAATTTAGGATTTGAATGGGGTGAAAATAGACTGTATATTCGGCGGCGTTGATTTTTTTCAGATGGTGGTGAGAGTTGAAGGAGAAGCGAAAAGCCAGGAGAGAGAGAAACAATTAAATTAAAGTACATGATAATTTATACAAAGTGGAATACAGCTGTAAGCCTGTAACAACTAAAATGGTGTAACTCTCTATTGGTATTGGTGTAAATATTTTGATATATATTTAATATTAATCCGTTTGTTCACATGTGAACGGAAACGTGAACAAATTCATTCACAAGTTCACACAAGGCAATATATAAAGGTTTTGGAAAACAATACATTTGCTACAACATATATTTTTATAACGTTTCACGTGTGAATGAACTTTAAAACATGTGATCAAAATATATAATTAAAGAGTTCTCATGGTTCTGGCAAAAAAAGGCTTCACGAAATAAGGAAGTCTTATATATATTATATATATATTTATATATATATATATAGGGGTGGGATAAATTGAGTCCAGGTCTTAATTTGAGTCCAAAGGGTCCATGTAACTTACACATGCGTAAGTCGTGGTGGCGGTGGTCGCCGTCGCCGGAAGATCATGGTGGTGGTCGGAGATGATGGTGGTGGTGGTGATGGTGGTTGTATAACTTACACATGTGTAAGTTAACTTACACATGTGTAAGTCGTGGTGGCGGTGGTCGCCGTCGCCGGAGGATCATGGTGGTGGTCGGAGATGATGGTGGTGGTAGGAGGTGGTTGGGATTTGAGGAGAGGGAAGAAAATCAATGGACCCTTTGGACTCAAATTAAGACCTGGGCTCAATTTATCTTTTCCCATATATATATAGGGGTGGGATAAATTGAGTCCAGTCTTAATTTGAGTCCAAAAAGGGTCCATGTAACTTACACATGCGTAAGTCGTGGTGGCGGTGGTCGCCGTCGCCGGAAGATCATGGTGGTGGTCGGAGATGATGGTGGTGGTGGTGATGGTGGTTGTATAACTTACACATGTGTAAGTTAACTTACACATGTGTAAGTTAACTTACACATGTGTAAGTCGTGGTGGCGGTGGTCGCCGTCGCCGGAGGATCATGGTGGTGGTCGGAGATGATGGTGGTGGTGGTGGTGGTGGTGGTGATGGTGGTTGTATAACTTACACATGTGTAAGTTAACTTAACACATGTGTAAGTTAACTTACACATGTGTAAGTTAACTTACACATGTGTAAGTTATTAACACATGTGTAAGTTAACTTACACATGTGTAAGTTAACTTACACATGTGTAAGTTATTACACATGGTAAGTTAATTACACATGTGTAAGTATAACACATGTGTAAGTTAACTTACACATGTGTAAGTTAACTTACACATGTGTAAGTTAACTTACACATGTGTAAGTCGTGGTGGCGGTGGTCGCCGTCGCCGGAGGATCATGGTGGTGGTCGGAGATGATGGTGGTGGTGGTGATGGTGGTTGTATAACTTACACATGTGTAAGTTAACTTACACATGTGTAAGTCGTGGTGGCGGTGGTCGCCGTCGCCGGAGGATCATGGTGGTGGTCGGAGATGATGGTGGTGGTGGGGTGGTGGTGGTGATGGTGGTTGTATAACTTACACATGTGTAAGTTAACTTAACATGTGTAAGTTAACTTAACACATGTGTAAGTTAACTTACACATGTGTAAGTTAACTTACACATGTGTAAGTTAACTTACACATGTGTAAGTTAACTTACACATGTGTAAGTTAACTTACACATGTGTAAGTTAACTTACACATGTGTAAGTTAACTTACACATGTGTAAGTTAACTTACACATGGGTAAGTTGTAAAACTTACACATGTGTAAGTTAACTTACACATGTGTAAGTTGTGGTGGCGGTGGTCGCCGTCGCCGGAAAATCATGGTGGTGGTCGGAGATGATGGTGGTGGTAGGAGGTGGTTGGAATTTGAGGAGATGGAAGAAAATCAATGGACTCAAATTGGACTCAAAATAAGCTAGACTCATTTTATCTTTTCCCTATATATATATATATATATATTAGAATAACACCATAAGGAGATAAACTTCTAAGCATGTAGCATATGAACATCTAAAACTAGTGGCAAAAGGCTCCCCTTGTTCATTAGCAATATAAAATGATAATTATATACGTAACAGCTTTCACCTTTCACCACGGCAGTAAAAATCAAAGAGCTTCACATACATAATGCACGTGTGACAAGAAAAATACGATGGGTTTGGTCAACAACCAGCTTTCCAAGCACATGATCATTCTCAAGTTCTCCCTTTCATCCTTTTTATTGGTTTGTACTCATCTCCCCAAGTTGTCTATCTTATAGACTTATGTACTTATTCTTATTGTTCTCGTCTCTTGCTTTAGTTTTTCTTAAATTTCCCTAGGCTTGCATCCTAATTATATTCGAAATGTGGGTTCAAGTCTTGGTTGAGACCAACAAAAGGTGTAAATATCAAAGTAGCTAGGCAAGGTTGGGAACTCATGATTCGGGATCTACTCGGCGAGGGGGGGAAGTCAATACTTTTCCGGAACTCGGGCTCAAATCTGGGAGTACCCAGATTAGGTTTTGTATATATAAAAAAAACTTTTAAAATAATATGTAAAAAATAAGTAAATATATATTAGAAACTTCAAGTATAGGGACTTGAAGTGTAATTGAAAGAAAGATGATATAAGATAAGGCTGTTAGGCTATTACGAACTTTTACATGAAACAAGTAATTAGAAACAAATCTTTGGCAGAGAAGTGATTATATGCGTTACCGCACTTACCAGGAACTCAGATATGGCCATATTGTTAGTCAGTTAGATTATAATGGTTCTTGTTAACAATTAGGAGTAACTGGAACTCAAATCCAGTTTAGGAGTTGCTGGAGTTCGAATCCGGTTATTTATCTATCATACAATTGTCGTTTCTTTGTGTTTACTACTGTGTTTCTTCTAATTCTTCATCATAATCAGTTTGGTACATGCCAATTTCTATACAAGACTTCAGCTATTAGAGCAGCAAGACATCACATTAGGATACATTCAAGATACGTGACAATATATATAGGGACTCTTGCTATGGGTTGTCATTAACGTGCATAAAATAGTTGTACTTTTAATTTTCTATATATATATATATATATATATATATGGAAAAAGGGAACACGGGGTAGTCACACATATAAGCTTAGATGTGGAACCACTCATAAGTATATATAGGGAAGAGGATAGACTTACTCGTCATAAGCACTTGCCCAATTATCAGCAGAATCATCTCCCAAAATCCCTTCACCAACCTGACGCCCAAATTCATCTGCCCAGTCGTTCACTTGCAGCTTGGAAAATTCATTCACCCATTGCTCATCTACCGGACCATGGTGTGCACGTTCAGTAGCAAATTCATCCGCCCACCTATCAGGACCCCTAGAAACCTGTACGCAATCATGCATTATCAAATCGTATGCCGATTGGCTGTCAGCTAAAAACACATAACTAGACAATAACAATTGATATTTAGTCTTGCCTGTTCATGTGCATACTGATCTGCCCAAGAAGACGGTCCTGAGTTATATTGTTGTTGATATTCATTTGCCCAGTCCGCACTTCCAGCCTTTACTTGGTTATCCTCAATAGTCAATTCCCCACGACTCATCTTCGAAACAAACTGAAGAAACTTCGAATTCTACATATTACAATATAAAACATAAACATATAAGTTAGGGAAGGATCGATGTTATAAGTAACATGCATCTCGTAACAGTTATAATAACCTGGAACTTAGGATTATTATTCTGAGCTAAAGTGTGTGCTAGCATCCGAGTCTGCTCCATAGCAGCCAATGACGGAATGTTTGCACCAGCCATTCTATCCACTGATGTCATCTGAGCTTGCTCCTAAAATCAATAGCAAAACAGAAAATTAACGATAGTAAAGCTGTAATTATATCATAATAATAATAAGTCAATATATATCAATATACTGAACTATAAATAGTAAATATGATAAGTCAATAAAGTAGTAATATGTCCTCACATGCACAAATTCAGAAGCCCAGCCCCCAGCACCATGTTGTCGTTCAAAGGATAGTGCCCAAGAATTAGGGTCACTTTGTCCTACTCTGTTTTGGGAGAATTCATCAGCCCAACCATCTGCACCACGTGGACCAGAAGCCATGGCTTGAGACTCCCCCCAGTATTGCTCCAGCTCCGGGTATCTTCCAGGCATGGGGCCCCTGGCCGAACCATGATTATCTATTTCTAAAGAAGATAACAGAGCATTTACCTGAATAAGCACATAGCGTAAGAAGGCCTCTTGGAGGAGCTCACAAGAAACAAATAACGAGGTTCATATGTTAATAGATAATAAGATGTAAACTTGGGATATATACCTGGCCATTGATGAAATCCTCAGGCTTGTCAGCAAAAATATGGCGAGCCATAATGCTACTACGGTCACGTATGCACCGTTTATCTCCTTCAGACAATCCCAACACTGGCAATTGAGCAGGACCAAAAGGAACTCCACCATGACTGCTGTTAACAAATGAATGCAAAAAACTTGACAATACTCTTTGAGGTGGACCTGTATTGAAAGAACATCAACAGCAATATAACGTCAACAAATTTAGGAACACAGTAAACTCTTGAAAGCCAACGAGACAACACCTCGCACTTGTCTAAACTATCAGGAGCATGAACAGCCATGTCATTTTGAGTAATGTAAGCAACAATTGAACTGAATGAAAATGGAAACGTATAATATACTATTGACGATAGTTTAGCTTCAGGAAGATGACATTTAAAATGAAAGACTAGGCCATATGTTGGTGAAAAGAAAATGAGAGATTTACCATTTAATTCTGGTTGAGGCCCTGGATGAAAACGAGGAATCTGGGGGTTTTGAATTCCATCCCAAACTTGAGAAAGCCTGTTGTCATTTGCGGCATGGAAACCATTAACGAAACCTGAGTCGTGATGCTGCGGGGGGTGATCCAACTCTGAACCAGGAAGGGCTGACAAGGGCTCCCCGGCTCCAGAATAAAGATTGTTGCCAGAGGTATTGAGCGTTGACGTAGGAATCTCCTGCAGCCTTTCCTGAATGCATAAAAAGGCAATTAATTAACCAACTACCTCAGCACCATACTCATCTTATCTCATCTCTAACTAACTAACCAACAAACTAACTAAGATGATGATGTTACAATGGATTAGAGAGAGAGAGAGAACCTTTTGGGAAGAAGAACCGATAAGAGCGTTAGCAAGAGCACCTAAAGGGTTGGACGAAGAAGAAGATGGATTGCAATTGGCCCCGCCGGTCACCAACTCCCTCATCCCTGCCATCCCTAATCACAACAACAACTCTCTTTCTTTTCTTTTCTTTTACTTATCAAATCACTTTTATTCGCTCCGATTTGATTCAATTCCACTCAATCAAATCTATCTGTTTGTTTGTTCGTTCGTTCTTTGTATAGATAGATAGATGCCGACTACAACACACCCACACACAATCGACTCCCTGACTCTCTGTCCCTATCTCTATACACTGTATATATCTATCTATCTATACTTTACTTCCAGCAACACAACAACCTAATGGGAAATAATAATAATAGTATCGCGGAACTTTTATGAATTAATAAAAGTTATATATAAAATAATAATAATAATAATAATAATAATAATAATAATAATAATAATAATAATAATAATAATAATAATAATAATAATAATAATAATAATAATAATAAGGGAAAAGTGAATATAAGGCTGTCTGACACCTAAGCTTAGGTGTGGAACCCCTCACATACAAATTTTTTAATATTTTTTATTAATGAATAAATGTTTGGCCCCCATGAATTTTATGGATTAAAAATACAATATGTGAGTTTTCCACCCCTAAGCCTTATATTGGAGGCCCAAGCTCGGTTTGATGAGGCGCTACGTGCCTCCTTGGAGAAGGTGGTTACAGGTTCAAGACCGGGATTCGGTGATTGGCAGTGGCGGCTTGCCACTCTTCCTATCAAATTAGGTGGTCTAGGCATCCTTTTTGCGGGGAATATTATCCAGTTTTCTTTCCTCGCCTCTCGTTTGCAAACAAGTGCTCTACAGGCTAAGTTATTGATGAAGACGGGTATTAACTCACATGGTTCTTCATTTCGGCATGCCTGATATGCCTTATTTTATACTATTTTCCCACGTCATTATTAGTTGGTTTTAAGTGTTTTTGGAGTCGTTTTCGTATACATTTGTTGCGTTTATGGTATTTGTTAGTGTTTTCAGGATATTAACAGGTATTATGGCATATTACTGAAGAAAACGACATTTAAAGGCCTAAAGTGTGCTTACGGATGAGCTCGTGGAAGCTTTGAGGAAGAAACGAACTTATTCAAGTTTTGGCAGATGGTCATGGCATGACCACATAAAGGTCATGTCGCATCTGGAAGTCAGAATTACCCAAACTATTATGTTCACATATGGTCATGGCGTGACCATGTGTTGTCACGTCGCATCAGGTTGTGCGACCAGAAGAAGAATTTTTCATCAAGTATAAATACCTAGCAAACATAACCCTAAAGGGAGGCTCGACTTTCCAGAGGTTTTTAGGGTTCTTGGAGGTTATTTTCATCAGATCAAACACCTTTTAAGATCATAGAAACATCGGGATTTTTTTCTTCAATTCATTAACGATTCTAGCACTCTTTGGATTAATTTTTTCAATCGGTACATTATGTTTTCATTGTTTCTTGATTGTTTTAATTTCTTTATCATGAGTGGCTAATCACTTTATCATCCATCTTGATGAAGTGAGACAATATGTAAGAATTGCACAAGTTTTATAATTCAATGTTGATTTCATTTAACGTATTTCTTCCTTATAATTTATCTTGAATTGATTGGTGATTTATGTGTGTCTTTAATGGTAATTATTGATCACATATATTTCATTTTGATTGTTTGGGTACAAATGATTGGATCTATGACGGGTACGGTAGATAATCATTCAATGATAATAGGAATTAATGTGTTAACGGTTGGGTACAATCGGTAGATATAATTGTTATTTGAATAACCAAAACCATTGTTTGATTAGGGAAGTTATAAAAGATGTCTTGGGGTACCGGTCTTTGTAATGAAACTAGTTTAAGCAAGAGAGTCAAATGATGTCATTAACTTGACGGGTACGGGGTTGGAGCTTTGTTTGAGTCTCGGTTATTTAATCAACTTAAATTGAAATTGAACTTCATTTATGTGCAATCTGAACATGTTGTTGAGCGGATTCGAGATGGATGACCTTTAAATATTATTGTTTATAATCAATTTTTCTCTATCGTTTGAGGACGATTCCTGCCCCGGTAATACCGGATTTAATTATTCTTCTTTTACTTTAATTTGAGCAAAGTGACAATTCGGTCACAAAACCCCCCTTTTACTTGGAACTGCTTTATTTTACAATTACTTACTTAGTCCTTGTGATCGACCTCGGATTACCAAGTTTACTATTGTAACATCCCAAACTTTTCTTTACTAGTTGACTAATGTCGTTAAGTCAATATCATGTGTGTCGTTAAGTCTATTTTAGATTTTATGCATATGTGTAGTTAATGTGTGTTATGTGTGAGGCTTGAAAGCCTAAATGTTAATGTAGTATAAATGTGTGTAATATGAAGGTTAATGTCCATGTAGTGACATTTAATGAATGATTAATGATGTATATGGTCAATAAAGTAGTTTGTGACCAATAATGAAGCATTAGGAAGCTTAGGGGCTAGTTTTGACATGGAGGCAAAGTCAAAAACGGGATTAAGGAATTAGGGGTTGTCTTTAGATCATATTTTGCAGCCATAACACTCTCTAAACAAGCCCTAAGCCTTCCCATAGCATTCCTCCATCTAATTGCAAGCCGAAAAGCCTTCCAACGTGTGATTCGGGTGCGTTTAATCAAGTATTTTGCATCTCTAGTGTGATCTTCGTGTATAGAAGGTAATATTTCCTTGATTTCTGGTCCTTTTGATATTATGAGTCATTAGGAATAATTATTGGAATATGGGGGAATCGTTTAACGAAGATTAATGGTGGTTTTGATGGATTAAAGTCATATATGGTGTAAGTAATGATTGAAATGCCTTATAATGATTTGAATATGAAGGATTTTGATGTGTGAAAGTCATGTAATTGATTTAGAGACATTTGGATCTGGTTTGGGGTGTAATCGACCAACTTTGTGCAGAATCGCATCGAGTTGCGGCGCAACTCAATTCCAGAAAGATAAGTTGCGGCGCAACTTATTGTGTTGCGGCGCAACTGGAGGCTTGAGCTGCGGCACAACTCCATGTTGCGGCGCAACTCACCAGTTTTCAGAAAAGTTAGTTTTGAACCGTAACGTCGTTTGTCATGTAGAATAGACCTGAAACTAAAGTGAGTCGTTAATGTGTGTGGGTCTAGTTATTGGCCTTAATTACGTGAGTATGTAGCTTGTCTAATAATCGTTTACTAATTATAGGTAGACGAGCATAGTTGCTTTACACAGTGACTAGTTGTGATTGTTGTGAACTACGCCGAGGTAAGATACACTACGTTGACACGTTGGGGGATTCAACGAAAAGCTGGTTTCAAATCATAAATACTTCCATTTGGTATCTTTATATTGCAAGTGGGCATATGGGGTTACACGGGAGGTATTATGGGTTATGTAGTTGACCATGAGACCTGAAATGCAGTCCCTAATGTAGTGAAATGAAGTGTTGCTTAATGTAGTGTATGGTTATGCAGTTTATGTAGTATTACGAAGTATCTCATTATGCATAAAATGTAGAAATGAAGTTGATGTGTGATATATGCATGCTTACATGGCTTGTACACCTAGCTCACTAGACTTATTAGGTTGCCATGTCACTTGCACGTTTAAGGATCCAAACATAATGAAGGTAAAGTGTGTGGATGTCTAGGAATGTGTGTTACCTAGACTATATGTGTGTGACGGTTTAGGAATGTGTGTTACCTAAACCATATGTGTGAAACCGAGCTCGTAAATATAATGCTGGGAAAGTGTTAAGCTTAACCCGTACTAGTCTTAGCTGAACGAGTGCGTTGACGCAGTTGGTGTCACACCCCGTTGTAGCGGAAATACAGGGTTAACAAGTAATTGCGTACTAATCAGAAGGTAAATAGAGATTACATCCATTAATCCAAATACAAGTTTATTACAAGTATAATCGTTCGGATGTGGGCCCCAATACACGGATACAAACTATCCTCAAATGGAAATGGGCCCACAAAATACAAACATAACATTTGGACAGTCTAGTACAATTAGGACTAATAATACGATAGTCCTCAGAAGTCTGACGCTAATTGTACGTCCAAAGTTCAAAAGATGGCTTCTAAAATGCCATACACGCTTCCAATACTTACTGTTGGTTCCCTGAAAAGCATGAAATTTGAGAGGATCAACTATCGAAATAGTTGGTGAGCTTACAGTGTGTTTGACCAAATGTTTAGTCGTCATTGATACAACACAATGACCTGTAGTTTTAAATGACCAGACAGTTAGAATACTACATCTAACAATACTTTTATTACAAGATAGTCAGAATACCACATCTGACAACATATGACAGTCAGAATACAACATCCGACAGTATCAGCCAATATGCCTCGCACAGGTTTCCGTTCTAAATGGGTGCGGACCTTAGCCAAGACAGTCAGAATACAACATCCGACAATTTAACCAAGACAGTCAGAATACAACGTCCGACAATTTAACCAATAGGGGGAAACATTTTAGTTTGTCAAACACAAAGAAACATCTTAATCAGCCATCACACGGCAATTCAACGTCATTTTACCCAACATTTAATAAATGACACGTATACACATTTTCGACAGCCGTCAACCTGGCAAATTTAAGTCAAATGATCTAAGTATCCAAATCACATGGCATACTCACAAAACAATCATTTATTTAACAAATAGTGTATACAACAGTACATGCTTTTCAGGCCCAAAGTAAAAGGAAAAGGGCGCCATAAACTCACCTTAGCGATCTAAGTGCTAAAAGGTATAATGTAGCTCGAGAAGATCCACAGTCAATTCTCCTGGTTATCCAAAACCTATGATATCATTACCAAAATGAGGATCAAATCCCTTGACGACGGGTAACCTACGTACAACTACTTAGCTATAGACCCTAGAATGCCATAACCGAGAATGTGTTTCAAACTTTCATTTTACCAACCAAAAGTAAATAAACTTATTTGGACTTTCGGATTAAAAGTTATTAATGTTTAAAAATCGACACGCGTAATTTCACATAACCTATACACTGCGCCGCAGTGAGCCAGAATCATGCTCACTGCGCCGAAGTGGCTAAGTCGAACCCAGACCAGAGCCTAGGCACTGCGCCGCAGTGGGCTAAGGCCATGCCACTGCGCCGCAGTGGCCTCTTTCTGCAGTCAGCTCCAGCAGTTCAATATGCAGAATAAACCAAATCGTTTTCAACTCAAATCCTTTCATTATAACAAGTATAAACATGATCAATAGGTCTGGAAACAACTCTTTTCGCCAACCATTTCACCAATTACAACACTTTTTGATTTCAAAGACTAAATTCTAATAAAATTTCATCTAACCACAAATACTAAAATTCTTTTCATATTCAAGGCCTACTAATTCAACCAACATAAATGAAATTTAAATCATAAGATTAAATTTATAAAAGTCCAAGTCTAAAGAAAAGGGTTTACTTACCAATTTGGTGTTCTTGAAAGTAAATGGAGGAAGATGGAGATGATGATGAAGATGCTTTGATTATTATGATCCTAACTAGCAAATTCCCTTTTGATCTTTCCTTGTCCAAACCGATTGAAATGAAGAAATGAGAGTTCTAGGTGTAACTTGAGCTTGTGGTAAAAAGGGTGGTGATGTGGTGTGTTTTTATGTGTGTGTGTTTGCGTCGACATAGGAAAAGAAAAGGGAGGCAGGGGTGTTTTGTTGTTTATTTTCCCTCCTCACAATAAGAGGCCAGCCCCATGTGGCCTAAAACTTGATAAATTTTAGTACCCTTAATTTGGTACAATGCTTACGATTAAATACCGTACGACCAAAAGGTTATAATTTGAAGTAAAGGTATTTTCCTTCGTGTTATTTAAATTAAGACAAGTCAATAAAACTTAGTCAAACTAAACTTTAAAAATATTAAGTTTAAACAGTCTATTTACTGTGTTCAGTACATAACATTTAAATCTTTATTTAGGGTTATTTTACGACTCGGCATTCGTCTAAATAGCTAATAGTCTACGTCATCAAGATACGTCTAATTGAACTATATCAAATGTTCAATTATCTAATAATTTCCACGTCATAATCTCTAATTTAGACGAAATTATAATAATGATCGAGATTAAGACTAACTCGTTGTTAATAAATTACGAGTTGTCACAGCATCCCCGACTTCTAAGGATTTCGTCCCGAAATCAAGTCTTGCTTAGTAAAAAGATGAGGATACTTACCCCTCATATAGTCCTCACGTTCCCAAGTCAAGTCTGGTCCGTGTTTTGAGTTCCATCGAACTTTGACCAACTTGATACGACTTCGTCTAAGCTGTTTGAGCTGTTGGTCTAAAATTTCAACAGGCTCCTCTACAAATTGAAGAGAGTCATTCACTTGCAACTCTTCCACAGGTACAACCAACGTTTCATCAGTTAAACATTTCTTTAGATTCGATATATGAAATGTGGGATGAACATGTTCAAGCTCCTGGGGTAAATCGAGCTTATAAGCCACGGAACCAATCCTTCGAACAATTTCGAACGGTCCGATATAACGGGGACTAAGTTTTCCTCTCACGCCAAAGCGTGCAGTGCCTTTCCAAGGTGACACTTTCAACATAACTTTATCTCCCACTTGAAACTCAAGTGGTTTCCTCCTACGATCTGCATAGCTCTTTTGGCGATCCTGAGCCGCCTTTAGCCGTGCCCTAATTTCGACAATCTGGTCAGTAGTCCTCTGAACCAGTCCATACTTGTACAAACGACGCTCACCAGCATCAAGCCAACAAACAGGCGATCTACATTTACGCCCATACAAAGCTTCAAAAGGCGCACACTTTATGCTTGTGTGGTAGCTGTTATTATATGAAAATTCAGCTAACGGCAAAAAGGTATCCCAGCTACCTTTGAAATCGATAACACATGCCCAAAGCATGTCTTCTAACGTCTGAATGGTACGCTCACTTTGCCCGTCCGTCTGTGGATGGTAAGCCGTACTCAATTTCAACTGAGTGCCCAAAGCGTCTTGAAAATATCTCCATGATTGAGAAGTAAAACGACCATCACGATCCGAGATAATAGACACAGGAACGCCATGAAGTGACACTATCTTCTCAATATATAATTGAGACAATTTCTTTATTTTCCAATTCTCCCGTATGGGAATGAAGTGTGCAGAATTCGTCAATCGGTCAACAATGACCCAAATAGTATCGTAACCCTTCAAGGTTCGAGGTAACTTCGTAATGAAGTCCATAGTAATCTGTTCCCATTTCCAGTCAGGAATTTGGGGTTGCTGAGCAGCCCAGAAGGCTTTTGGTGCTCTGCCTTAACCATTGAACAATTTAAACACTTTGAAACATACGTGGCGATATCTCTTTTCATACCAGGCCACCAATAAAATCCTTTAACCCATGGTACATTTTGTCAACACCAGGATGGATTGAATACTTAGATCGATGACTCTCGTTCATCAAGAGTTCTCTAAGTCCATTATACTTGGGAATCCACACTCTGCCCTTGACATGTCTGATCCCATCGCCATCCAATTCAAATAACCGTTCGGCATTCCACAATGCTTCCTTCTCGATACGCCCTGGTTGTAAGGCCTCATTCTGATCATCTAAAACTCTATCCCTTAATGATGAGCCAAGGTAAGAACTTGCTCTTGTTATGACAGATAGTGAAATTCTATCTTTTCTACTCAGCGCGTCAGCAACAACATTTGCTTTACCGGGATGATAATTGAGTTCACAATCATAGTCACTGAGTAATTCTACCCATCGCCTTTGTCTCATATTCAGCATTTTCTGATCGAAGATATGCTGAAGACTTTTGTGATCTGTGAATACCGTACACTTTGTACCGTACAAATAGTGCCTCCAAATCTTTAAGGCAAAAACAACCGCTCCGAGTTCAAGATCGTGGGTTGTGTAATTCCTTTCGTGGATTTTGAGTTGTCTGGAAGCGTAAGCAATGACCTTACTCTCCTGCATAAGTACACATCCCATTCTCTGATGTGATGCGTCACAGTATACCACGAAATTTTCAATTCCATTCGGTAACGCTAAAATAGGGGCATTACATAGCTTGTCTTTCAACGTTTGAAATGCTTCTTCCTGGGCATCCTGCCAAATAAATTCCTTGGCCTTTTGAGTTAACAACGTCAAAGGTTGAGCAACCTTTGAGAAGTTCTCAATAAATCTCCTATAATATCCAGCCAATCCAAGAAACTGGCGTATTTCTGTCGGAGTCTTAGGGGCTTCCCACTTCTTTATTGCTTCAATCTTAGATGGATCTACGTGGATCCCATCCGCATTCACTACATGAACCAAGAAGTGTACTTCCCTAATCCAGAATTCACATTTTGAGAATTTTGCGTACAACTTTTGATCTTTGAGCAGTTGCAGAATGGTTCTCAGATGACCTTCATGTTCGTCTTTATTCCTTGAGTATATCAGTATGTCGTCAATGAATACAATGACAAACTTGTCAAGATACGGCCGACACACTCGATTCATTAAGTCATAAACACAGCAGGTGCATTGGTTAAGCCAAACGGCATAACCAAAAACTCATAATGTCCGTAACGAGTTCTGAAGGCTGTTTTAGGAATGTCCGTCTCTCTGACTCTGAGTTGATGATACCCAGATCTGAGATCAATCTTGGAAAAGTGTGATGCACCTTCCAATTGGTCAACAAGTCGTCAATACGAGGTAAAGGGTACCTGTTCTTGACAGTCAACTTGTTCAGTTCTCTGTAATCAATACACATACGCATAGAGCCGTCCTTCTTCTTCACAAATAGGATCGGAGCTCCCCAAGGTGATGAACTTGGACGAATTAGTCCTTTAGCTAACAACTCTTGAAGTTGTTCGGACAATTCTTGCATTTCTGATGGCGCAAGACGATAGGGTGCCTTGGCCACGGGTGCAGTTCCAGGGACCAAATCTATTCCAAACTCAACTGGCCTGTGAGGTGGAAGTCCCATCAAATCTTCAGGAAACACCTCTGGAAAATCCCTAACTACTGGAATATCTTTCATGTCTTTATCCTTTGGTTTTCTTTCTACTACTAATGCTAAGAAAGCAGGGTGTTCTTTTTGTAAATACTTATTTGCTTTTATCGCCGATACTAAGATCAATTTCTTTCCCGATTTGTCTCCTTGCACTACTAGGGTTTCGCCTTTCGGTAGGGGTATTCTAACAATCTTTTCATAACAACTTATATCAGCTCTAACTTTAGATAACCAGTCCATACCAATGATTACATCAAAACTACTTAGTTCTATAGGAATTAGGTCAATTTTAAAAGTCTTACCGGCTAATACCAAACTGCAATCTACTAAATGATCTCTAGCAATATACTTTTGACCGTTTGCATATTCGACAATATAAGTGTCTTTCATAGGGATAGCTACTATACCAAATCGAGACTTAAATTCTAAGGATATGAAACTTTTATCAGCACCAGAGTCGAATAATACAAAAACATAATGATTATTGAGTATGAATGTACCTATCACAACGTTGGGATCTCGTCGTGCATCAGCAGCATCCAAAGCAAAAACTCGGCCTCTACCTTGACCTCTTTGATTCCTGGCTTGATTGTTCCTCGCATTGTTCCTCACTGGAACTATAGCATTATTGTTCGGGGCTTGATTAAGTCGTGGACACGCGGGTCGCATATGATTCTCGCTTCCACACTCGTAGCACTGATTTGGTATCTTTTCCCTACAGAACTTTGCCTGATGTCCCGTTCTTTTACAATGGTGGCAAGTAGGACAATTTCCCAAGTGATGGAGACCACACTTGTTGCATCTTGTGTCTGCGCCGGGGTACCTCTTGATATCTTGTGGGACTACTGCAAAGTTTCTGGCAGCTTTAAACCTCTTGCTGTTCCCACCATTTCCAAAACCACTACCAGAGGCTTGATCATTTCTTCGCTTGACCACCTCAGTTCCAACAGAAGAACCAGCGGTTCTTTTTAAATCTATCACCATCCGATTGGTCGCACTAACTGCCGCTTGAAGAGTCAAAGGGTTAAAAGCGGCTACCAACCTTCGGATGTCAGGTGACAAGCCATAACAGTATCTTTCAACTAACTTCTCCTCCGTATCCACCATACGAGGGACAAGTCTTGTCAGCTCATGAAAACGAGTAGTGTATTTCTCGTTGTCCAATCCAACCATAGTATGATTCCAGAATTCACCTTCCATTTTCTGTACTTCCTCTCGAGGACAGTACTTTTCCGTCAGCATTCTTTTAAAGTCCAACCAAGGTATGCTATTAGCTGGCTCTCGACCACGAGTCCTTATCTGCTCGTTCCACCATGACAAGGCGTGTTTCTGAAATTGAGAGGCAGCATATTCCACCTTGTTCTCTTCGGCACAACGGCTGATGTGAAGCACCGCCTCTATGCTTTCTAGCTAATTTATTAGTCCAACTGGACCCTCGGTGCCATGAAACTCCTTTGGCTTACAATAAGTGAAGGTCTTAAAGCCACTCCCGTGCAGATGAACTCGAGGAATAACTCGTTCGGCATTAGGTTCAACGTTGTTACTATTATCAGTATGATGATTATTATTGGCGTTCATGCTTGCCGTGATCTGAGCAACTAAAGTAGGCATGGCGGCCAACAGTTGTTGTGTCACAAATGCTGCCATGTTATTTTCTCCACCAGTATTTGGGGTAGGTCCAGGGCCAGTATTCACCTGGACAGTAGCAGCTTCCTGTCTTTGCTGAATCACAGGTCCTTCCTGTTCAGCTTCAGTATTCAAAGGAGTTGATCGAGTAACTCTCCTTGGAGCAGCTTTCTTAACTGGAGCCTTTTTCGGGATCTTACTTTTCGTCTTGGGAGCCATCTATCCTTGATATGAACAAGATGTATTTTAGAGGTTTTCTCATAAGAATAACACAGAATGTAGCTTTTCAAGATATAAGAGGGCATTAAACACATGTCGCAAATTATCGACTTACTTAAACTCATTAACTAAACAAGACAAGAAATATAGTTCACTACATTTCTAGAATTGAAATGAGCAAGTAATGTAGCCTGAACAAGTAGGTAAGCCAAAGAACGATCATATTTCATTTATACTTAAAACTTTTTACATAGTCTGACTTGTACATTTCCAAAATCTTGTGGGAAAACTACATCCACAACCCAAATCATGTGGGAACAACATCCATGATGATACATTACACAGTCAGAACAATACTATCCGAAATACGTGGGAAATACATCCACCAAAAAGATTACAACTCAAATACAGAAGTATGAGTTGTCAAATGTTCTAAGGCTTACAATACGTTACCACTACAACTACTGATTACATCCTGAAAAGAACTACCACAAGCAACGCCACCACCAAGACCACCACGACTGACAGTATCCAGATCATCCTCCCAATAGCTTCCTTCCCTTCCCTAGCAACAGTCATAGCCTCAGCCGCCTGATGATAAGCTTCAGTCAACGCCTGAGCTTGATTCTCTATTTTCTCTCTAGCGCAGATGAGGGAATTGTTCATCCTTGACAATTGTCGGCGATAATATTCCGACCTATCAGCTGCAGATGCAACTGGCATAACGGCACTTGGATTGTAGACAGGCACTCTGGAGGGACCCGCAGCATACGGATCTCCCTGAAAGAATGAAAGACCAAGTCTACAGTTGCCCTGAACTGGTGCAGAAGGACCAGGAGCATAAGGGTCTCTAGGAGCATAAGGTATACAAACTCCCTCGGTAGTCCTCCTCTGATATGGAGATACCGGTGTTACAGATGATTGAACATGGATAGACACATGTTCTCCTCCAGATTCGCTGGATGATGATATCAAATTGATAGGGCGAGATTCATTACCCGATTCCTCCATAGGTTCCTCTTCATATGAGTCAGGAACACAAGGAATGGAGTTTGCCACAACTGGAACTGGAGGTGTACTAGGTATAACAGCATTAGAGCTAACTCCGTCCGACATGACTATTCTGAAAGGATAGTCAAAGAATCCATATAAGTCTGATGGATAAGACAATTCGAATCAATTGAATGAGACAGTACGCAACAAGAGTTTCAAAGAGATCTTTGTCTAGATTCTACACATTCGATTTGGGTTTCTATTAGCAACATATCTCCAATGCTTATATATAGGGTCACCCGCAGCCTTCCCACCACATTTTCAATATGTTGTTAATATAATCCAAACTATCACGTATATAAACCTTATGTATACACATACGAGTTGAGTTTCTATTCCTAACATACCTTCAATGCTTATGTATAGGGTCACCCGCAGCCTTCCCACCACATTAAAGTATGTTGTGAATATAATTCAACTAACACGTATATACACAATTTAAGATATTTATTTCGAGCCTTATACTATTTTACATAATCGGGACGTAGTTGATCGGGTTAGGTCTAATTATTGACAAATAGTATAACTCTCGAGATAACTATCCTAAACCTTAAAGACTTAGATTTCTTATTTGAAGCGACCATGGCTATAGATTGAGTTATTCACAAGGAATAACTCCGTATTCACTATAACCTTGGCTCTGATACCAATTTTTGTCACACCCCGTTGTAGCGGAAATACAGGGTTAACAAGTAATTGCGTACTAATCAGAAGGTAAATAGAGATTACATCCATTAATCCAAATACAAGTTTATTACAAGTATAATCGTTCGGATGTGGGCCCCAATACACGGATACAAACTATCCTCAAATGGAAATGGGCCCACTAAATACAAACATAACATTTAGACAGTCTAGTACAATTAGGACTAATAATACGATAGTCCTCAGAAGTCTGACGCTAATTGTACGTCCAAAGTTCAAAAGATGGCTTCTAAAATGCCATACACGCTTCCAATACTTACTGTTGGTTCCCTGAAAAGCATGAAATTTGAGAGGATCAACTATCGAAATAGTTGGTGAGCTTACAGTGTGTTTGACCAAATGTTTAGTCGTCATTGATACAACACAATGACCTGTAGTTATAAATGACCAGACAGTTAGAATACTACATCTAACAATACTTTTATTACAAGATAGTCAGAATACCACATCTGACAGCATATGACAGTCAGAATACAACATCCGACAGTATCAGCCAATATGCCTCGCACAGGTTTCCGTTCTAAATGGGTGCGGACCTTAGCCAAGACAGTCAGAATACAACATCCGACAATTTAACCAAGACAGTCAGAATACAACGTCCGACAATTTAACCAATAGGGGGAAACATTTTAGTTTGTCAAACACAAAGAAACATCTTAATCAGCCATCACACGGCAATTCAACGTCATTTTACCCAACATTTAATAAATAACACGTATACACATTTTCGACAGCCGTCAACCTGGCAAATTTAAGTCAAATGATCTAAGTATCCAAATCACATGGCATACTCACAAAACAATCATTTATTTAACAAATAGTGTATACAACAGTACATGCTTTTCAGGCCCAAAGTAAAAGGAAAAGGGCGCCATAAACTCACCTTAGCGATCTAAGTGCTAAAAGGTATAATGTAGCTCGAGAAGATCCACAGTCAATTCTCCTGGTTATCCAAAACCTATGATATCATTACCAAAATGAGGATCAAATCCCTTGACGACGGGTATCCTACGTACAACTACTTAGCTATAGACCCTAGAATGCCATAACCGATAATGTGTTTCAAACTTTCATTTTACCAACCAAAAGTAAATAAACTTATTTAGACTTTCGGATTAAAAGTTATTAATGTTTAAAAATCGACACGCGTAATTTCACAGAACCTATACACTGCGCCGCAGTGAGCCAGAATCATGCTCACTGCGCCGAAGTGGCTAAGTCGAACCCAGACCAGAGCCTAGGCACTGCGCCGCAGTGGGCTAAGGCCATGCCACTGCGCCGCAGTGGCCTCTTTCTGCAGTCAGCTCCAGCAGTTCAATATGCAGAATAAACCAAATCGTTTTCAACTCAAATCCTTTCATTATAACAAGTATAAACATGATCAATAGGTCTGGAAACAACTCTTTTCGCCAACCATTTCACCAATTACAACACTTTTTGATTTCAAAGACTAAATTCTAATAAAATTTCATCTAACCACAAATACTAAAATTCTTTTCATATTCAAGGCCTACTAATTCAACCAACATAAATGAAATTTAAATCATAAGATTAAATTTATAAAAGTCCAAGTCTAAAGAAAAGGGTTTACTTACCAATTTGGTGTTCTTGAAAGTAAATGGAGGAAGATGGAGATGATGATGAAGATGCTTTGATTATTATGATCCTAACTAGCAAATTCCCTTTTGATCTTTCCTTGTCCAAACCGATTGAAATGAAGAAATGAGAGTTCTAGGTGTAACTTGAGCTTGTGGTAAAAAGGGTGGTGATGTGGTGTGTTTTTATGTGTGTGTGTTTGCGTCGACATAGGAAAAGAAAAGGGAGGCAGGGGTGTTTTGTTGTTTATTTTCCCTCCTCACAATAAGAGGCCAGCCCCATGTGGCCTAAAACTTGATAAATTTTAGTACCCTTAATTTGGTACAATGCTTACGATTAAATACCGTACGACCAAAAGGTTATAATTTGAAGTAAAGGTATTTTCCTTCGTGTTATTTAAATTAAGACAAGTCAATAAAACTTAGTCAAACTAAACTTTAAAAATATTAAGTTTAAACAGTCTATTTACTGTGTTCAGTACATAACATTTAAATCTTTATTTAGGGTTATTTTACGACTCGGCATTCGTCTAAATAGCTAATAGTCTACGTCATCAAGATACGTCTAATTGAACTATATCAAATGTTCAATTATCTAATAATTTCCACGTCATAATCTCTAATTTAGACGAAATTATAATAATGATCGAGATTAAGACTAACCCGTTGTTAATAAATTACGAGTTGTCACAGTTGGTGCTTGGGTGGCTCCTTGCAACATGGTCATTATAATGCAGGGCGAGTAATACGAGGGGCTTGACCAACCTCCACATATGGATTACTCTTGGATTGGCTTGCCATTCCTTAACGACGAAGTGCGACTCGCCTTTTGGTGAAGCATCTAGTCGGGTGTGACTTATGTTACACTTATATGCAGTTAACGAAGATATGTGTGAATAAAATGAAGGATAGGCACATTTAGGGGATTCGCCCTAATTGATATGAAGTTGATATGCAGTTATGTGTGAACGTGTGATGTGTGTTGTGCCTAAATAAATTTGTCTAATAATGAAGATTGTTTTAATTGGACAAATGCTTTAATAACATAGTGATATCTTACTTAGCTAATTCGTTAGCTAACACTTGTTTCTTAAATGTGGTTGTTCCCTCAGGTTTAGCTTGAAGGACTAGTTGATGCAGGAATAAGAGTGAGAGTTGGGTAGATGCATGCAGGAGGACTTAGCTACCCATAGACGATTGTCTCTTTAGACATTTATTTACATTTCGTACTTGATGTCGAATTTATGTAGTATTGTTGAACGGTTGTTTTGTGTTGGGCAACCGTTGGGTTTTCATTTTAAACTTTTTGATGGTATTGCATGTAACACCAACTAAACGTAGAAACCGAACAGTTTTTATCGGTTTTGACTTTTAAAGCCTTTTCTTCCGCAATTTGACACCGTTAGGTGAAAGTTTTTGAAAACCCATATTTTTAAATGACGGGTGTTACAACTATACTGCATACGATCGGGTTCACTGCCTGTGAGTGTGTTGTAGTCAGTCTTTTTGGTGATTTGTGTTTATAAATTTTATTACTCGATTTCACACATCAAGTTTTTGGCGCCGCTGCCGGGGATTTCAGTAGATTTCTCCTTGAAAGGAAATCACCTCAAGAGTGTTGAAGAGGACAAGTTTGATGGGATTCGAAGAACTGACCCTTATGCACATCTTGAGAGGTTTGAGAAGATTTGCAGGTTATATCAGTATGGAACTGGGCAAACTGAAGCTGTTAAACTTGAGCTATTTCCATTAACTCTCATTGGAGATGCAACTGCTTGGTTTAAGGAGTTACCCGATAACTCATTCACCACTTGGGCCGAACTTCGTGAAGGATTTATTGATGAGTTCTATTCATTAAGAACTCAAAGGCAACTGGAAAATAAAATCAGAGGATTTACTCAAGACAGTGGTGAGGATGTTGTTGATGCATGGAAACGGTTCAAGGAAATGCTAAGGAATTGCCCCGGACATAGTATGGGTACTGAAGAAAGTTTTGAGATTTTCTATGATGGACTGGATAGAAAGTGTAAAGTCCCTCACACGATGGTTTAACCCACGAGTGTAAAATAACAAGACAAGTATGAACTAGAATCGGACTAGTATTACTTCAATATAAATATGCAAGAATATAAACAAAGTAATAAATGACTTTAAGCAATATTTAAACAAGTAAATAAAAGGTGGAACACGAATGTAGTTTTCAAGTGTATTTTCTTTATTGATGTATAAACAAAATACAAGATCGTTGCGGAACCTAGATATTACACGTATGTAAGTATCTAAACAATCTTTGATATACAAGTGATCTATACTTGCTAAATAAACTCCTTTGATCGATATACTTAGAGTTGTGAAGTATAGCTGTTTAGATCGAGAATATTTAAGCAAGTTCACCAATTTGCTAAAAAGTGATTTTCTCAAAGAAATGACTTTGTATTTATAGGCAACAAAATTCACCAGTGAATTTTGTGCCGTACAAATATGTTGGATGCATTTAATGAACCGACAAGAACATTAAATGCATTGGATAAAGAATAAGGATAAAATCACATCAAGTGCAAGTGTATCCTTATATCCAACCACCTTAACACACGTATACTTTGGTAAAGAACAAGTGGGTTGTTCTTTGGAAAGTGTGTAAAGGCTTAAAGTCAATCCTCGATATCAGTGTTCAGACTTGTAAGGTCTAGAACACTGACAATCCTCCAGTGTACAGATCTGGTAAGACTTTCCAGTGGACTCCGCCATTTGATAAGTCTTCTTTCTTCAGACTTCAGTCTTTGACTTCAGTCAGAATGTCTTCAGTAGAGTAGATCTGGACTAGGGTGAAGACCAGTGAGCTAATCTGGAGAATACTCCAGATTTCCTATACAAGTATTTGCTCACTAGTCTTCCATTATTTCTGGACAAATCTTTAGAAGGACTCCAGATCCCAAGTCTGGAGTAGGTCAGATTCTGGACAGATCTTCAGTAAGCTCCAGTAGTCGAGTCTGGAGCGAGTCCAGTAAATCTGGACCTAACAAATTCCCCCTATTTGTTTAGAAATAATGCAAGTGTTTTCAGACTTATAGATATACAAATTTGTATGTCTGGAAAACACTTAGTCGATTTAAGTCTAAAAAATCTAAGTTACTGGAGAACACTTTATAGATCATGAGTGTTTCAGTTTCATCATTTAAGTTCTAACTTAGACTAAATCTGATCATTTACTTATATGAAATTAAAAATTGCAACTATTATTACTAACATCAACTGGAAAATAGTTACAACTTTCATAAGACAATTAATTATAATAAGTACATGATTAAAAGATTCAGGCCCTTCTTTTTGATGGCTGCCCTGGTGCATCTTCAGTGGCCTTCCTCTTTGGAGATGGAGATGATGGAACAGACACTGGTGGTCTCAGACCCAACACAGCTTCCATTTGTTGTATTCTTTTCCAGACCTTCTCAATCCTCTTCATAAAGGCCTTAACATATGGAGACAAATCAGTTTTACCTTTAAAGGTCATTCCAATCTCCTTCAGTTCAGTCCATCCAAAAGCTTGGACTGAAGTATCCTTCCTTTCATCTGTAAAGTTACCCTCTCTGGTCAACTTTACATTGAATCTGGTCATTCCTTGATGATTTTCAGCCAATTTAACTTCAGCATCAACAATCTTTCTGGCATTGGCCCTGAAATTCATCATATCATCATACTTTGCTTTCTACTTTGCCATCTGAACCATTTCTTCAGTTTCCTTAGATACACCACTCTGTTGTCCTTCAGTGGACTGGAGTTCTTGGCGATTTATTCTCAGAGTAGTATCCAGAGGAATGAAGGTGCTTACATCAGCATCTTTTATTTCCTTAACTTGTTTGGCAGTGAGCTTTTGCAGACCAGTCAATCTTTTTCTATACTCCAACTCCAGAGCACCAGCATTTTTTCTAATCTTTTTCTGGAGGCTTACCAGCTCCTCCTTTCTTTGCCTGATCAACTCTGGAATGGTAACACCATAAATCAAAGAATCATATACCTGTTCTTCTTCAGCGTAGAACGAGCGTATATGAACATCATTCAATGCATCAAGACACTGATGAACTCTAGGGTCATCCTTCATCCTTTTAAATACTTCAATATTAATGCCTAACCTGCCAGCAT
Source organism: Erigeron breviscapus (assembly GCA_034093135.1). Classification (NCBI taxonomy): domain Eukaryota; kingdom Viridiplantae; phylum Streptophyta; class Magnoliopsida; order Asterales; family Asteraceae; genus Erigeron; species Erigeron breviscapus. The sequence goes on along the minus strand of CM067175.1, from coordinate 53,407,657 downwards.
TGTAGGAGTCCAGAGTACCCATTGTTGCCATATCCCTGTGATGGGCCAGCAGTTCATCTCTTTGATTATTCTTGAAAATTTCAATCATAATGCATTGTTGTTGTAACTTCTTTGAAGTCTCATTATCAACATCTTCAATTTGCTCTTCCTCTTCACCAGACACCACTTTTTCTTTTCCTTTAACAGCCTTTAGTGTAGTTGGAATATCTGGGAAGGATTCAAACTGGGGCTCACTGGCTTCAGTACCAGTAGCCTCTTCTGTCTGCACAACGGCTTCAGTACCGAGTGCTCTCTGGGCTAATCGTGCACTGGCATCAGTACCAGTCACTTGTCTTCTTTGCACAACACTTTCAGTTGCAACAGCCCTAACAATATCTTCTTTCCTCTTTCTGATCAAACCTTCTTGGACACCAGATGATGGAACAGTCGATTTTTCCCCCTTGGAAGGATCTCTAGTCCTGGACTTTAGATCATTCCATAAAGCTTCCATCATATGCCTGTCCAGAGAACCATAAGTTCTTCCAGTCTCTGGATTTGTATCAGCCATAATCTTCTTGAGTTCCTGGACTTCCTTTTTCATATTTTCAACTTCTTTTGGCAAGTCCTTTGGCAGCTCAACCTCAATCATTTTCACAACTTCTGGCAACAAACTTTCTTGAATAGATCGAAGGACAGATCCAGAAATCTCTTCAGTGATTTCTTTAAGCATACTGGATCTGAACTCCCTTGTACATTCTTCACTTATTGTTCTTGCAATAACAGTCTGATCAAGAATGGGCCTGCCTTCCAGTGAGGAAACCCTTGTAACCAACTTCTCTATCTCTTCTTTCAGACCTGCCAGTGGTTGAACAATTTGACTATCCACTGCAGTCTGAACAGAATTTACAATCCTTTCTTCAAACCCCTGTACTGCCACCCTTATATTTTGAGAATTGATATTTGTGGCCAGTACCAGCTCATCCAGTTTCTCGAAAACTAGCTTCTCATTGCCAGCAAATGTATTCATTTCAGAAGCTAAGTTGTTTGATAACAAAGATTTGAAATCAGTGACAACCTGGGATGATGACTGGAGTGATCTCTCCAGG